>JANVCC010000043.1:2924139-2947849 GCA_025345505.1 Todiramphus chloris collaris | reverse complement strand
TGGCCCCGCTCCACCAGGTCCCTGTCTCTGCTGTGCTGAGCACTCCCAAGCTGGCCCCAGGACCTTGCACTTGGCCTTGCTAAACCTCTTGATGTTCGCGTGGGTTCAGGTCCAGGTCCCTCTGGATGACACCCCTTCCCTCCAGCTTGTCAACCGCAGGTCTCGCTTGGTGCTGCCCCTCTCTGGCTTCCTAATCCAAGCACTCAGCTGTCTTCAGAAGTGTGCTCTGCAGGAAGGAGCCTCCTTTGCGCTGGGGACAGGAGATCTCCAGATCTCCGTTGCTCACCTGGCCACATCGCCACCAGTCCTTCCACCAAGTGTTATCACATGCACAGTGTTTACCACCAGTCGGTTGCTACTTTTCCCCAGATCATTAAAGAAGAGGACAGTGACTCGGAGAGACCCTGGGGGAAGCTGCAAGGAAACGCTTCTGAAGGATGATGATTTCTTATGAAAATTAGTTCAGCGTGCTCTGCCATCTATCAGTTAATGAGTTTTTAATCCATTTACAACGGATTAAGCCAGACAATGATGACTTGGAACGTTGCTCACTTGCTTTTAATCAGCATCGTAGGGAGATAAGGCTTCTAGAAGGCAACGTATCGCAGCGATAGTTACCTTCATCAACTGAACTAGGGGTCTTTTAAGAACTGATAATGGGATTGTTTGACAAGATTTGCCATCCACAAAACCGTGGGACTTGACAGCAATTATGGGCTTTGGGAAAATCGGAGCCTATTATCCAGTCCTAATGACTTAAGCATATTTAAAAGTTTCCCCTTCCAGCCTCCTTTTTACTGAGGTCTTTCACTTTCACTGAAATATTTGGCTACATTACCCTGATAGCTTTTAAATCAGGAACAGTAATATTTATTTAATGTCTGGCTTTTTTTTCTGTACCATGTTACAATCTTCTCCTAGTTCTTGCTACTACAAGTCCTCTATTTTTTTACTGGGAGCTTTCACAGCATTTCTCAGTCCCCTGCCCATCAAATATACCCTCAAAGCTCCCCAAAATCTCAATTTGTCATCTTTTTTAACCTTTGAATTTTATTTCCACTTCCTGACCACAGACACCCCATAAACCCCTCAGGCCTTCCAGGATGGTGGTGAGGAGGGCAATTCTCTTTTACTCTACAATAAAAATAGCTGTAACCCATTCCCAATTACTATTTGCATTTTTACAACATGTTTTGCTCTCTGCTTTTTTGCACCTCGGGAAGCTCACAGAGCCCTACCCAGCTACTACCACACCTACCATGGATGCCAGCTGGAAGTTGGACCAAGCCACTGGGACTGGGGAAGAGCATCTGCTTAAAGGAGATACAGGACAAGGCCAGAGCTCCACAGAAGGTGTTTTCCTTCTATTTACCCCCCTGATCATGCCTCTAGCCCTGCAGCTCCACTGTGGGAACACGGGGAGCTCACAGCATCACTCCCTCCATCCCCTTCAGCCCCACTCCCTGGCTCACACCTCATCCCACAGACCCTCAAAAGCTTGGAAACCTGTTCAGCCACAGCTCAGTTTGTTGAAGGACTGGAGGTGCCACGGCCACATCATGAGTTCCTTCTGCCCCCAGCCTTCCTCTTTGTCCTTTTGTTCATATTCCCTTTCCTACTGGAAGGGGCTGTGACAGCCCACCAGCCTCCCAGCTGCTCACAGCTCTGGTGTCCACAGCAAGCTCTTCTATGCCCAATGCTCTCCCTTTTTTGGATGCCAGCTTTTCCCAGGTTGGGAAGCAGCAGGGTGAACAGATGTCTCTTATCTGAAGTTAAAGCCCCACTTAAATCGAGCCTTCCCTCAGCTCTGCTGTCACTTGTGAGAGCTCCGAGCTAATCCTGCTCCTTTCATTTCACCAGGAGCAGGGATTCCCAGGGCAGGCAGGTTCAAACCTCTCAGAGCAAAGGCTGGGCACAGTCCCCGGGTAGGCACCATAACAAACCTGCTGTGAAACCTGAACTCTTTCCAAGCCCTGCAGGACATCTGGCAGGACAAGGCAGAACTCTCAGGATGGCCAGGGTTCAGAGAGGAAAGAAAGAGGGATGCTGGATGTATTTAGAAGCCTCTTTGGGGGCGAGGAAGCACAAAGCCTTTCTTTCGTGCAGCTGAGCTGGTTCCCAGGCATCCCCACCTCCTCCCATCCTGCACACTGCAGTGACACCTCGTGGTGAAGCCATCTTCAGCTCGGGGCCAAGCCACCTCCTGCAGAGGGGACATGTGCTGGCCACCACCCCTCCGACTCACCTGGAAAGGCTTTAGGAACGTCTCCTCCATGGCCAGCCGGCCGTACTCGGTGAAAAGCTGGAAAGAGAAGCAGAGCACAACAGGATTGTTAGTTTGTCAGTCTGCACGGGCACACAGACAGCTGAGGGTCACAGCAGCAAGAGACAGTTGTTGACTCGGGGCTAAGAGCACTACTGGCAGAGCTGGAACAGAAACTGGCTGGCTGTTGGCTTTCAGCTCACATCCGAGAGGCACGCGGAGCTGTTACGGACAATCGCCGCGCTGAGCCCTCACGTGAAAGATCTCAGCCTGGAATTTTTGGCTGCTAAATCTGTGAAGAATGGCTCCAATCAGCTGCTCGCTGTTGCTTTCATACCCACCAGAAACTTCATGTGCTACAGGGGACTGCTGGAGCCCTGCTCTCTTTAAACACTCCCGGGAAGAAGGGGAAATGAATTCAGAAATAAGTATTTTCCCTGCGAACCCCCACTGTGCAAAGACTGTGAGATCAGCCTGCCAGCCAGAGCTGAAGGCTCTCCAGTCTCTCTGGGCTGTAATTTCTAACTGAAGGCACAATAATGTATTCCACAGATGCCTAGAAATGGGTCAGCATGTTAAACAATAACGGCTTCAAATCCAAAATGAAAGATCAGAGTTGCACTGGATGAGTTCTGTGTTAAAAAGGCATTACTGTTAAAGATATTTACTGACTGAAATAATCCAGAAGTCCTCAGATGCTGATTTTTTTCAGCTGGACTTTTGCTTTTCTTTGTTTTTTCTTAAGCTTCTGGAAAAACCTACCTAATCAATCAATCAATCAATCACCTAAAGAGAAGAAAAAGCTGGAGGTAATACCAGGAAATGGGCAGGACCACCTGTGCCACAAAAATCCCATTAGCTGCTTGTCTCCAATAACAGCTTGTTTAGAGCCAGTACCAGCTGGCAGTATCCAGCCTTACAAACTGGTTCCCAATTTCTTTGGGCTTCTCTTAACAATGCAGAGACACAATCCTATGGATTTTTTACTGCCCCTACTCAAGGAGCAGCAGATGGGATGCTCACAGCAGCAGGAGTACAACACACGGTTAACCACCCTGTCCCTCCTTGTTACCTGTGACTTTAGCCCCTTGCTGCAAGTCAGCGTGTTTCCAGCCCCATGGGTCAGTCCTGGCCTTGGGTGGGTCTCTACTCCCTGAGGAACCCCAGTACAGTCCCACAAAAGGGCAAACAAGCCAGTGTGAGCTGTAGCCAGACTGATGCTGGCAGAGCTGTGACCAGTGCTCCATGCTGAGGTGGCCTGGGATGGGTACCCTGCACCTGCCCTACGGAGTCTCTTCGATGGTCCTCTAACCTCACCATTAAATAGGCAACGTAACCCTCTCTGGCTGCAGCACCACCCAGGACAAGTGGTCCTGCGAGCTGTGGACATAAGAAAAGGCCACTTTGCAGCAACCTCGTGCAGAGCTGAAGAGAGTCACTACCTCCCACCTCAGACACTTTTGTCTCCTGACTTAACAGCCTCGGTTCTTTCAGTCTCTCCATCCACTCCCTGCAGCACAGAGCACAGCCACGGGCCCTTTCCACGGGCCAGCAGCCTCGAGGAAGACAAGTAGCCAGAGATAGGAACAGTCCCTCCTGGCAAGTGTCCTGCCAAAGGACCCAGGTCCCCAGGAGTCATGCCACAAGAGCGTCAGCAGGACAAGTTTCAATCCAAATGACTGTTCCTCCCTGCCCATGAACCAAAATGAGAGTTGGGGAACTCAAAACTGTTTTGTGGCTTTGAATGTGAAAGTGTCTTTCCAGAGCAAGGCAGCAGGAAAGTAAGGAGCCTAATCCAGTCATCCCAGTGAAGTGGAGCAGTGGGGACACAGGTCTTACCTGCAAGTGCTGCAGATCATCCTCCTGCACGTTCTGGGACAAGTTGTAAACCTGCATTTAAAAACAAAAACTTGAGAGCATTCAGAATGTCCTGTCCTTCAGGCCAACACGTGGGGCAGTGCACGTGTGGGGCCTATGACATCATGGGCACAAACCAGTCCCAGCTGGACCATGATGCCAAGCACAGCTGGACTGCTGGACAGACTCACACTGTCAGACAGTCAATTGCTGCTCCTTCTACAGCAAAATACTCTAGTATGGGAGCACCAGGGGCTGTCATGCCCAAGCCTGGGAGTCTGAAGGGTCCAAATAATCTTCCTTCTTCTCCATTTTTATGGCGTGCTGAGATCTGGCCCAAGACACAGATTCCATCTCGTTCACACTGTCCTCCAAGAGCAAAGGACAGGTGGAAAGAAGAGAAGCCCTAACAGGCTCTGTGGTTACTGGTGTGTGAACACCCACAGCACAGAGGTTTCTCCAGCAGCACTGAGACAAAAGGACACCCACTTCCCCAGACCAAGGTCCTTTCCTCTTTGGTAGCTGGAAGCAAAGGGGTGCACCTGCTGCTGGCCCTGCTCTTGGGGTGAGATGAGGAGATGAGAGTGTTTCCCATGATCAGAGAATTGTAAAACCATCAAATCGTTTAGGTTGGAAGAGACCTCTAAGAGCATGAAGTCCAACTGTTCCCCCAGCACTGCCAGGGCACCACTGACCCCTGTCCCTCAGCACCACAGCTCCACGGCTTGGAAACCCCTCCAGGGATCACAGGGACTCCACCCCTGCCCTGGGCAGCCTGACACAGCCCTGGACAACCCTCAAGGGGAAGAAATTGTTCCTCAGCTCCAACCTAAACCTGCCCTGGGGCAACTTGAGGACATTTCCTTTTGTCCTATCACTTGTTCCTTGGGAGCAGAGCCCAACCCCCCCTGGCTCCAGCCTCCTGTCAGGAGCTGTCAGAGCCTGAAGGTCTCCCCTCAGCCTCCTTTGCTCCAGGCTCAACAAGCCCAGGTCCCTCAGCTGCTCCTCAGCACCCTTGTGCTCCAGCCCCTTCCCCAGCTCCGTTGCCCTTCTCTGGCCACGATCCAGCCCCTCAGTGTCCTGCTGGGAGCGAGGGGCCCAAAGCTGACCCCAGGATTCAAGGGGCAGCCTCCCCAGTGCCGAATACAGAAGTGATGATGGAGTCACGTGTGAATCCTGCACTCAGCGTAGCCAGCGTGCTGGCCTTTGTCCCTCCCACCAAAGGCCCTGGCTAGCTGCTGTGCCAGGCTGCTGCCAAGCTGCTGGGGTTTTGCTACTGACTATTAGAAAAGTGATTCCTGGAGACATCTCCCTTCTTACCTGTATCGAGCTGATCATTGTGCTAAGGGCAAACACGGTGGCTGAATCCCTCAGGGTGGACTGGCTGTCAAAGGTCCCCTGCGTGTCCATCAGTAAGACTGCGACCTGAGAGGCAGAAAGCTCCAGGTCAGCTTTGATGCACCCGTTCAGCACGTACTTCCCAGCAAAATCACCCTCTCAAATGCCAAAGGGGTGGTGATGGGGGTGAGTATCAGCTGAATTATTGTGCTGGGAATCTCAGCGCTCCTGCCTCAGACATAACTGGTGAAGGATAAAGGAAAAGAGAAGCCTTGGAGACCCTAGACAGCACAATGGCTCCAACAGACAGTGAAATGAACACTCTGCCACGCAGAGAAGGGAATACAAAAGGTCCTGGCTGTGAGCTGAATTTGCAGGATGCCCCAAATCCCAGTTCATATTGTATTTTACCACCCTGAATGAAGACACTCTGGGATGCCCAGAATCAAAGGGACACCCAGAGAGACTATCAGGGACACCAAGACATTAACTCACTGCATTAAACCAGTCATGCTAAATTAGGGTGATGGTCCTGAAGACCTTCTCTAATCTTGCCCAAGTATTGGAGCCACCTAAGACAAGGCAGGAGAGTCTTACAAAAGCTGGAAGAGAAAAACGAGCTGCCCAGCAACAGGCAGCTGTGGGCCAGAGAACCACACACCTTTTTACCATCAGGCTTGTCCACCAGGAAAACCTCACTCCAGATCTGAATGCCGGTCGTCTCCCGCTCAGACCCTCCCCTCCAGGAGAAACCAGTCAGAGGCTCGTTGTAATCTCCAACCCAGTCCACAGCTTCCTGCAGGTAGGAAAAGAAAGGAGTTGCTGGAGATCTCATCCCACTTTGGTGTTATACTTTGTCCTTGAGCTGCCTTCAGCCCAGTGCTGGAGGAGGGCAGCCCCCACTGGCCAGGTTTCCTACGGGGCAGCAAATGTGAACATCTCTGCTCCAAAGTCAAGAGCCCACTGGAGACCCAGCGGTGTCCAGGGCTGTGGAAGGATCTGCTCTATTTTATTTTGTGAAGCCCATGGAAACGAGAGGCTTGAGCATTCCGAGAGCACCAAACCAGTGTCCTGTCCAGCTCAGCCCTGGAGGGTACCTGGGAGCAATGAGGAGCAGCACCACACTCCTGGGAAGAGCCACCCGAGCTGGAGCCGTACCTTGTTGTACATGTACCGCAGCATGAAGTCCATCAGGAACGATTTGCCTTTTCTAAAAGCTCCAGCGACGGACACAGCCACGACCTCTTTGTCTCTGACAGCCTCTGAGAGGAGGATTCGGTTGAGCGCAGCTTCATCCAGTTCGAAGGAATGGTCATCTTTGACAATGAGGACTTGCACCGGTCCTGCCTTCCTCACGGACTCTTCCTCCTCCGAGCTCCACTCGTAAGTCTTGTCTGCAAAACTACCTGAGCAAACAAGTAAAACAAGAGCTGTTGGAACAGAGAAGCTGTGGATGCTCCATCCCTGGAAGTGCTCAAGACCAGGCTGGATGGGGCTGTGAGCAACTTGGTCTAGTGGGAGGTGTCCCTGCCCAGTGCAGGGGGGTTGGAGTAGATGACCTTTAAAGGTCTCTGCCAACCTAAACCATTCTATGATTCCATTAGGTTCCTTCTTCTGCAAAGTGCAGAATCACAGACAGCAGGGCTGGACACGGTGCTAACAGGACAGCTTGCCCAAACAGCCACCCCAAACCAGCATCATTCACAGAAGATCTCTGTTGGATCTGTCCTCGGACATCTCGATGGAAACTCCGTGCCACTGTGGGGCCACCTGTCCACACAGCCCCTGAAGGCAGAGTTCCCTGCTGCAATCTTCCTTGACAAAACTCACCCGTTACTTTTTGTCCTGCAGGAGTTGACATGGAGAACAGATCATTCTCTTCTTCCCTGCAACAACTTCTTACATACTCAAAGCCTGCTAAAATAACTCCTCCAGCTTTCTCTCTGCTAGAAAAGAGAAGTTCAAGCCCCTCAAACACCCCATACTGTCTCGGCATCTGACTGCTCTCCTCTGGACACTCTTCACCAGGTCCTACCTGAAGGCTGTGGCAAAAAGGGACACAGTGTTCAAGCTGAGGTGTCTATCGAAGGATTCTGCCTTTATGCATCCTGTGTGACTGCTGTAGAAACAGCAGAGTCCTGCTCCATCTGCAGCCTGAACTAATGCTCCAAGTGTAATCTGCTGCTTCTGACATCAACCTCATCAACAGCCTCCCCTGGGACAACCTCAGAAGGAACTAGGCCATGAAGACACATGTCCATCCTGATAAAAGACACTCAGAATCATAGAATCATTTTGGTTGGAAGAGACCTTTCAGATCATCCAGTCCAACCATTAACCCAGCACTGCCAGGGCACCACTGACCCATGGCCCTCAGCACCACAACTCCACGGCTTGGAAACCCCTCCAGGGATCACGGGGACTCCACCCCTGCCCTGGGCAGCCTGGCACAGCCCTGGACAACCATCAAGGGGAAGAAATTGTTCCTCAGCTCCAACCTAAACCTCCCCTGCTGCATCTTGAGTCCATTTTCTGCACTTGTTACCTGGGAGCAGAGCCCAACCCCCCTGGTTCCAGCCTCCTGTCAGGAGCTGTCAGAGCCAGAAGGTCTCCCCTCAGCCTCCTTTGCTCCAGGCTCAACAAGCCCAGGTCCCTCAGCTGCTCCTCAGCACCCTTGTGCTCCAGCCCCTTCCCCAGCTCCGTTGCCCTTCTCTGGCCACGCTCCAGCCCCTCGCTGTCCTGCTGGTAGTGAGGGGCCCAAAGCTGACCCCAGGATTCAGGGGGTGGCCTCCCCAGTGCCCAGTCCAGGGGGATGATCCCTGCCCTAGTCCCGCTGGCCACAGTGATGTCGATCCAAGCCCAGATGCCAGCTCTGATAATTTTCCTTTCCTTGTCTCCAAGCTTCCCATCCCAGGGAAGAGATGCCGAAGGTCACTAATCACACCGCTCAGCTCACCTACAGCCACGAGAAACCTCGCTAGCCAGGAAGGAAGCATGTGATGGAAAGTTCCTCCACATTTCTCCAAAAGCTTCCCCAGCTCATTGGCTCAGGCTGCAACTTCCCAAACACGGCAGCCTCCAGTTAAATCTCCTCAGTCTCTGCTTCAGACCCTGACCTCGGGGACCCAGTTTCCAGGCAGTGCCAGCTGTTTGAAAGCACAAGGACCGTGTGTGCACGCGCTAAAAGGCGAGCTATAAATACCAAGAGGAACAGGCTTTGCCCATTCTGGGCCTCTTTGTAAAAAAGCCTCCAGCAGCAAGTTCATATTTTCAACAACAGCAGTGCTTTTGTACCAGTTTCTGATTCCCTACGATCCCCCCGAGAAAGATCAGGATCGTTAAGCCCGGTTGCTAGGGGATTGCTGGTGGCTCCCAGACATATACTACGAGCTTTCTTTGCTCGCAGCTGAAAGACAAAGATCTTTTCTGTCCAACGCTTGGAGGGGTTTTGAGCAAAACAAAAGTCCCAAACGCTCTGAAAAGCTGGATTCTCCACCAGACTGCGGCAGCCGGGGACCAGCAGCACCAAACTCCTTCCCAGCACCAGCCTCTGCCCCTCGTCACCGCTTCGGAGCCTCCAGGGTAAACCCAAACATTCCCATTTCACATACATGGAGTCGGGATCCAGGCACGGGACACGAAAAATAAAGGCCTCTGAGAGCAGTCAGCCTTCTGGCTTCGCACGCCAAGCTGTTTCCAGCAGTAAGATCTTCCCCACACGTAAGCGTGGGCAGATGCCAAAGGGCCACAGGCTCGCGTGCTCTTTTTAAGCCCTGCCACGCTGCAAGGGCCAGAGAAACGCTCCGATAGGAAACGTCTCCTCTCCCGCGGCGTTTCCCAACACCCTGCTCAGCTGACTAAGGCCAGTTTATTTTTTTTTTCTTTCTTTTTATGGCTGCACACAAAGGACAGCGGAGAGATCCGTGGATAGGATGTGACTCACGGCACGAGCAGGAAAAAATGTGTCAGTCGAATTAAATCGAAACGTTTCTGACTCTAGCTGAGGCATCGGGCAGGTGAAATAACTGTGCCACCTCCCCAAGACCACACGGGTCCCACCTCTGAGCACGCAGGCAGAGGAGGAGTGGGACCAGCATTTGACAGATCCCACACCAGCAGCGATGGAGCTGCTGCCAGGCTGCCCAGCTGGGGACCAAGATGGGCACAAACCCTGTTGTCTCTGCGCTTCAGGCAGTGGGAAAAGCAGCACAGATGCCTTCAGGTCAGACAGCCCTGGCCAAGGACCATAGAATCAGAACCCCAGCACGGTGGGGGCTGGCAGGGCCCTCTGGAGCTGCTCTGGTGCCACCCCCTGCTCCATCCAGCAGGGGCACCCAGAGCAGGGGCCCAGCAGCGCAGGGTCCAGCCAGGGTGGGAATCTCTCCAGAGAAGGAGACTCCACAGCCTCTCTGGGCAGCCTGGCACAGCCTCCCACACCCTCACACCAAACAACTTTCTCCTCCTGCTCAGATGGACCCAAGCACCACGACAGGGGACTGAGGAGAGTCCCTCTCACCCTGCTGCCAGAGGGACACTTGGTGCCAGATTCCCTCTCCTGCTGCTGATGCCTGGATGGGATCTCCCACGTCTTCCTCCCTCCAGTTCAGCTGCTGGAATGAGCAACAACCCGTGCAGAGGAGAAGAGATTCTGTTGTCTCTTCAAAAATACCAGAATCTATAAGAAGCACATGTTTTTTTAAGCAGATATCAACACATTTGGGAAGAACGTCTCCAGACAAAGCAGCCACAGTCTCCTGGGAGATGTCCTTCCTTTCCTCACCTGACCACCATGAAAACCAGATTGTTTTTACACGGGCAAAACACAAAGTAGTATGAGCAAGATGTGTTGATTTCCCCGTTCATTGGGGATACCAGCAGGAAAGGCCTTCTAGTAAGCAGGTCTCTGAACTCATTTCAGCCCCGTTATCTCCACTTCTTTCACGTATGCCACCTGCAGACAAAACTATCTCTCCTATTTATTTCCACGTGCTGAAACTTCCACGTTCTGTTCATCAGATTATCTGCCACGTCGCAGAGCCAGAGATTATTTTGTAAGGTGGCTGCACATTACTGGAAACCAATTGGTCTTTCCGGCATAAATGAGGTATCTGCTTTGAAGGAAGTTGTACCTGGCAATGGGAAAACATCCTCTGGCCAAAAAGGAAAGGAAGGAGACCTCAGCTTTCCTACACAGGCTCTTGTTTTCACTCATTTTCTGCCTCGACTCCTCCTTTCTGCCGGCTTTCTGCCGGCGCCTTGCGATTACGTCAATTCTCGAGCTGCTCATTCAGACACTGCCAGGAGACGGTTTCTCTTCCCCATTTCCTAACAGCTCATTTCCAGGGCTCGAGAGCGGGCTGGAACCCACGTCTCTTTTCCATATGGTGATTGAAAGCAGAGAGGTGAAGGAGATCACAGTTTGCACGGGGCCGTCGGACGGCAGCGAGCCAACGACCCAGGCAGCCCCACAGCACAGCTCACTTTGTGAGAGCCTAAGGAAGAAATGAAGCCTTTTTCAAGCATTCTAGGACTTATTTTTGGTGACAATTAAGCAATTTAAGCCAGCAGATTTCATGTCATGCCTCTGCGCAGACTGACAGACGACGTCTAATGTATTTAAGCTCCTAGAGAAGAATAAATTAGAGGAATTCCATGTCACTCATTATGCAACACACCTTTGGCGAGGGCTTGCTGAAACCTGTTCTGTCTTAGCCACGGGAGAACAGGCCACAGAAATGCTGACTGCTTTTCAGAGACCAGCTAATAAAGTCAGCTTTTTCCTTCAATGAGTTTGCACAATAAAGACGTTTCGTTCCGCAGAGCGAAACGCAGCCGTCGCCCATCGTCGGTGCAAACACAGGATGTCTAACCAGGCCCTGGGAAAGCTGACGTGCCAGCCCTGCTCTCGTGCTCTCCTGGGTCCCCAGAGCTCTCCCTACCCAAGCAATGCCCAGGAAAAACAGAGGCTGCAGCTCAGGCCCTGACCCCCTTCCCTAAAACGCACAGACGTGAGGTGCTGCAGTTCTGAGGGTATTTACACCAAGCTGCTGCACACAAAACCTACCCAGAAACTAGCAGAGAAAATTGAGGTTTGATGCAAAGCTTTAACTCCTTGTTCTTTCCCCGGAACGGAGCATCCCTGTACGGAACAGGGTCAGCTTGCTCACCAGCAGCCCTCTGGGGATTAACTCGACCAGCAGCGATAGCCGCACGGATCCTTTATGTGAAGGTCTGGTCACCACAGCTGTTTACATCCCAAACATATCAGTGTCACCAACGATGCCACGAGCCAAGCACTGAACAGAGCTTCCAGTCAGGCTGGATCCTTCTGCACGTTCTCCAGAGAGCTTCAGCTTGCAGGAAGTTCATCTGCCCTCTGCAAACGGCACTGCCAAAGAAAGACACAGCTCCCCGAGCTGCTGTTTCCCTTGCACTTATCACCCTCAGCACGGCTGCCACTGTGACACGAGTTCTGCTCACTTTACTCCTGCTGAACTACCTCTGCCAGCCAACAACCATCAGCAAGGCTCTGAGGAAGCTGGCAAAGGCAGCATCGCTTTGAGCGTGCACCAGAATCTCCTCCTCTCCGAGACAGGCTTGCGCAGAGCTCTGCTCCAGCTAACGAGGGGAAAAAAAAAAGAGAGAAATAAAGCCCTGAAGCAAAGCATACGCACCGGGCAGCCAGGGCAGAGGGGATTTTCAGAGTGATAACCTGCACAAAGGACCAGAGGAGATCCTGCACAAAGGATGCTCAGCAGGGCACAGCTGCATCCCGAGGCACCGAGGCTGCGGAGGAGCCCGGTCTGGCAAATCCCCTCAGCGTGGGGCTGCCATAAGGTGTCTAGCCTGAGGTGCTCCTGGGAGACAGGGTCTTTGAGAGGATGAAAGAGGGAGGCCTGGCTGGGGGAAGTCTGACACCCAGCACTGCTCTGCAGTCGTGCCTGCACCGTGCTCTCCGAGGGTTCCTAGCCAGCAAGCCTCCTGAGCTGGGTTTAACAACACACACACATTCACCGCCCCTTTCCCTATCCCACTTGCATGGCTGACCACGCAGCCAAGCCCCCCCCCCACCCTGCTCACACTGCTGCTGGGATTTGTGACACCTCCGTGGAATCACAGGACCCCAGAGCCAGGGAGGGGACAGGCCAGATGCTAGCTATGAGCCACCAGAGCCACCGAGCCCCACTCAGTGGCACGTGGACACAAAGAATCATGGAATTCTTTTGGTTGGAAGAGACCTTTCAGATCATCCAGTCCAACCATTCCCCCAGCACTGCCAGGGCACCACTGACCCCTGTCCCTCAGCACCACAGCTCCAGGCTTGGAAACCCCTCCAGGGATCACGGGGACTCCACCCCTGCCCTGGGCAGCCTGGCACAGCCCTGGACAACCCTCAAGGGGAAGAAGTTGTTCCTCAGGCCCAACCTAAACCTCCCCTGGGGCAACTTGAGGTGGTTTCTTCTCATCCTATCACATACCTCCCTCAGACCCCAGCCTTGATCACAGCCTCTTCATGCCTGGGGCTGGTGGTCTGAGAAATGCTGCAGTGAATGGGGAGGCAGAGACAGACCTCCTTGTGCCCAAGTGCCCATCGCTTGCAGCTCCTCAAACTGGACACATAGATGCATTTACAGCTCTGCCATAAATCAAGGTGCAAAGCAGGCTCTTGATTTCTGTGGAAATGATGAGGGAATGACATAGCCTGAGATGAACAAAAGTGTCATGTAAAAAAAAATTCCCCGTCCTTTGGTAAGCAAGTGTGGCAGGTAAGAGGCCACACTTGGGAGTCATCTGGGGTCTTGTTTTGATATCTCAAGCTACGCCCACAGAATCCCAGAATGGTGGGGGTTGGCAGGGCCCTCTGGAGCTGATCTGGTGCCACCCCCTGCTCCATCCAGCAGGGGCACCCAGAGCAGGGGCCCAGCAGCGCAGGGTCCAGCCGGGGTGGGAATCTCTCCAGAGAAGGAGACTCCACAGCCTCTCTGGGCAGCCTGGCACAGCCTCCCACACCCTCACACCAAACAACTTTCTCCTCCCGCTCAGATGGAACCTCCTGAGTTCTAGTTCGTGCCCACAGCCCCCTGTCCATTAAATAATGATCCTTTCACAGGTTCACCAATTGAAATCTTGCTGCTACTTTTACTTCCTCTAGCTAGATACCCAAAACTGGGACAACCTCTCCTACCCCAGCTGCATGGCAACGTTAACACCTCTGCCCAACGAACTCCGCACTGCCAGCAAGCAGCTCCCTTCTCTGTGCCCCGGGGATGCTTGCAGCAGGGAGATGAGTAGGGTGGCTACTGCTGCCAGGCTGAGGACTCATCCCTTGCTGGTTTTGGAGCAGTGTCCGACGTGGAGTGCACCTCCTTCCCGGCAGAGCTGAGTCATCCAGCTGGCAGCGCACCCGCTTTGGTTACAGCGTGGCCAACTCAGCCCCTTCTCCCCTTGGCAGACGGAACAAGGAGATGAATGATTACGCCGATAACACGAGTGGTTTGTGACCTTCCTGCCTAAAAAGCTGCTGACAGAAACGAGAGCTTGGGTGATTACTGGCCACCAAACCTGCCTGTTACAACAGAGGAAGCTCAAATGCCAAAGTCCAGCAAGAAACTTTTTAACGACGACACCTACTAGCACTCACACGAAGCCACGGTGCCACAGCTGCCTCAGAAATGGCACCAGTGCCGGCCGCTGTGAAATTCCAGGCTGAGCTCACCATTAGTGTGCTCCAGAGACACAGGCACACAACTGCCTTCAGAAGTTTTTCAGGAACATCTCTCTGACAAGAAAAGGCTGAGAGACCCGGGGCTGTTTAGCCTGGAGAAGACTGAGAGGGGAGCTGAGCAATGCTGAGCAAGAGATAAAGGGCCCCGGGGGGCAAGAGGATGGGGACAGACTCTGATTGTCAGTGGTGCCCAGGGACAGGACAAGGGGCAATGGGCACAAACTGGAACCCAGGAGGTTCCACCTGAGCAGGAGGAGAAAGTTGTTTGGTGTGAGGGTGTGGGAGGCTGTGCCAGGCTGCCCAGAGAGGCTGTGGAGTCTCCTTCTCTGGAGAGATTCCCAGCCCGGCTGGACCCTGCGCTGCTGGGCCCCTGCTCTGGGTGCCCCTGCTGGATGGAGCAGGACTAGATGACCTCCAGGGGCCCCTTCCAATCCCCCCAAGGCCGCGATTCTGTGAAGTTTGAGATCATTAGTTACATGGCTATCTCCATGACAATTTCTGTGCCAGGATGAGTTGATTCAAAGGCAAGGTGGGCAACTCTCAGAAGGCACCTAATTCTCCCCTGTGTTTGTCAAATGACAGCTGTGAGAGTGCTAACCAAAGGCCATTATGCATTTCTCGGGCACAAATCCTGGGCCTGCTCTCTCACCAACATCTAAGCCCAGGCAGAGTCAGGTGTGACAGGATGACTGACCTGCATCTTGCAAGAACACAACTCCAAATCTCCCTCTTCACCCCCAGCACGTGTTTTCCGCATGGTCCTTCATCTGCTCTGCTTGCCAGCAACCAGCCTCCCTCTGCCACCAGTATTCGATTTAGTCATTTCTGACATGAAATTACTTTTACCCTCTTGCTGTTAACAATTGCCTGAAAATAAGGTTTGGCAAATGTGCCATGAATTCCTGGGATGTAGCATGAAAAGTGATTATACTCTGGAGAAAATGTTTATGTATACAGAGTGCTTTAAATACGTTTTCCTGGCTCGGCAGAGTTCAGCACCTTCCCTGCTGAACTCCTACCCCATATGGGAAATTCATGTTCAGTTACTTTATTGCCGTAACACTTTCCTTCAACTGATAGGAAATGTGAGCCTTTCTGGCAGGAACAGAGGAGCTGGGGTCTCTCTAGACTGAAGTGACTTTCAGAGGTGATCCATAGGCCATCTCATGCCCCCCCGAGCATGATGATACCCGCACAAGACTCACTCCCCTGCTGGAGAACGTTCCAGTTCATAGGGCAGAGGAGTTAATACAGAGCCTGCTGTCTGTGGACATCACCTAGGCCCTAAACAATAGTTATTGGCTGTCTCTCACCCAGAGAAAATGCAGCAAGACACAAAGAGCTCCACACACCGCTTCCCCCTTCCACTGATCAGGCAGGCTGCCAACACCGCGGTCTCCGGAGGCATGGGACCACGCGAAGCACGATGCGGGCACCCTGCGACGAGGATCAGAGCACCTCAGTGCTTCCCCAGGAAGGAGAAAGCCAGGCTGACCTCAGCCCTGCTCCTCTAGAGACACATCCAACCACGCTTATCAAATTCTTCTCGCAACGCTGCGGCCTCCAAACCAGAGGCAGAAAGACCAAGCATCACGTTTAGCAACTTGGGTCTCTAGCCTGTAATGTTGTCTTGCCTCTTCTTTCAAGACCCAAGAGTTCATTTTCTTCCCTCATTTAGAAGGCAGTAATTTAATTGAGAACCTTCTCATATCCAGTGGCTTTTTGTGTAAAGGCCTCCCTGTCTGAAAGGTCTCAGCTTTCACTCTTCACCAGGTTCCCAGCATTCAGAGACACAATGGAATGCCAGGAAGAGGAATCTGAAAATCCACCATATAAGGTCAGAAAACAAAGGACAAACAGAGAGGATGTTAGCTCTACTAGTTAAAAGAAACAAAGGATGACCAAAATCATCCTTCTCTTTCCAGTTTAACCCGTTGCCGTGCCGTGTGGAAATGTGGCATTGCTGATCTCAGCCTGGCCTGCCCTGGAGTGGAGTCTCTTCTCCCAAAACCAGGGCCCTTCCTGGTAATCAGGCCCCTTTAAGGCCCAGCTTTGAAAATCCTGACCAAGACATATAACCTCTGCTACCCCTTTAATGGTTTTGAAACTGAATTCTTGGCCAGTGGGTCATTCGGATTACAACATGGGCCGTGCTGGGAAGCACGGGAGATTTCACACCATTTGTTCCAGTCTGTGCTGTTTAACTGAGTGACTGGGCACAGAGATCTCCTCACGGCTCCACCGGAGCAGGGGAGCAGGATGCTGAGTATCTGCAACTGCCAAGCACACAGGATTTCAGGAGGACGTAGGAGTAACCTACTACACACCTTGGTCGAGCTCGCTGGACTTCACTGGGATTTAGAATCATAAAATCATTAAGGTTTGGAAAAGACCTCCAAGATCATCAACTCCACCCATCCAATTTAGACTAACAATCCTTAGGAAGGAAAAAAGGGAAAAAGTAGGATCCCTCCCTCTCAGCAAAACCACAATGTACAAAACCCAACGCGCCCGCAGGTCCCTCAGCCATTCACCCAGCAACGAGCAGAGGTCGTGAGGTCTACGCACCACTTAGCACGTCCAGTAAGAGAGCCTTACGTGATGCCCTCACACCGACCTTCTGCCCAGGGCTAAATCCAACGCCGGACGCATGACGCGCCCCTGCGCGCGCTCCCGGGGACGTACGGATGTGACAGCAACCCAGCTTTGACAGCTTGACCGGAGGCAATTCCTTCTGGGTGCCACAGGCTCACCTCACCCTAATTTGCTCTGCGATCTTTAAAAAAGCAAATTTTTTTTTTTTTTAATGAGACAAAAGAGAAGGGCTGCACAAAGCGGTTGCCTCTTTTCGGGCCCGATTAACCAGAGAGTAACTAGGACAAACTTTGACGTGCTTCAAAATAGCGTAATATTTTTAACGACCCACAAGCCTGTTTTTAGAACACAGTGAGGACTTTCTGGCTTAGTTCGAGTAAAAGCCCGAAACTCCTCCTTCGCCAGCTCGGCTGAAAAATGTAGCAGTGGAAGAGTCACCCCACGGACTGATGTCACCAGACAATGCTGCAGTCACTGGATGTAAACACATCTTTCAGGGCAATGAGGTTCTGTTGTAAAAATGCACGAGTTAATTAAAGGGGGCTTTTTTTTTTTTTTTCTAGTTAAAAAATACTGGCATTTTGCTCTCTCGTTTATTACCTGCAAGGTCAACCATCCCAGCAAAGAGCTGGGAAATCGTCCTAGGAAGAGCTAAACCTCTGCAGAACACAGTCTGATTTTGACCTGTGGAGGGGTTGCAGCAGAAGGCAGCTGATCCCCCAAAGATCCACTTGGTTCCACAGATGGTTCCAGATTCTGCCAAAACCTCACAGAGAATCTAAGGAAGAGCTCATCAGATCAGTGACACATCACATTTCACTCCAGTACGGCTCAGCAACGTGTTTAGACTGAGGGATGTGCCTAATTGTCTTGCTGGACCCAGGCTACACTTTCCAAGGCGATGTTTGCTCTGTTTCTATCCGTTTTGGCATCGCTGGCATTTTCTTCTCGCGCTGTGGAGATCTGAGGGGAAAGTACCAGCATGTGTACGTGTGTGCAATACTCAACACACGCTGAGACGGGGCTGACAGCTCTGCGAGACAAAACTGAGAACGTCAGCCCATTCGCCGGGAAGTTTCCCTCCAGTTTACCCAAGGGTCTAACGACCTTTGTCAAGAGTCACGGCTAAAAACGGCACCGATCAAACGAGCGTCGCTCATTTTCTCCTCGCTCTCCTGCTGAGAGCCCACCAACCTGCTCCCTTTGCTCAAACCACACGTCCCGTTATCCAAACGCTTCCGCAGACGCGTTCCCTGAACTGCTCGCTGCTATCATGGGAAATACCGCGCTCATCTGCACAAATTAGAATGTAATTTGTGTATTTAAACCTCACAGCTCAGCTCACCTGCTCAGCCCGGCGAGGCAGGACGCCGCGAGCGCCGATGACGAACTACGCTCCTCGGCAGCCTCAAGTACCGGCAAATGGCTGGATAAAAGCTGATTTGCTACAGAGCAGGCAGCGCATCAATGGAAGCCGGTAAAGGGATACATCACTGAGTGCTGGATGCGGAAGGCTTGGCTGCAGCCCTGGCTCTACACGGGGTAAAAGGCACCAGGAAGCCCTTTGGTTGCTCGGCACAGCTCACCTGTGGGACCAGCTTTGGCTCCCATGGGAAGCGGGGGCTGCCGGTGGATCCAGGCCTGCCGCAGGTTGGAGAAGGGAAGCTTTGCACGAAGACATTGCAGAACTTCCTCCTCCCCGTGACCCCACTCCGCTCCCTGAAGATGCTGCTACCAGCTCCCCAGGGCTCAGGTGGGGTTTGTAGAGGGATGGATGTAAAATGGCCCCTCTCTGCAGCGTCTGACTCACCAACAAAGCCCTAAAACCTCCAGAGATGTGACAAAAACCGCAGCAGGAGCAACCTGGGGAAGGCCAGTGGCTCTGTCTGATGGAGAAGGTGGGGTAAGTGGGACTGTGGCTCCCCCAGCTGAAGCGGGGTGGCATCTGAGGTGACATCCCCAGCCCGCCCTGGGCCTGAGGAGCTGCGGGAACAGCAGTGATGGGATGAGCGATCTCAGGGCAGGCGGCCGGAGGAGAGCCGAGGCTGGGGCAGGGCTCCCCATCGAGCGGGCCAGCCCCGTGTGGGGCAGAGGGCCAAAGGCAGCGGGAAGCCAGAGCCGCCCCGCTCGCCCAGCAGCCCAGCGAGCACCAATCCCCAGCCCAAAACCCTCCTCCCCGGACACCCCCCGCCCCGGGCTCCAGCCCCCAGAAGGGATGGAGGAGGAGGCGGGGTGAAAGAAGCCGCTGTGGCCCCACGGAGGGCGTGGGGAGAGGCCCGCCCTCGATCCCCACAGGCCCCTCAGCCCCTCCCGGGACCGCCGAGCCCCCCGCGGCCTCCCCCCCCCGGCAGCGCCACCGCCCCGTCCCGCCCCGGCGGCCCAGGCCCAGGCGGGGCCGGACGCGCCCCCCGCCCCGCCGGGGAACGGGGAGCGGGGAACGGGCCGCGGGCCGCCGCAGGCCCGGCATTGTTCGCGGCTCGCCCCGCCCGGGCTCGCTCCCTCCCTCCCCGGTCCGCGGGACAACGGCTCACACCCCCCCCCCTCCACACACACACATCCCCCCACGCAGCCCCCCTCTCCCCGCCGCCTACCCCAGCTGCTCCTGTCCCGGCGGTTCCGGGCCATGGCGGGGCTCGGCGCTGCCCGGGCCGAGGCGGCTGCGGGAGGCTCCGTGCGCGCTCCGAGCTGTGCTGCGTCTGGCGCGGCTGCCGCGGTGGCGCGGGGCGGGCGGGGGAGCCGGCGGCAGCGGCAGCGGCAGCAGCAGCAGCAGCATCCCCGCCCGCCGCTACGGCGTGGCACGGCACGGCACGGCACGGCACGGCCCTTGGGGCAGCCGCCCACGGCGCACCCGCCCACGGGCGGCCACACCCGCGGGGCACCCTTGTGTAGAGGGCATCGAGCGTGGGCAGGGCCCCGGGGCACCCACTTCCCGGGAGAGACACATCCAGGGGGGTACCCGCACCCGCAGGACACCCACCCACCCACCCACGGAAGGGGCACGGCTGGGGTCTCGGGGCACCCGTACCCAGGGCACCCCCACCAGCGCACTGGGGACATGCGGGGTACCCCCATGGGGGGCATCTTGTACAATGAGGGTGGGGAGGCTCTGCAGAGGGGTCTGGCCAGGCTGGATTGATGGGCTGAGGCCAATGGGATGAGGTTCAACGAGGCCAAGGGCCGGGTCCTGCCCTTGGGTCACAACAACCCCTGCAATGCTCCAGGCTGGGGCAGAGCGGCTGGAAAGGGCCCAGCAGGAAAGGACCTGGGGGGGTTGGTTGACAGCAGGCTGGAGATGAGCCAGTGTGTGGCCCCGCAACCTGGCCACCCTAAGGTGGCCCTTGTGCCCTCAGCCAGAACATCCCACCCGGAAGGACACAGGGGGTATCTTCCAATTTCTTTTTCTTTACCTTCCTGCACTCTCTTGGGATCTGCAGCCTCCCAGGCCTGGGGGTACCTGTGAACCTGTGAAACGCGCTGAAGTCCTTTGCAATGGCCCCAGAGAGCTCGCCCACTCCCACCGCACTCCGCAGGCAGACTGGCACGTGGTGAGCACACTCATCCTCTCTGTGCCAAGCTAATGCTTGTCCGTTCTTTTGATGCCAACTCATAGAATCATAGACTGGTTTGGGTGGGAAGGGACTTTTCAAGGCCATCCAGTCCAACCCCCCTGCACCCAGCAGGGCCATCTGCAGCTAGAGCAGGGAGCTTAGAGCCCCAGCCAACCTCCCCTGCAATGGTGCCAGGGATAATGTATCTGAAGGGGGCCTACAAAAAATCTGGGGAGTGATTATTTACAAGGGTACATAGTGATAGGAGGAGGGGTGATGGCTTCAGACTGGCAGAGGGTAGATTTACATTAGAAATTAGAAGTTCTTCACTGTGAGGGTTGTGGCAGCGGAAGACGTTGCCCAGGGAAGTTGTGGGTGCCCCATCTCTGGATGTGTTCAAGACCAGGTTGGATGGAGCTTTGACCAACCTGCTCTAGTGGGAGGTGTCCCTGCCCATGGCAGGAGGGTTGGAACTAGATGATCTTTAAAGTCCATTCCAACCCAAACCATTCTATGATTCTACAGTTCATCTGAAGCAGAAGCCCTGTGCTGCCCTTTGGAAGAAGGACAGCACAGCACTCGAGGAATGATCTCTGAACTGGAACTGTGGCAGTCACCAGAGGTTTTTATAGACCAAAATCTGGAAGGATGAGAAGGAAAACTGAGTCCCAGACTGTATCTGCAAGAGGATTTGGGGATTTTGGAAGAGTGCATCTCATTCCTTTATGCTGGCCCGTGGTAGTCAGGGAAAGCCAACGGTCATCCAGCACTGCTGGGTACACAGGATCAGCTCTTCATTTTTGAAAGCGGGAAAAACATTCAAAAATTAACTGATTTTCTATTCCAGGAGGATCATTGGTGCCAAAGCCATGTGTTGTTGCACTCCCATGGAGATGCTGATACTGAATTTGTAAGCGCCGTCTCCAGTCCTTGGCGATTGCCTCCCGTTGGCTTCTTCCCTGTATTTACAGCATCCAAGCTAAACATGTAATTCCAGCTCGCTGAAGTGCCGGCTCACGCGGCAGGCAGCTGAATCCTCCTGCCCACGGCTGCCGGGCACCACGACGACAAGGAGCTTCTGGCCTTGGCCACAAGAAGCTCCCTCATGATTTTTATAAATAGCCCTTAAAATCACACGTGCCTGTTGATTCTTCGAAGCAGCAGAGAAGTGACCAGTGTTGTGAGGGGGGGATTTCTTATACTGGAGATGGTCAGAGGGGTTCGAGTAGGTTGAAAGAGGAGATTAAATGAAAAGCAGCTGGGAAATGGAGAGGGGAAAAAAAAAAAAAAGGAGGTTGGGAAAGGAGATCTGTTCATTTGAAAGTCTAATGAAACTGAGATGAGCTCAGGTCCTGTTTTCCTCGTTCTCTTTGAGAATCGCTACTTAGGTCAAGCTTGTACTGCCCCTTTTACTGGCTTTTTTTCCCCTTCCTCCTTCCATTATGGCACGTGATATCAAAACAAAAGGGTAGCGGAGAAGTTTGATCCTGTGCTGTGCCGGTGGGATCGTCTGCGTGAATTCCTAAGGCCTTTTCCCTGCATTATTTCCTATGATCCCACGTCAGGGGGTTTGCAGATGATTCTGTTTCCAGGGGGTGACTCAGCATTTGTTCATTTTCACCCACCAGCCATCCCTTCGCTCCACCAATTCATCCTTCCTTCATTTTTACAGTTGCAAACAGCCCTTCCTAGGAAGCATCTTTATGTTCTTGCTTCCTGAGCTGCCAGAGCACAACAAGCTAATTTCACAGCAGATGCACCAAATGGGCAAGCAGTGGAAGGATTCTTGAGGAAAAACCACACTCAACAGGGGAAAGGCAAAAAGAGATAATACCCCGCAGAGAGAGACCACAGCCGGGGGGTTCCCAAGCCGGTGTGCCAGGAGATGGAGAGCTGAAAAGGCTCCAGAACTAGGAGAGAACCCAGATTGAAATCCATTGTGCGTGCTGCTCACACAGCTCTCAGGGGCAGTTTCATAATTCACCTTGATTCGACTGGCCCACTTACCCAGGCAGCATTTACAGTTGCTTTTCATATCCCCAACCCTTCACAAACAGAAGCCGGCCGCCTTGTGCAATGCTTACGTAAGAGGTGGGAAAGGGATGCTACAAAAGCTCTGCTCTTTCTCAGGTGCCACCGAGCACTCGCCAGGGCTTGCTGTTGAGGGAAACCGTGCCACCCATGCCAGTTTTCTTTGCCATGATGCAAACAAGGCTCTGCCTTAACCCCGAGTGGCAGAGCTGTTCGTACGCTGGTTCTGCGAGGTTCTTTGGATACGTTCTCTCCTTCCCCGCAGTTATTATCATTTCTGCGTTCTCAGTCCTCACTCTTCTACTGCTTCTGCTTCATTGCATGGGAAAGCAAAAGGAATGAAGATCTCGACTGTGTCTGAAGAGCATTGCAAGGGGACTTCTCCCAAGCAGTTGCCCTCTGCGGTGGTGATTTGTCATCGCTGGTTTGATTTCTGTGCCCTTATTCTTGGGTTAAGAGGCCACAATTCTTAGCAAATACCAAAAAGTGATAAAACAGAATCAGCTTTTTCCCTTCTCTTCTTGAAAGCTGAAGCCTTCCTAACATCTTTCTGGGTTTTTTGGGTTCTTTTTCCTTGCTGAAATATTTTTAAGTGAAGCAGAACTTTGTTGCTTAGGAAATCCTTCTATTCCTGCCGTTCCTATTTCTCACCCTGAATAGTGTTACGACCGCCTACATTTATATGGGGTTTGCAGCCAAAAGAGTCATCTCTGCTTCTTCTGTAAACACGATTGCACATTATGGCTGTAACAGAGCCATTGTATTTCACTCACAGAGGAGACAGAATTTCAGCACTTAATTAAATGTCTTGTTTAATCAGGCTGTACGAAGGTCCTTCCTTCTGGAAGGTGCTCTGTAAAGTGAAGAAACTACTTATGCGTACAAAAAAGCCATGTAGCTAAAGAGCCATCAGCTCAAACCTTGAACCAAACTAATCCCAGCGTGTGTTCAGAAACAGGCCTGGTTTCTGCCTGTGCACTGTCTGGGTCCGCTCAGCGCCGAGCACTGAAACGATGAGATATTGCAAAAGTCCAGCAATAAACAAACACCATTCTCAGCTGAGATAGTCTATTGAGCTGGTTGTCCTCACCCCAAACAGCATCCTCAGGACTCTTGCAAGGTTTTGCTGGATTTGAGTAAAATATCCCTCTCTCAGCTGTGGGTTCAGGTAATACTGCAGAGATGTCTGTGTGTGCCTCGGGGCTGCGTCTGGAGCCTCGCAGCCTCACAGCCCCCCGTCACTGTCGCAGACACCAAGGCACACCAGCATTGAAGGACTAACTACAGAACCCCAGAGTCCCAGCACGGTGGGGGTTGGCAGGGCCCTCTGGAGCTGCTCTGGTGCCACCCCCT
>JANVCC010000043.1:2901834-2919139 GCA_025345505.1 Todiramphus chloris collaris | reverse complement strand
CTCTCCAGCCCTGCACCCCCAGCCTGGGCTGGTACTGGGGGCTGCCCCGACCCAGGAGCAGGACCTTGCACTTGGCCTTGTTGAACCTCATGAGGTTCGCATGGGCCGAGGTCTCCAGGCTGTGCAGGTCCCTCTGGATATTGTCTTGTCCCTCCAGCTTGTTGACTGCACCACTCAGCTTGGTGTCATTGGCAAAGTTGCTGAGGGCACCCTGGATGGCACTGTCCATGTAGCCAACAAAGACGTTAAATGTCACCGCTGGAAAGCTGAACTAAAGCTTGGATGGTGAGGCAAGTTCTGAGAGCTCATTCTTCACCACTGGCAACACGGGACAGGGAACTAGAGCTCCAGGTGGGAAGTGAAACTTAATCCAGCAAGGACAAATTTGTGGTCAACACAGGAGCCTTTGCATTAAATTGCAGTCTTCGGACGGCCCTTGGATCTGTAAGACATTCTAGGAGGCCAAGTCTTAATGCAGCATCTGCTACTGGAAAATGAAACGGCCTCTTTCCTGTGCCGTCATCTGATGGCTCGTCAAGAGCAGCAAATCGGTAGAGTGGGAAGCGGCGTTCGAAGCCTCAGCTGAGGAAAAGAAAAAGGACGCCAGCAGCTCGCTATCAGGAGCGCAGGAAGCTCATTTATGGGGGCAGAGGTAATTGTTTTGTTAAAAATCGCTTGAGGAAATACAGCTCCCAAACGGGTAAATAGTTTCTTCTTTATTTGCTGGGTGTTCAGGAAAACTTGCGTATTTATGTTGGAGAGAACATACAGGATGTAGAAGGCTTTCAGAGTACAAGGGGAAATTAAACGGGAGTCTCTTTCGGTTAGCAGTCCCGTGCTCCCCGGGGTCTCTGGAAGCAAGACAGTTTAGATTTCAGACCCCGCTTCTGACACACACCAGTTTAAATGAGCTCATAAATAAAACTCTAATGAAACAAAATGAAATGAAATGCCACCCTGGAATTCCTGAGAGTCTGCCGGGGAGTTTAACCGAAAGCGACTCGCTGATCCTACTGCGTTAGGCTACGAAGCTTACGCAATCAGCACGGCTGCTGCAGGTACCTGCTTGAGGGATTGCTGAATGTGCTGGAGTAAGCTTAAAACCAAGACTCCATTTTAAACTGGGAATCACTACCCGGCTACTTCGCCGACGGACTGTATTGGACCTGCGTGGGCTGTCTGCCGGCCAAAGAGGCAGATTCTGTTCTGAAATAACCAACCCAGAATCCCGAGCACCAAAGAGACTTGTACATCTGGCATCCATTTAATTTTTCTTTTGGTCTACGTAGCTTTCGCAAACGTATTTCCTGCGCTGAGTCTGTGGTATTTTTTGCGCCTAGAAAAATCACACCTCCTTTCAGACCTTAATGATTTCACGTGCGGCAGATACTACTGCTAGTTCCCGCATTCCTCTGCTCCGGGTCCCCACTTTTGGGTTTCTTAAATTGTTTAGCACTCACTTGAGAGCCCGTAGCTGAGCTTTGCTCAAGAATTTCAGCTGCCTTGCTGAAAAGAATTATTCTCTAAAGAAGCCGAGGCAGATACAGAATATTTTCCATCTTGCAGTTTCACGGCAGCTTTTTTGACTTTAGGAGCCCAAGGAGACAAGTCCCAGCGAGTCCCAGTTAATTCTTTTGTGACTGTCATTGCACTGCCCACAAAGCTAAATACCACGGTGCTTGATTAGCCCACGGAAAGGATTACATGATGCGGCTGCGTGGTTGCAATCCAGATTGCAAGGGATGAGACTGACTGACCTAGGGAGTCCTACCTAGTCCCCGTCCATGTCCTCTCCAGCTGGTACATCCTCCTCCTTCTCCTCCTGGCGCACCTCAGAGCCTCCCTGGGCACAGGTCAGCCTCTGGCGCTCAGCTCAGAGTGGGGTTGTGCTATGGCAGCTGTGATAACCCCTACCAGGAGCAGCTCTGGTGTCTTAAGGTGGAAAGCTCAAGCTGCTATTTGGCAGAAGTGTATATATATAGATACAAATCTATATCATATCTACATGGTGCAGGCAAGCTGGGGGGTTTCCTGCTGCCTCAAACCCAGGGGCACAAGCCAAAAGCCATCCTGCCCCCACCCCCCACTTGTCTCTCCACAGGGGAGACATGGAACTGTTGAAGTGGGTCCACAGAATGCCTGGATGGGGACAATCATTTTAGCAGGGCCTGTTGTGACAGGACAAGAGGTGATGGGTTTAAGCTAAAAGAGGGAGATTCAGAGTGGAGAGAAGGAGAAATTGTTGGTGCTGAGGGTGGGGAGAGCCTGTGCCAGGCTGCCCAGAGAGGTGGTGGCTGCCCCATCCCTGGCACCATTGCAGGGGAGGTTGCCCGGGGCTCTGAGCACCCTGCTCTAGTTGCAGATGGCCCTGCTGGGTGCAGGGGGGTTGGACCCTTTTTAGGTCCCTTCCAACCCAAACCATTCTATGGCTCTATGAGCTCTGGGACACGGCAGCCCCAGGCTCACCAGTTAGCGGAGGGTCACAGTGGACACCTCTAGAGTGGGCAGCGGGGCCTTAGGCCCCGCCAGGACCCCCCTGCATCCCCGGCTGTGTCTCTACCGGGCACAGAGAACCCCTCCCCCGGCCAGGGCCCGCGGGGAACACCCGCAGGGGGTCCGGCAGAGCCGCGGGGCCCGGGCGGGGTGGCTGCCGGCCGAGTGCCCCCGGGAGGGCGGCAGACCCGGTAGCAGCCGTCATGACACGGGCTTTACGAACGCCCAGGGGCGGCCCGAGCCGGCGAGAGGAAGGCGGGCGGGCAAGCAGGAGGGAGGGGAAGGAGGGGAGGGAAGGGAGGAAGGGAGGAAGGGAGGAAGGGAGGAAGGGCCGCGGCGGTGCCGTCGGCCGCGCCGTGGCGCTGCGGCGTCGCGGAGTCCCCGCTGCCGTCCCGTCGCGATCCGACCCGTCCCGGCTCGGCTGGGCTCGGCCGAGCAGGGAGTGCGTGGGGGCCGGGGCCGCGGCGGGAGGAGGAGGAGGAGAAAGAGGAGGAGGAGGAGGCGGCGGCAGCAGCAGCAGCAGCGCAGCAGCAGCGCTCCCTCCCCGGCGGGACAAAGGGCTGTGGGCGCGCAGGTAGGAGCCGGCCCGGCCTTGCTGCGGGCCTGGCTGCCCCGGCGGGCGGGCCGCGGCGCCTCCTCAGCCCCGGCGGGACGGGAGCTCCCTCCCCCCTTCCCTTCCCTCCCTCCCACCCTCCCCGCAGCAGCCCGGGTCGGTTGCTCCACGCCGGGTTCGGCGCTTCCCCGTTGCCCCGGAGGAGCCCCGGGAGCCGCCGCGGAAGGCGCTGCCCCCGCCACCGGGCCGCCAACGGCCGCGGCAACCGCCGGCTGCCCGCCTTTGTCTCGGCAGCCGCGGCTCAGAGCCCGCCCCGGGAGCCCCCTTCCCCCCCCTACCCCCCCGCCCCCCTCAGCAAGCGCTTTCCGCCGCAGGAGCCATGGGCCGGCTGCCGCGTTAGGAGCAACCCCGGCCGGAGGGGCGAGGAGGGAAAGCGGCCGCTGCTCCCCTTCCCCCCGCGGGGCTGGAGATGGAGCCGGCGGCGAGGCCGAGCGGGGATATCCTGAGGCGGAACCCGCAGCAGGACTTCGAGCTGATCCAGAGGGTGGGCAGCGGCACCTACGGCGATGTCTACAAGGTGAGCGGCGTCGGGGGTTCTCCTCACGGCTCCTGAAAACCCTGTGGGCTAGGGGGCATCCCTGGCAAAACGCGAAGCTTCCCTCCCTTTCTAATACTTTTACTCAGAGGGTTTGTCTTCTGCTGGCAGCGTTGGAGAAGGGTCTGTCTTAGCAGCACCCTCACTGGGATTTCTTAAAGCGGTTTGAACCGGTGAATATCGCGGGTGCCGCTTTCCACATCCCTGATGAAGAAGGCAGAGGAGATCTATTCGCTGTACCTGTTTCCAGAACCTATCAGTTAAAGCACCTGATTAAAAGGGTGCAAGTTTATCCCCGAGGTTAATAATAGCACGCACAAGGCGGAAGCAGATTAAAGCTTTTCAGGAGCTGGAACGGAGTTTACAGCTCAAGGTAGAGTTACCATTGCGAATCCAGTAGACAGCCTTGAAAGGGCACCTACTGGGTGCTCCCGTCGCCAGAACTGGTGCTCCCATCTCCAGAACTGGTGCTCCCATCTCCAGAACTGGTGCTCCCGTCGCCAGAACCACAGCTATGGGAAATAAGGTGTAGGCATGGCATGTTCTTCTCTGGGAGATACCGATCTTTTTGCCATGTGTCAGGGATGCTCAGCAGCTTTAAGGCTTGGGTCGCCTGAAAAGTTTTCGACCTGGCAGTCTGCGTTTTCAGCAGCGTGATGTTTTACTTTGTAAGGCTGCGGAGTGTGTTTAAAACAGAGCTGACGGAACCCACCGCGCAGGAGGAGCTGTGTTGCTCTGCCACATGAAAGGCAGTGGTAATTGCTCCTACTCGGGGAGGGCTCTTCCCTAATGTTCAAATGGAAGTATTATAGATGGATCTTGTTCCCACCACCCCTTTGAAATGGTTACTTGTGGCCTCGGGGAGTTGTTTTTAAAAGAGCGTGTTTACCTTCCTTTTTATTTATTTATTTAACTATTTCTCCTAGAGGGCTGTGCAGAGATCAGGCAGTTTCTTTGTGAGGGAATCTGGCCCTGCATCCTTTAAAAGGCCATTTCAGGTTTCACAAACCCAAAACTCGGCGTCCCTTGAGCTTTGTTTGGGTTTGCCAGGGCAGCGCGATGAGGAATAACTAGCTGTGTTGCAGAGAAGTCCTTTTGTGTCATCTCTTTGGGGGGGGGGGGGGGGGAGGAATAAATAAAATATTCTGCTTCTTATTATCCCGGTAATTAGCGGAGAGCTGTGCTGACATGTCCTACGGCTTCCGGTTCCGGAGCTAGTTTGAATGCACGGCTCTGCTCTGTGCCATGTAAACATATCCCCGTAAAAAAAGGAAAAGCCACGATCCTTCCCCCTCCTCCCCTCCTCCCCTCCATTCTTTGGGTTCTGAAAAATGCCTTCAGATAGGAATAAATCCAAACCTTCTCCGAGCGCAACCTGGCAAGTATAAATCCAAGCCTTTGGCAGCCTTGATGTTGTTAGGAGTCGAGACCAAGTGTAAAGTTAATGAGTTTGAAGTAGTTTGAGAGCCTACATTTGTTTCTAGGTCATTGGGCTGCTCTTTGTTTCTAGCAAGCCCTGCAACGGGGAGGAACTGTATCGAGGGAATACTCAATCAGGTGGCACAGATATGCAAAGCAAATTTCATTTTTGAAGTCATTGATGCTAATTTGAAAAGTAACTAAGGTAAACCTCTTTATTTTTTCCTTGAAAGGACTTCATGTATGAACATTGTGCTTTGATTTTTCTTAGTCCGTGGTAAGTCTCGGCCCAGATGGCACATCTTGTGCTCGCTGAGGGCTGTCAGTGGTGTTTATAAAATGCATTTCTCAGTGAATATCTGGTTGTTGTTGTGTTGCAGAGCTCGGGCAAGGTTTGCTAGAGAGCGCTCTGAAATTCAAATGGAATTTTCCTCTCACCTCTTCAAGTGGTTTCTCTGCTCCATCGCTACTCATGAGTCACGGGCATCTCCAGCAGAGTCCTTTGTAGGTTGTTTGACTGAGACAGCCTTGCTGATCGTGGAAGAGCTGCCTCTTCCTCAGATGCTTTTTGGTGGTGGTGGTTCATGCCTCAAATTCTTCTTGGCGCGTTTGGTAGCTTTTAGAGTAATCGGTTCTTTTCTGGATGTTGAAGGAGGAGGTTAAGCAAATATTTGTGTTCGCTATTAGGTTACAGAAGAATATTTAAGGCCTTTCTAAAAATCTCCTACCCACATTGCTTTTCATTACTATGATGGAAGCCTAAAACTGCAGCGTGTTTTCTTAGTGTTTGTGGCTTCTTTTCCCCCCTCTTGTCAGTCACATGGCACACAATGGTTGATTGTAGGGTTGCTCGTAAGTGCTGGATTGTTGATGTTGTTTTAATATTTCTTCTTTTTTTTTTTTTTTTTCCACAAAGTGCTTTTTCAGGGTGGGGGAGAAACCATCTGTAAATAAACCATTTTATCTATTCTAAGTAGGTCCAAATCTGGGCGTACCAGTTTTGAAAGTACGGTTGCCATGACAATCCTCAGACATTAGTTGTCTTATCCATGTTGGGAAAGCTTTTTTTTCTTTTTGATAGAGGCTATTACTGCTAAGCAAATTTAATCCATTGAAATAACTTCTCTCTCAAAGCATCATATCAAACTGTCTGAAATTACTGACTTCTGAAAGCAGTTGTAATGCCAAAGGTTGGGTACTGACTGGAACTTAATAATACACTGGCAGCAGATTTTTGTCCTCACTCTGTCAAATGGTCACCATCCTCAGCATCGTGTCCCTTAACACTGCAAAGGTGAGCTTTACAAGGCTGAGGTTTTAATCTGGCTTTCCTGGCAGGATTTGTTCACCTTCCTGGGTCATACACATGGAGATGTCAAGGCAGTACTTAAAAATCTTCTCATTTGTTCAGGCATCTGCACAGTGGTGCTGGAAATAGACCTTTTGTGTGTGTAGTTAGTGGGGAAACGTCCAACTGACCGGGGTCTTAGAGCACAAGATGAAAAAACCCACCAGAAACTGTAAATGGAACTTCATCTCCAGCACTAAGAAGTGGATCCCGTCCCAGGTGAACTCCCGTGGTGTGGTTAGATGTTTCCCAGGATGGGTTTTCAGGCCACCGTGACCTGTCGGTGAACCTGCAGCTTCTCAGTAGGGCCTTGTCATCTAATTTGTATAGGATCAGTTTTCATAACAAGTTCACGTCGTGGTTCTATGGCCACATGGTTCTATGGCCACATGGTTCTGCAGCCTGGGGTGTTTTCTGGAAGTACTTGGACTAGTGTAAGACTGGCCTGTTTCGGTGAGCTGGTGGGATTGGGTTGCATCGGAACATCAAGTCATGAGGTCATGTGTATTTGTAGGTGTTGGTGTCCTGAAGGACACCGCTTTTCTTATCAGAAAACAAGTGCTGTATTAGGGTGCTATTACTTTAGCAGCATCTTGCTGGGATTTCCTGCATGGACTTTTTATTTGAGTATTTATTAATGACTTGGAAGAGGTTCGGTGGAGGAATTTAGGGGAAATAATACCCAGTGTCCTGGTGAGAGATGCGGGGTCACCACCCCCTCCACATAAAAAAAGAATTGTAAAGTCTTCTACAACGTTTTGAGTGCCTTCACCACTAGCCTGTTGACTCTGGTGGGGAAAAATAGCCTTCCACTCGCTGCTACCTCCTCTGTCTCCTTCTCCCCCAGCTACACAGGGCTTGGCTTTTCGTGGTTTTTAATGCAGGTGCCCCAGAGTTTTAACTAATCTTGGCTTTTGGGAGAAAGGGAACAAAAGGATGGTTTATGTCGACTGTGGTTTTTTTTCCCCCAATGCTCTGGTTTGGCAGCTGGGCTGGAAGATCAGGGCTTTGCTCAGCCCAGCATCCTCTGCAGGCCGCTCCGGCGGGATGAATAGCTCCATGTCTGTCCTCTCCCGGAGCTGATGATCGAATGGGATCCTGTGCAGCAAATTCTAAAGCTGGCTTGTTTGGGTTTTTCCAGGCAGGCTCGTGGACAGTGCTACAGAAGCTTTCTTGAAAAGTAAACCCAGGGGGTGAGAAAGGCACCAAGTTAACACCAGAAACTCTCTGTAAACAAGAGATGCATTTTTATTAAGTAGCGTGGAAATTTCATTCTTTCTTGTGTCACCTGCTTGGTCTCTTATTCCCTTGGGATTTTTACTTATTTTTTTTTAACCTCTTGCACCAGCTAAAGGCATTTAGAAGAACCCTGTACTGGTTTGACACTGATGACTGCTGCAAGAAAAGAGTGAGCAGTGAAATTGGGCCGTGACAGACTCTTTTGCTCAAGTACTGTTTAAAAAGAATTACTTTTAATTTTTTTTTATTAAAGGTTGCCATAAAAGTGGGACTCTGTCCAGTTTGAGTCACATTGCAGTCAGTAATGTGGTCAGTGCCTTATTCTCAGAGCTCGGGAGCATGATTTCTGCTCAGAAGCTGTTGAGAACTTCTCTTTGGTATTTTGAAGGTAATTCTTAATTGTCAGTCTGATTTCACAGGTCACGAGAACTTACTGGTTAAAATGTTCAACAACTTAAAGTCAACAGGCTGAGAATGGAGTGCGAAGGCCTTCTTTTAATACCAGGGCTCTGACAGTTTTTAATCACAGACTCCCAACTTTATACGACTCTGTTTTGGCAGCTGCAGACAAATTGGTTTGGCCATCCCTGATTCAGCACTTCAGTCCCCGGTGAATATGTAGCTTACAGATATAAATTGCCATAAAACATCTGCCACATCAGGGGATTCCACGCTTCCTCTCCAGATCAAAGCTGCCTGCTTAGCAGTGTTTGTGGTGCGTCCTCTTGGTTTCCCATACGAAGGGTGTTTAAAGTGGCATTGAACCAGCACTGTTGGGTTGCTTCTTGTTGCAGCGGGTTTCTCTTCTGGGAAGTTGCATACTCTTCTTTTTGGATGCAGTCCATAGGATATATCTATACATTGCCAAGAACTAAGATGCTCAGTGGCTTATTGACACCCTCTGTTCACATATTCAGGAGTTAAGGGGAAGCCCTTGGCTTTTCCATCTATAATCTTTGTAAGTTTTCCTCATTAAGCATGTAGTCTTCGTCACGGAATGTTCAAAGCTGTTTGGCTGTAAATATTACCTCATGTTGCTTGTGTTTTTTGTGGATGGTAGGTTATGTGGTGGGAATAGAGTGTTTTTCCCTATGTCTCTTTCTTCCTGTCATAGAATTGTAGAATTACAGAATACCAGGTTGGAAGGGACCTCAGGGATCATCTAGTCCAACCTTTTGAGGTAAACTGTATTTGTAGTTTAAATGAGCTGGTCCAGCACCCTGTCAAGCTGAGTCTTAAAATTGTCCAGTGTAGGGGAATCCACCACTTCCCCTGGGAGATGATTCCAGTGTCTGGTTTGTCTCATGGTGAAAATTTTTCTTCTCGAGTCCAATCAGAATCTCACCAGGAGTAATGTATCCATTGCCCGTTGTCTTTTCCCTGTAACTTCTTGTATAAAGGGAGTCTTCACCTTCTTGGTAGCCACCTTTTATGTACTGGTACGTGGTCATTAGGTCTCCCCTACGCCTTCTCTTCTCAAAGCTGTCCCTTTACTTTTGGTAGTCTGTGAAATCTTAAAAATAAGGTCTGATTTCTTTCCCAGCTCTTCTGAAGAGAGTTGTCCTCCCGGGTTAGGTCCTCAGAGGAGCCAAAGAATGGTAGCAACTTCTCAGTGTGCTTTCATCAACTAGTGCCACGGCTGTACCCAGCATCTCTTAAGCCAAGGAGGAACTGAGAGGCTGTTCTGCTGAGATTCACATCCTGTTGGTACAAGCCTTGTCTTGTAGTCTTCAGCTGTCGTATTATTGTCTAGTACTCGTCTTGCAGGAGACCTTCTGCTGGGTAGATGATTTTGTTATTCCTCCTTTATTTGTGGGAGGCTGAGGCATCCTGCAGACTTGCATGGCAAGGAGTTAACCAGAGTGTGTTCTTTTGTTCCCTGTATGTTGCACGCATTTTTGGAGACCAGTCTCAAACGTGAGAGGTGCTTTGTAAGACCTGTGCCTTTTCTGCCTTCCACCCCAGAGCTCCATTTCAACACAAGGTATCCATTCAGAGGAAAGGAATCGTGCAGTTCATGCAGCACACGCGCTACCCACCCCTCAACAGCGGAGGAATTCTCTGAGAAGGAGGAACAGATCAACGATCAGAACATTTGCATACCAATATCTACTTCTTCTTTGTCTCCAGAAGATGCAACGACCGTTTTCATTGCCAGTGCCTTTGGATGACTTTGAACATGTCCAAGATCCATAGCATGAGGTGTGTGAGTGACTCCCAGTTCCATCAGCAGAGGTGCGTGGTAGAAGTACGCAGGTCATCCATGCCAGAGAGAGTAGCTCTTCCTGTTAGCAAGGCCCTAAAGGAGTTTGCCAGTTTATTTTGCTGACTCCAGCAACTGTCCATCCTCCCTGCAGCTGGAAAAACAAATAACGCTTGCTACCTTTATTCACATTTGGCACCTGCCTTCTTGGTTATGGCTGTGAATGAAGAGAAGCAGCGACGTCGACCCAAAGTGATTTCCTTGGAGAACAACATGGAACGGGTAGAACTCCATGAAAGTTGTTCTTGAACTCAAGGCAGCCTTGGTACCTTGCAGTTTAGGTTGCCAAGACTTTCTCGTACCGTGACGTTTTGTTAGGATTTCAGATTTTGTATTTCTTCATCAAGTTAGAATAGTTCTTTCCCCGTGTCTGAAGGATTCATGACTATAAGAGCACTCAGCAAGGCTTAGTGGATATGGCAGCCTTTGATTTGTGATTTATGACCATTTTGGTGGTCCTGAGTGCATTCTGGGATTCCAGTAAAAAGTCAACAGGAAGGGCAGTGTGTTTTGTCCATGATTTAACATTTGTGATCTATATGACCAGATGCTACCTTGCTTTTCATGGGAGTAGGTAAATAAGGCAGATCTGACATGGCCTGAAGTTGACCTGGGGAAGGTTCAGGCTGGATCTCAGGAAGCATTTCTTTCCAGAAAGGGTTGTCAGGCACTGGGATGGGCTGCCCAGGGAGCTGGTGGAGTCCCCAGCCCAGGAGGGGTTTAAGAGCTGGGTAGGTGTTGTGCTGAGGGACAGGGTTTAGTGGGTTTGATAGGGCTGGGAGTAAGGTTGGACTTGATGATCTTGAAAGTCTCTTCCAGATGAAACTATACAATGATTCTGTGACACTGACAGTAGTTGAAATATAGCAAAAGACAATTTATTCCAGCAGGCCTTCCCCAGATCTCCATCCTATGGAACAGGAATTACAGGGAGAATTTATCCGAACTTCCCACTCGGCCTCACCAAGCAGAGAATCTTTCTGACACGTTAACTTACTCTGATTGTGATGAAGGGGTCTCTGTGTTACGTACCACCACGTTGCTCGCCAAGCTGTTGAGAACATGTTTACCCAGGCAGCACCCCACTGTTATTTGTCATGCATCTCCCACTCCTTTTCCTTATTTAGGGAATCTGTTCAAGAGCAGCTTGTCTGAAAAACTGGGAGTCCCTTCTGTTTATCAGAATAGCAGAGAGTGAAACACCTTGTAACTGTTTCCACCAACCCAGCTCTGCCAAATCAGTATCTTCATCTGTTGGATAATATTTAGCCTGTTGGCATCATTTTGAGCCCCTGATCTGCCCACTCATGGTGTTCCTCAGCAGCTGTCCTGCAGGAAATGTCTCCATCACATGAAGGTCTGTGCTGCAGGAGCTCCTCGGATATGGAGGCTGGATAATTGCTCTTCCTTCCTGTATTGGGGGGAAATAGCAGTGTTTGGTACAGAGAGGGTTCCATTCTGCTCTTCAACCTTCTAAATTCCTTCACCCAAGCATTAGAATAATGAATTTAATCCAGCATGGTGTACAGTGTCTGTCAGGACCTTCTCAGCTGCTCAAGGAGCCAAAGCTTCCCTTCCCTGTGTCAGATGGAAAGCATCATGGAGAAGGGCTGCGGCTTGAGCGTGTCTCTGGAACTCTAATACTCTTTTGGTGAAAACAGTGCATGGGAGGGTGAGCAAAGAATTTGCTTCCTGGCTTCTCCATTCAGCTGGGACCAGAGGTGAGAGGCCAGTCTGTTTTGTGGGGAAATGGGTAACACCTTATCTCTCAGTCCACAACCACCAGCAGAGCCATCAGACACGGGCTGGCATGTTCCTCTCTGCTGCATCAAGAGGTGATCAAATTAGGGGGCTAGTGCATTTTGCACCACAGATCTTTGGAAGTTCCTCCCTTTGGAGTCTGCTGGGATGCTCAGATACAGCTTGAGCAGGTCAGCAAAACATCTGAAATTTTTGGTACAACAGAAGAAGAATGAAGAAGTGCCAAGGCTTTGGTTTTGAAGCCTTAGGCTCTTCTAAGTGCTTTCTCCTAGTCCATTATCCTTTGTGTTGCTGGATGTGTTTCTACTGCTTTCTCTTGCTCCTTAACATGGTAAGAAGGTCATGAAAGATGCAGCTGGGGATAGCCTTCAGACCTGGAGATAGTCCTGGTGTCCAGAACTGCTGCCTTTGCTGAACGGATCCATCTAAGTGGCATCTCTCATGCTGTATCTGGTGGGATGGCTCTTCTCCCAGGTCTGCTTTTTGTGTCTTCCACATGAATGCAGTGAATAGAAGGTTCATGTTGAAGAAGATTTGACTGGATGTTTCTGGAAAGCTGAATGAAAGATATTTTCAGGTTTAGTGGCTACCAGTTACAGGTATTTGGGTCGTATTTACGAGGGGTTTGAAAATAGCAGCAGCTGAAATTGTTCTTCTGCTGCACTTGGTCCGCAGTAGGGTAAAGAAGAGCATTTGATAGATCACGTCACGGATGTCTGTTGAAGGAGAGGTCTTAATTTAAGTAGAATGATAGATTCTCTCTCAAGCTGCAACAGGGGAGGTTTAGACTGGACATTAGGGAGAAATTTTTCCCAGAAGGAGTAGTCGGAGACTGGAAGATGCTGCCCAGGGAGGGGCTTGAGTCACCAGCCCTGGAGGTGGTTAAGGGCCATTTAGATGGGATGGTGGGAGTCGTGGTTTAGGGGGAACTTTGTAGAGCAGGGCTGATGGTTGAACACGATGATCCCAAGGGGCTTTTCCAACCCGAGTGATTCCGTGATTCTTAAACAGCTGAGATCCCTTCTCATTTCAACCTGGTTTTGTGAAAGAAGCATTGCCATTTTAACTGCCCCCCCGGCTTTAAGGGAATGATTTGTGTTTCAGGGGAGGATAACGCTACGATAACGATACGATATGAAATGATAACGATCCGATACATGGAGGGAGCTCAGCTCTGGTGGGCAGCATTAGCAGCTCAGGAGGGTGAGGGTTTCTGAGGCTGGATGGAGGGTACCTGCGTGGTCACAGTACCGTCACCAGCACGATGTCGAGGAGGAGTCAGGGTCAGTAATTGCCCGGGATAGGTCATTTCTGATAATGCTGGTTTCTGTCAGGCATGTCTGCGTTTAAACTTAAAGCACTGTTTTGAGTTCTGATCCTCTGCTTCTTGGTTAGTCGTGAAGAGGCACAACTGAATTTTTGATGAACACAGTGTCTCGAAAACTTGGACAAACAGTTCCTGTCCAGAGAGGCTGTTCTTAAATTTGGCTCACGATACCAAACTGCGGACCAAGGGGCATGATCAGTAGCCCTGAGGATGGGCAGAGACATCTCGAGAATGCTTCCTGACTGGCCACCGCTTCAGCAGTCACAACTGACTGCCTTTTCAGGGCAGATTAAGATAAATTTTTCCCTTTTCTCATTCTGTGGGTGTTGAGGTTTGTCTAAATCCTGCAGCGGGATGTCTCGAGTAGGGACTGACTGTGCTGGCTCAAGCAGCTTCTGCAGGGGTGGCGGAGGAGGTCGGGCAGGCTGCGGCTTTTCTCCGTGAAAGCATGACACGATGAAATGGGGAGAGAGAGGAAGCAGTTGTCGCCTTTATTTCTTGGTGCCTGGGTGTTTCAGGCAGCGTGTGTGAAGCACGGGTGAGATCTTGCCTGCCAGCCAGGTTAGTTCTGCTTGGTTTGCCCCGGGAGAGGGGTGGTACCAGGCGATCTCCTTCTCAGCTTTAGCTTTCCCCAGGATGCAGTCGCACTGGACGTTGAGTCCATCTTGATGTTACAGCTTTGACTCCTCCTCCTCCTCTCTCATGGTTTCTGTTTCTATAACTTCATCCGCCTGTATTGTTTTATTTAGCTGTGGGAAGCTTTCCGAAGCCTGATGTGACACTTGCATGTGATCCCTCTGAGGTTGTCCCTTGATTCCCCACGTTCAGTCTCTACTCTTTGTGCTCAGAGAAGGGCAGTAACCACCACTTGAACCTCCTGCAGGTGGAATGCACTTGGAAGATGCATAATGTCTTGCAGAGACCTTGCAGCACGTGTGATATGACATCTAACAGTTTAGCATTTGCACTTAAGGAGGTGGCTATAAGCTGTTTGGAGTTATCTGCTCCCTGCATTTTGGCTGCCGTCTTACATAAGAAAGAAACCAACCCATGGGATGGTGGTTTACTCCTTGAAGGTCCTGTGACTTGCTTCTTTCTGCTGAACAAGGATGCAGATCTTCCAGCCTCCAGTACAGCAGTTCTGAGGTGCAAGGATGCCGAGGATTGAATCTGTGGGGCAGCTGAATTAGCCCTGAGGTGTTAAAACGGTGCCCAGGTGGCCAGGGCCACCAGTTTCCTGGCTTGTATCAGCACTGGTGTGGCCAGCAGGACTAGAGCAGGTAATGTCCCTCTGGACTGGGCACTGGGGAGATGGCACCTCAAATACCTGGTTCAACATTTGTCCCCTCACTCCCAGCAGGACAGTGAGGGGCTGGAGCGTGGCCAGAGAAGGGCAATGGAGCTGGGGAAGGGGCTGGAGCACAAGGGTGGTGAGGAGCAGCTGAGGGACCTGGGCTTGTTGAGCCTGGAGCAAAGGAGGCTGAGGGGAGACCTTCTGGCTCTGACAGCTCCTGACAGGAGGTTGGAGCCAGGGGGGGTTGGGCTCTGCTCCCAAGGAACAAGTGATGGACAAGTGGAAACAACTTCACGTTGCCCCAGGGGAGGGTTAGGTTGGAGCTGAGGAACAATTTCTTCTTTTCCAGGATTGTCCAGGGCTGTGCCAGGCTGCCCAGGGCAGGGGTGGAGTCCCCGTGATCCCTGGAGGGGTTTCCAAGCCGTGGAGCTGTGGTGCTGAGGGCCATGGGCCAGTGGTGCCCTGGCAGTGCTGGGTTAATGGTTGGACTGGGTGATCATAAAGGTCTCTTCCAACCAAAATGATTCTATGATTCTCTAACTTCACGCTCAGAGGACATCTTGTCTGTGTTGCTTTCCAGATCAGGCTGAGGGGTGATTTTGGGAACGGAGAAGCAGCCGGGCTGCCCAGAGGTCCCCGGGCTCACTCTCGTGATTCCCTCTGTCTTTCTCAAACACATTCCTTGGCGGTGTCTGGCTCGGGAAGGCTGGTCCATGGAAAATGCAGCCAGCTGCCGAAGGGAGAGCGTTGCTGTTACTGGGGTGGGAGCTGTAGGCTTCCGCAGTCAGGGAGAGAACTGTCAGGCTGAGCAGCTCCCTGGATGGAGGGGCATTGCCCAGACAGCCCCGGGGTCCCCTGGCATCCAGCAAGGGTTTGAAAACATGTAGAGACACCAGAGGGATAAGGCAAGGTGGAAACTCTTCTCGAGTATGCTAAAATGTAAAAAGCTTTCTTTAAAGTCCCGGGGAAATCATCCAGCCCGTTTACTGCAATATTGTTCTTTCTGTAGCGTGCAGATTGTTTGAGCAGAGTGGTTTTGGTCCGTGTTTTAAGGCAAGCTGAAGCAGTAAGTGAGGAAGTCACTGGCCGAGTGACGGATGACATCTGCAGTGAGCTGGCAGCGTGTTTCCTCCCGTTACTTACTCGGCAAAAGTGCAAAACATCATCTCAGGACAGAGAAGAATCTCCCTGCTCCTATCTTTAACTAAATTGGCTTATTTGATTTACACAGCTGCTTTTTTATTCATTCTTCCTCTTCCGGACCCGGTTTTGTTTCACAATAACAACAACAGAAGAACAAAACACCCAGACCTGTTTTCTTCGTGGCTACAACTTCGTGGCTCGTTCCTTTTAACTCTGTAACTGTGGGCTCAGCTCTGAGGAACTGAAATTTAAAGGAGGCAATTACTGAGCAGCTTTGTTGAACTTGGATTTTTCTACTTCAATCTGCCTTTTGCAACTGCACCTCTCTGGGTTCAATCAGATACATTACAGTGAGGAAAAGGAGGGGATGTGGATTTGTACCCTGGGGTTTGGGTGTCACAGAAGAGCCTGAGCCTCGCACGGAAAACTGGAGGGTTTTGCCCAGACGCTTCGTAGCTCAAAAGGAGCTTGTGCACCCTGGCTACGTGGTGAAGGACCACAGTTGTAGGCAAAACAGCTTCAGTAAACCAAACAAAACCCCGGCGAACTGCAGACGCTTGGATATTTTGTTCTGGCTAATCTGGAAGTGCACCCAGCAGTATTCCTGGCGTTGCAGGAGGTTGCCTGTGGATGGGGACGGGACGGGAGCCGCAGGCTCAGCACTGCAGTTCCTTCCCCTCTGATTGCTGGCAGTGGTTCCCTGGTTTTGCCTTTCTGAGGAGGCACAGCTTATTGTGTCAGCTCACTGTCACAAAGCAAAGCAGTGAAAAAGTTCTTTGTCTTTGGTATCAAAGAAGGACAAGGATGGTCTTACGTTCTTTTGTGCAACCCAAGTGGCTTAAGTAATATAGAATAAGAAAAAAAGCTTATCAACAGCTGAAGGGTGAGGGGAAAGAGGATGGGGACAGACTCTGATTGTCAGTGGAGCCCAGGGACAGGACAAGGGGCAACGGGCACAAACTGGAACCCAGGAGGTTCCATCTGAGCAGGAGGAGAAAGTTGTTTGGTGTGAGGGTGTGGGAGGCTGTGCCAGGCTGCCCAGAGAGGCTGTGGAGTCTCCTTCTCTGGAGAGATTCCCACCCTGGCTGGACCCTGCGCTGCTGGGCCCCTGCTCTGGGTGCCCCTGCTGGATGGAGCAGGGGGTGGCACCAGAGCAGCTCCAGAGGGCCCTGCCAACCCCCACCATGCTGGGGTTCTGTGAAAAAGAGCAATCCATTGCAATCCACACCACTGTGGAGTTGGCTGGACGAGGATGTTTGTTTCTATCTGTTCCACTCACTGATTTGTTCTTTCATTGGTAAGAGGAGGCAGAAATACTTTCCTTCAGATGTTTTGGTTGCCACATCTCTCAGTTCTTTCATCTCTAAGGAATAAATAAATTCCCCTGCAGCTCATAAAATATGTAATGTTTTAATGTTACTCGCATTATCGCTCCATAATTCTGTGGTGGTTTTTCCTGCGCCGTGGGCTATGCGTTCAACGCAGGAATAAAATACAATTATTTTACATTTATTCTTCCGCTCTTCTGGTGAATAAACCCTTTTAAATTCTATCTTGGTTTGTAATTTAATAATAAGTTTGAAGGTATCATTTGTATCTCCTTTCTTTTTTTTTCCCTCTTTTTTTTCCCCCTCTTTTCTTTTTTTCCCCCCCTTTTCTTTTTTTCCCCCCCTTTTCTTTTTTTCCCCCCCTTTTCTTTTTTTCCCCCCCTTTTCTTTTTTTCCCCCCCTTTTCTTTTTTTCCCCCCCTTTTCTTTTTTTCCCCCCCTTTTCTTTTTTTCCCCCCCTTTTCTTTTTTTCCCCCCCTTTTCTTTTTTTCCCCCCCTTTTCTTTTTTTCCCCCCCTTTTCTTTTTTTCCCCCCCTTTTCTTT
>JANVCC010000043.1:2850919-2901734 GCA_025345505.1 Todiramphus chloris collaris | reverse complement strand
CCTTTTCTTTTTTTCCCCCCCTTTTCTTTTTTTCCCCCTCTTTTCTTTTCCTTCTTTTTTTCCCCTTCTTTTTTCTCTTCTTTTTCCCCTCTTTTCTTCTTTTTCCCTCTTTTCTCTTTACTTCTTTTTTGCTTTCCTCTGTTTTCCATACCCTGGCCAGTAAAGCTGTTGGGCATCTGCCCAGTTTTAAGTATACTAGCAGCTCCTTGGGCATTCTTTGATTTGTATGATCCTATGTTATGTACAAAAATGTATATTATTCCTCAGGAAAGTGAACTATTTCTTGTAGCCCTTCAAAAGAATTTAGCGCACGTGGTTGCAACTTGAAAACACTCATTCCTGTTTTGGTTTCACCAGTGCTCTGCTCCAAGTGAGTCAAAATTAGGGCTTTTTTTTATTTGTGTGGTATTTGTTTACATCTTTTGCCCTGCGTTAGTTGCTAAATAGCACTTCTGTGGTCAGGGTCTGTTTCTAGGTTTAGCTTTTTGATTTTTGGAAGGATCGTGGCAAAATATTTTGTGAAAGATGATCTGCCAAGAAAATTTCTTAGGGGAATAACCAGCCTCTACTTGGAATCACATATAGAGCTGATTTCTTTGGTTATTTTTTTTTCACCCCTAAGTAAATGCTGTTAAGCTGTGCGCTGATCTTTTCTTTGTTGTCATCGTTATCCTCATTGCCATAGATCCTTGTCCTTCAGTAGTTATTGCTAGGGATGTGAATGAAATGTTTTAGTGGCTGCTGAGATCTGTAAAGCCACTTTACTTACACAAATCCTGAGTCTGATTGTCTGTGCTGGAACAAAAGGAGTTGGCCTAACATCATTAATGAGCTTTTAATCCTTTATTGCTTGAGTTAATTGGCCTTGAGTGAGAAAGTGTCTGAAGTCTGTGAGTGAAAGGTAGGTTCCCCTCCTCCCAATTTTCTCTGCAAGAGATACGCTATCTAAATTTCACCAACTGCCAGTGAAAGTAAATAGATTTCAGCCTTCTTTGCATTGTAGCTGTGCTTAGGAGTGCCAGACACACATCTTCCCGTGGTGGGGTTCAGCTTTTCATGTGGAATTTATTGAAACCCTGGTTCTTTTCTATGTCTGGGATTCTTCTGCTTCAGTGAGGGAAACTGCAAGTGCTGTAAACGTGGAAATAGGGAGTGACAGCTGTGAGGTTTGCCTCCTGCTTTCTACTGACGCGCGTTCCTCTTCTGAAGGACAAGGAGTGACAGCATCCATCTGGAGAGCAGCCACAGAGTCAATAGTTTTCTTTGTAAACTCCGAGATCCAACGTGATGGCTCTTCTAGTAGTGGTGCTGCAGCATAAGCTGGCATCAGAGGCTCAGAGATACAGAAAACCAGTAAGATGGCACAAGAAGGCCATGGACCTCTTGGAGCGGGGCCAGAGGAGCCCCAGCAATGCTGGGAGGGCTGGAACCCCTCTGCTGGGAGGCAGGCTGGGAGAGCTGGGGGGGTGCAGCCTGCAGAGGAGAAGGCTCCATCTGGGGAGACCTTCTGGGGGCCTTGCAGGACTTGAAGGGGCCTGGCAGAAAGATGGGGAGGGACTTTAGAGCAGGGCCTGTTGGGACAGGACAAGGGGTGATGGTTTGAAAGTAAAAGAGGGAGATTCAGAGTGGAGAGAAGGGAGAAATTGTTGGTGCTGAGGGTGGGGAGAGCCTGTGCCAGGCTGCCCAGAGAGGTGGTGGCTGCCCCATCCCTGGCACCATTGCAGGGGAGGTTGCCCGGGGCTCTGAGCACCCTGCTCTAGTTGCAGATGGCCCTGCTGGGTGCAGGGGGGTTGGACTGGATGGCCTTGAAAGGTCCCTTCCAACCCAAACCAGTCTGGGATTCTAAATTAGTGTGTGAATCTTTATTTTTGGTTTATCTCCAGAAGTAGCAATGGTGATGGTTGTAAGAGACATTTCTTTTTTAGTGTATTGAATCTCTGAAGTGTCTGTTGGGGAAATGCTTTCTGGAAGCCTCTGTGCCTTGTTCTCAAAAGGAGCCTGGTACCGCTCTCCACCTTGGAATCCCAGCTGGAAGGTTGCGGAGTGAACAATCACCTCTGAGTCTTTCTGCCTCCTAAAAAAAACCCAAAAGCAGCAGCCCTGACAATTAGAAATGGTTGTTAGGTATCTTTTTTCCAGAGCTAGACATCTGCGTCACATGTGAGCTGCCCTGGCACACCTCGGGTGACGAACGGAGCGTTGAGAGGACTCCAGATGGGAGGGACAGTTGTTCTCTGTCTGGCACAAATCCCAGCCCGTTCAGGAAGATTTGCATTAATATTTGACAGAGTTGTCCCGCTTTTATTTTTATTTCTTTATAACCTATCCTCTTTTGTTCCTCCTTCTACATTTTTAATCCATCCGTAAACCTTCCTGCGTGAAGGAGTAAAATGTGTTCCGCATCTGTGATGGAGATGTTCACAGCAGCAAGCAGCAGGGCCTCCCTTCAGTCCAGTACTCTGGAGGTTCTCCTAGGATGGGGCCACGGGGAATTTCAGCTTCCTTTTGCTCTATATAAAAGAAAAGAGGGGGAGAAAAAGACCCCCCCCCAGAACTGCAGTAATTGCACTCATGTGGGTTTGGTACAAGCGTCCGAGAGGTAAGAGACAGGGGAATGCAGGGAGAAATATGTGGGTTGTGTATCCCTTCTGTGAGTCTTCCGAGGGTCCTCGTAGGGTGTGCTGCCTGGTACTGGGACAGGAACCAGCACAATCCCTGCTCAGCCTAAATCTGGGAAGCAGAGGAGCTACTCTTTTTGAGTGGAGGCCAGGCAGAGGAGCTCTGCAGCCACTCCATGGCCTGTCCAGGTGATTCTTCCACTTGTCCACCATCCCGACACCGTGGTCTGGCCTGGATCAGAAACAGTATGAGCAGCAGTAGCAGGGAGGTGATTGTCCCCCTGTACTCAGCACTGGGGAGGCCTCACCTCGAGCACTGTGCCCAGTTTGGGGCACCTCAGCACAAGAGAGATCTCGAGGGGCTGGAGTGGGTGCAGAGGAGGCAACGAAGCTGGGCAAGGGGCTGGAGAAGAGATCGTGTGAGGAGCGTTTGAAGGAGCTGGGCCTGGTTAGTGTGAGGAAGAGGAGGCTGAGGGGAGCCCTCATCACTCTCTACAGCTCCCTGAAAGGACATTGGAGAGAGGCTGGTGCTGGGCTCTTCTCTCAGGTTATTAGGGACAGACCCAGAGGGAATGGCCTCAAGCTGAAACAAGGGAGGTTTAGACTGGACACTGGGAGAAAATTCTTCACAGGGAGAGTGCTGAGATCTTGGAATGGGCTGCCCAGGGAGGGGTTGAGTCCCCATCCCTGGATGTGTTTAAACATCGCTTGGATGTGGTGCTGGGGGAGATGGTCTAGGGGTGAACTTGTAGAGCAGGGCTAATGGTTGGACACGGTGATCCCAAGGGGCTTTCCAACCTAAATGATTCTGTGATTCTGAGCAGGCTGTGGGTAGGGCGAGTGTTTCAGGAGATGGTCCTCAGCGGTGCCATCAGAACTGGCCTCTTGGCTTCACCGGTACCTGCAAATTTTCAAGGATTTTTTTATTTTCTTGAAGCTTTTGGAGAGTTTGGTTTCTTTTACAAAAGTTCTTCCCTAATGTGTGACTGCAGAAGGTTGCGGTGTCCTGTTGTGAGGGGTAGGAATTTAGGCTCATGCAGTGGGGATTAACTCTTGTTGCCTTTAAACTGCGTTTTCTGGGAAACTTTCTGGCTATGTATTGACTTTTTATGAATCCCCAGCTCTAGAGTCTGGTAAAGAGATGATGTTTCAACAGTAGGAGCTTCTCCTTTCCATTCACAGAATGTAAGTTTGATGTTGCTGCTCTTTGTTTTAGCTGCCTGATAGTTTTCCAGCTCTATTTACAAAGCATTTTTTAACACTGACAAGAGTGATTTATTTAAATCGTAAAAGCAAGCAAAAATTGTATAGTTAATTATGATAAACGCTAGCAACACTGACTTGAACTTCTGCATTAGGATGTAATTCAGATTCTGCTACAGACCAGCAGGTCACCATCCATCAAATTCTTCTCTAAAACATCACTGGAAGGATAAATGATAAACTGGTCAGATCAGAATCGTAGAATGGTGGGGGTTGGAAGGGACCTCTGTACATAGAATCACAGAATTGTCAGGGTTGGTAGGGACCCTAAAGATCATCTGGTTCCAACCCCCCTGCCATGGGCAGGGACAGCTCCCACTAGAGCAGGTTGCTCACAGCCCCAGCCAGCCTGGGCTTGAACACTTCCAAGGATGGGGCTTCCACCCCCTCTCTGGGCAGCCTGTGCCAGTGTCTCACCAGCCTCCTGAGGAAGAAATTCTTCCTACTGTCCAACCTGAACCCACCTCTCTCTAGTTTTAATCCATTCCCTCTGGTCCTATCCCTGCCCCACAGCCTAAAAAGTCCCTGCCCAGCTTTCTTGTAGCCCCTTCAGATACTGGAAGGCCACAATAAGGTCTCCCCGGAGCCTTCTGTTCTCCAGGCTGAACAACCCCAACTCTCTCAGTCTGTCCCCATAGCAGAGGTGCTCCAGCCCTCTGAGCATCCTGGTGGCCCTTCTCTGGACACGTTCCAGCACATCCATAGCCTTCCTGTGACAGGGGCTCCAGAACTGGACGCAGTGCTCCAGGTGAGGTCTCACCAGAGTGGAGTGGAGGGGGAGAATCCCCTCCCTCGACCTGCTGGCCACGCTTCTCTTGATGCAGCCCAGGATATGATTGGCTCTCTGGGCTGCGAGAGCAACTGATGGCTCATGGTGAGCTTCTCATCCCCCAGCACTCCCAAGTCCTTTTCTGCAGGGCTGCCCTCAAGCCAGTCAGTGCCCAATCACCGAGTCCAACCCCCCTGCCAGAGCAGGGTCACCCAGGGCAGCCCACACAGGAACAGATCCAGATGGGGCTGGAAAGTCTCTAGAGGAGACTCCACAGCCTCTGAAATGGAATCACAGAAGCCTCATCCTGTCTGGCAGTTCCTGTTGGATTTCTTAATATTGTCTCTTGGGTCCTGATTTCCGTGGATGTTTGTTTGCGTGTCCACAAAACCCCCAAGCAAATGATGAACCCCCCCAACTTATTTTTGTGTTAGGGTTACCGAGGCCCTTTGAGGCCTCGCTGTCTGTCCTTTGGGGCCCGTCTCTGTCGAGGCTGCGGCGTAGCGAGAGACCTCAGCATCCCAGAGGTGGGCTTGAGGGTTTGTCCTTGTGTGCTGGCAACAGCAGTGAGGAATGGGGGGCCTCACCCTGAGGAGTAAGTCCTTCCTTCCCAGAAATGTCTCCTCTCTCTGTGTGACTGGTTTGAGCACGGGGTAGAACAGCAGTGGGGTTACACACAGGTTATGTTCCTGGCAGTGTTTGTATCGTACGGGAGAGGGATGCTACCCCCCAGAGTGAAACCCAACTCCTCATACCGAAAAGCCGACGGCCGAAGTGCTGCCGAAGGGTCTGGTGGTTGTGCCAAGCTGTGGCAGTTGCCCAGTGACATTTTACTCCACAGATGGGCTGGTGGTGGTGGCATCTTCAAGATCCCATCTGCTGTCTCTGTGCCTCCTCTTTCTGGTACATACATGCAGCAGTCTTGGTTTGTTCAGGTATCTTTTTTTTATTCCCCTCATGCCCATGATATTTTGGATTCTCTTTTTTGATCACAACTGTGTGTAAGAAAGGAATCTGTTTCCATGGATTCAGAGCAGCCCAGGTGAGAGACATTCGTTAGGGTCACCTTAGTGGGCTGAGATCTCTGTGGTAGCTGTGAATTCAGAGACGTACGTAGGGGAATTCAGAGGTCTGCTCGATGATGCTGCGAGATCTGGAAAGATATCTCAGCAGCATAATGGGAAATTCTGAACCTCGTAGGGCAGGTTAAGAGTTAGAAAAATGAGAAAGGAAATGAGAAACTTCTATTGCCATCACCGGGCAGGAGGTCAGAGTGCCTTTTGAAGGTACACAGAGTAACTGAGGAAACACAGACAGCACTCGAGACCGCAGAATGTCGTGGTCACTGATGAGTGAAGCTTGGCAAGGAATGAATAAGACGGGGATGCATGAGAGGATTGCCAGCAGAGCTGCAATTATGATTAGATTAAATGAAGACACGGACGAATAAACGGCCTTTCTGGTGAACTGGGCTGTTGATCTAAGGCTGGAGATCAGACAGCAGCGTTGGGGTGAGGTGGAGATTTCACCGTGGAAATGGAAAATCCTCGTTTGGAGGCTGTGGGAGTGATGTTGCCACCTGAATATTCCCTGCTGTTTTGAAGGAGAAAGAGGCTGGACTAGGAGACTGAGCACATCAATTTGCGTTCGGCTGTCCGAGTGAAATGATTCTCCAGTGAGTGGAATGATTGTCCAATGTTTCACCACCTCACGTGGCTTGGTACTCTGAGTCCTGAGGAGATGGACCACCTGGGTGGTGGCTTGCACTGTGAAACGGAACAAAGCTGCAGAGTGCGAAACTGGTTCTGAAACCAGTTTTCTGTGTTATTTCTGGTCATTAGCTACAGAACGTGTCCTACCCAGAAAGTGCTTTCTCGTGTGCGTCGTTTGGGTGGGAAACGGCGTACAGAGGCATGGCCACGGGTGTCACGTTGGGTTCCACTGTCCCACAGCTGCTTTTTGGTGTAGTTCTGCAGTGGAACTTCAGGCTCACTGGGAAAACATGGTGATTTTATTCTTTTGCATGTGGTATCATATCTGTGGTATCCCAGAACCCCAGGACCCTCTCCATTCTGACCTTGTACCAGGGCTGGAAGAATGTGTGTTGCTCCTGGAGTGGCAGCCTGGCGTGGGCTGTGTCTCCAGCTACTCCTGGTCGCAGCAGGCACTGTGCAGAGCCCGGTTTCTTTGTTGGGAAGTGCATCAGGAAAGCGTCACCGTTTGCTGGCTCAGCTCTTAACTGCTTTCTGAAGCATTTGCAGGACCTTAAGTTTAAAGAACCCTTTAATCTGGTCTGGTACAGCTTGAAGGGAGCCTGGGTTGTGTTGAGTGATGCTGACGTGTGCTGGTGGAAAACAATTCTTGTGCTGTCACGTTAAACTAGTGACATGTAATCTCCTAGGTCACTACAACGGTGCCATGGGATAGTAAAAAAAAAAGAGGAGTGCTTGTGTTTCCGTTTATTTTGAACACAGACTCTGAGGATGTTCTGCAGTATTTAGCTGCTAAAACATTCTGGAAGAGGGCTCAGTGGGATGTTGTCACGCGGAGCAGGCTGTAGGAGAGCTGAAGAAGAGGTGACCAAAAGCCTACTACCTAGCTCTTCTCTCACTAAATATACTCATATATGACACGGAGCAAAACAAATATGACTGTGTGCCTCACCTCGTCCAAATGTGCCCTTGTTCTGGTCCTGCTCATTTGGGGACTGGACAGAACCTGTGTTGCTGATGGGGATGTGGGCTCCAGCACAGCAGGGATCTGTGCAGATGGTGAGCTGTAGCCTTTCAGCCTTTAGTGTCAAGATGAGTTCTTAGGAATTAAAGACAATAAGAAACCTAACAGGGTTTTATCATGGAATCACAGAATGGTTTGGGTTGGAAGGCACCTTGAAGATCATTAGTTCCAGTTCTAGGATGCCAGTGCCTGCTGGGTGCCAGCGCACGGGGCCGGCTCCTCTCCAGCTTCTCCCCCCAGCACCCCCGAGTCCTTCTGGGGGCTGCTCTCCAGCCCTTCACCCCCAGCCTGGGCTGATACCAGGGGCTGCCCCGACCCAAATGCATCAGTCTTAGCTTCCATTAGACTGAAATATTAGAAATAATAGCATTCAGAAGAGATCATCAAGGCACAACATGGTCTCCTCTGCATGATCAATGCACACAACTGAGAACTTGCTGTTCTCATGAGATACTGAACAGCAGCTGTGCTTGTTAACTGGCAGTTCTGGGTCTGAGAAAAGCTCCCCTGGCCTCTGGCTGGTTTCTGGTGATTTTGAATTAAGACTTAAATACTGGGGAAATTTCAGGGCATGGGAAGGAGGCAGAAATGTAAATAAGATGACTAGGAGAACTAAAATGTCTTAGCTTTACTTCAGTTTCCTCCTCCAGAGAAGTGTATCAGTCAGACAGATCATTAACTAATTCTTCTTATCAGAGGAACTGCAAAGAATGGGTGCTTTTGTTAAATCCCATTTCTAGTAAAATGTGAGTTTTGACTCCCAAACCAGCACGTTCCTGTCTGTGACTTTCTTGATACTGCATTCCTTTTTTTTTTTTCAGAAATAGAACATTACAAACTGTAATCACACATGGGAACCGAGCTGAGAGTTTCTTTAACAAGCACATCTCCAAGTGATTTGAGGAATCCTGATTTGACAGGTCTCATATCTAGGTGTGTTCCATGGAGAACCAGTTTTTTTAGCCCTCGCCTTCTTGCATATTTAATGATGTGCTGGATAACAGTAATTCATTATTGATTGGGCTTTCAGCTGACAGAAAGGTGTGGAAAAGTTCAAAACCCAGGAATGACAGCAGAGAGAGAGATGTGTGCGCTTGTGCGAAGTTGCTGCAATCCAAGACAAAGGAACAAAAGCCATCAGTCCTGTTTGCGGGCAGGTGACGCCTCTCTGAGCGATCTGCTCTCCTTCTCTGAGTGATCTGCTCTCATTTTGTCCTGCTCTGGCAGGGAGGTTGGACTCGATGATCTTTGGAGGTCCCTTCCAAAGCCTAACGTTGCGTGACTCTCGGGAAGCAGTCTGGGTGATTTGCTGCGTGCTGGCAATACAGCCGTCTAGACGGAAGATCTTGTGTCTGTGAGCTTCCAGACAAGGATCAGGGAATACTCATAGAATAGTTTAGGTTGGAAGGGACCTTTAAAGGTCATCTCATCCAAACCCATGCACCCAGCAGGGCCATCTGCAACTAGAGCAGGGTTCTCAGAGCCCCAGCCAACCTCCCGTGCAATGGTGCCAGGGATGGGGCAGCCACCACCTCTCTGGGCAGCCTGGCACAGGCTCTCCCCACCCTCAGCACCAACAATTTCTCCTTCTCTCCACTCTGAATCTCCCTCTTTTAGTTTCAAACCATCCCCCCTTGTCCTGTCCCAACACGTCCTGCTCAAAAGTCCCTCCCCATCTTTCTGCCAGGCCCCTTCAAGTCCTGCAAGGCCCCCAGAAGGTCTCCCCAGAGCCTTCTCTCCTCAGGCTGAACCAAGTCTCTCAGCCTGGCCTCAAAGCAGAGGGGTTCCACTCATCATTTTTGCCTTTGGTTGCTTGCACAGTAGGAGTTAAGTAGCGTGTGTGGTCCTGGTTTGGAGCTGAGAATGTGTTCTGTTGAAAGATCAAACTGCAGGACCAGAAAACCAGTCTTGGGGCAAGTGGCTCAGATAACTTGATATGTTTAACTCATAATTACCAGCCTGGTGGAGAGCTTTCTGGTCCAGCAGACAAAATCTGGTGATTGAAACCCAAACCGGCTCATGCCCAGGCTGTAGATGATGTGAAAACTTACTGGTAAGATTGGATAGCAGCAGAACACAATGTGGTGTGTGAGAGCCAGGAACTGCAGTGATCTCCTCCAGGCTGAACCTCCGTGTCCCTGCCAAGCAGTCTGTGTACCAAAGACCTTTGGCAGACTACGTCCATTCCTTCAGGCTCCAGCATAACAGTAGCAGTGGCAGTTATTGCTTATATGGAAGAGGAATATGATCTTTTTTGTACTTCAGAAAGGAAGCTGATCTTCTGGAAACAGTGCAGTCTCCTTTATCTGCAGAGCGTGGTTGCATGTGGGTAGAAACGTGGGCAGTGGAGGTTCCTTGACTTCACCAAGAGAGAGCATTTGCTCGAGCTCTTGGAGAAACATCTGTGCTTCATAAGGGTTGGGTGTAACAGTACCAGAGAGGTCCTGATTCTTTGTCTGTGCTTTGTCTACTTCTGGATGTTGAAGGATACCAACAATCTCGCTGTGGTCTAAAAACACCCCTGGTAGGAAGGTACTAGAAGAAGAGGTAAAGGTTTCCTTTGTGGTTAGCAGATAAGTATCTGCTTCTGTGGTCAGTGATTTGGTCTGTTGGATTGAGATGTTTGCTTCTGTTGTACAGTTGTTCAGGTTCTCTTAACTTCAGCTGAGTCATATTTGTGTCCTTGGCACACATTTTGACACCCATCTCTTGGCTGAGTGCAACGGGGCTTTGAAAGGCAAATTATTGTTGGGTTTTTCCCCTAGATGGAAAGCTCCTCCTGATTTGGAAGCTTGACTAAGTGTCGACAAAACCAGGGGGTTAATTTTTCCAATTCCTGTTGTTAAGAGTTGTTCTTGTCCATCCACAAGAGAAGGATGTTCTGTTAGGTGTTTGTTAGGGTGAGAATGAAGCAGTTGGGTTTAGACTCCTGTAACTTTTGGGGGTGATCAGAAAAAGAGGAATGCTGCAGTGCCTGACTGGATCAGGTTGTGTGTCAAAAATAATAAGAGTTTATCTCTGGTGATGGTGCCTGAGTGATTTAGAGCTCATTTTCATAGAATCATAGAATAGTTTTGGCTGGAAGAGACCTTCAAGATCATCAAGTCGAGCCTTACTCCCAGCCCTATCAAACCCACTCAACCCTGTCCCTAAGCACAACATCTACCTGGCTTTTAAACACCTCCAGGGCTAGGGACTCCACCAGTTCCCTGGGCAGCCCATTCCAGTGCCTGACAACCCTGTCTGGAAAGAAATGCTTCCTGAGATCCAGCCTGAACCTCCCCTGGGTCAGCTTCAGGCCATTGCCTCTTGTTCTGTCCCTTGTCACCAGGGAGACCAGACCAGACCTTCCCTTCAGGAGGCTGTAGAGGGCAATAAGGTCTCCCCTCAGCCTTCTTTTCTCCAGGCTAAACAGCCCCAGATCCCTCAGCCTTTCCTCATAAGACACATGCTCCAAACCCTTGACTAGCTCTGTAGCCCAGCTCTGGACCCTCTCCAGCACCTCAACGTCCTTCTTGTAGAGAGGGGCCCAGAACTGGACACAGTGTTCAAGGGGAGGCAGTTTGCTAGAGTTAAACATGCTAACGATATCCCCTTGTAAAGCTTTCCGTATCTGAGGTTCCTGTAACGTTTTCCTCTAGCACTGAATTCTCAGTGTGAAGTTCACAGCATACCTGGAGAGGGTAGTTCCATAAAGCCTTCATTTGAGCTCCCTACCCCCTTCTTCTCCAGGATTGTGGAGACCCCTCACCTCTGCCAGGCTCTGCTGGAAGGAGTTTGTTTCCAGTTAAGCTGTTCGCAGGGAGCTGCCACTCATCCGTGCTGCATCTGCAGTGCTTCTGCCTCTCTACCTGCCAGTTCCACTGCTGGAGCACACTGAGGTCCAGCACCACGAGATGGGTGGCTGAGCTCTGCACGCTCCCCTCTTTGACAGTCCATGTGGCAGCACCGTCCTTTCGCATCACCCAAGCGAGCGTGGAAAGCAGGAACTTCTCACTTGGAGCAGCCCTTGAAACTGGTGTTGGAGAGGCAGAGACTCTCATTCACTGGCAGCCAGCCAGGGGTTTGTTAAAGTCCTCGAAAGGAAATGCCAGTAACACTTCACAACTCCAGCTAGACTGCTGATGAGCTAATAACCAAAACCACATAACCCTCACCCAGGTTGCTCTCAGCTCATTGTCACACGTGACATCACAGCCTATTGTTTTCACCCTTTGGATGAGATGCCTTCAAGTGCAGTTAACTGTGTCTCCACTTTCTCATTCCAGGCTAGAAATCTTCATACAGGAGAACTGGCTGCTGTAAAAATAATCAAGTTAGAGCCTGGTAAGTTTTACATTCTGTTCTGTATTTGAATTGTCATTTTTTTTTCCATATGTTTATTTTCACAGGCTCTGAAGCTCCAGACAGAAGAAGCGTTTGGGGTTTGGTGTTTTGTTTGTAGTTCCAGTGGTTAGATGGCAGGAAGCACTGCAGGATGTCCCATTACTACGTCCTGCTCGCCGTTTCCTTCTTTGTTCTTATCTGCCCCATCGACGGTCCCGTCAAAAGATGTTGCAGCTACAGTGTGGTGTTAGCACAATGGGAAGATGAAGGACAGATGGTGAATTGTGAGCTCTGAGACAGCAGGGAGCTGGTAGGCTGTGTGAGTTGGAAGGGGGAAGGGACCAGGAGATGATGTTAATGGCCACCAAAGGTGCTCTGGATAAAACAGAGCCCTGGGCTTTTTAGTGTCATCTCTTTTCTAGCCTGTGCTGAGGGTGGAGGATGGCTCGTACTGTCGTTTCCTCGTGTGTTTTCTGCCACACCTCCTAAAAGCAGGAGAAGCTCACTTGCTGCCCCAGAGATTTGCTGAGCTGAAGCCTAATCTCTGAGTCTTGCACAGAGAGCTGAAATCACAAATTGTGTCCTGAGTGAAAATGAGAAGAGCTTTTTATCTCCTCAGTCATAACTCAGTCCTACCTCTGAGGATCTTCTATTTGTTCAAAGAAGTCAAACAGCCAGCTGAAGATGAGCCAGTGTGTGCCCAGGTGGACAAGAAGGCCACCAGCATCCTGGCTTGTGTCAGCTGGCCTGGTGTGCCCAGCAGGACCAGGACAGGGCTTGTCCCCCAGCACTGGGCACTGGGGAGGCCACCCCTCAAATCCTGGGGTCAGGTTTGGGCCCCTCACTCCCAGGACATTGAGGGGCTGGAGCGTGGCCAGAGAAGGGCAACGGAGCTGGGGAAGGGGCTGGAGCACAAGGGTGGTGAGGAGCAGCTGAGGGACCTGGGCTTGTTGAGCCTGGAGCAAAGGAGGCTGAGGGGAGACCTTCTGGCTCTGACAGCTCCTGACACGAGGTTGGAGCCAGGTGGGGTTGGGCTCTGCTCCCAGGAAACAAGTGGCAGGACAAGAGGAAAGGGCCTCAAGTTGCCGCAGGGGAGGTTTAGGTTGGAGCTGAGGAACAATTTCTTCCCCTTGAGGGTTGTCCAGGGCTGTGCCAGGCTGCCCAGGGCAGTGGTGGAGTCCCCGTGATCCCTGGAGGGGTTTCCAAGCCGTGGAGCTGTGGTGCTGAGGGACAGGGGTCAGTGGTGCCCTGGCAGTGCTGGGGCAACAATTGGACTGGATGATCTTCAAGGTCTCTTCCAGCCTGAATGGTTCTGTGTTTCAGTGTAAGATTTCTCATGAGCTAGGCTGCTCATTTCCAAGTAATGTATTATTTTTTTAGCAGTTAAAAGTTCCTGAAATCTAAACATGGAAAAATTAGAAGAATTCCAGTGAATACATGAAAAGAAAGGCTCAGCTTGATTCTTCAGCTTTTCTTTTCCTTCTTTCTTAAAGTTTCCACTAAAGGGTAACCAGGGCAGGTAAAGAAGCAAAGAGCAGCCGGCTGTGCTGGTGGTACCTCTCCTTGCATTGCAGCTCTCATCATCTAGAGTCAGCAAGGTCATCTTCTGCAAATCCACCTTTGTGCTCACAACAGCTCAGATCTCAGCGGCTGTGGCTCAGTCGCCGTCACACGTGGTTTTCTCTGCAAGATCTGAGAAAACAGATACAACTCCTCACTGCATGAAATTGTGTTTCCGTAGGTGCAGAAAGCAACTCTGCATGTTTATGGGAGAGAAACATACGTGAACGACTTGTAAAAATAAAGATCCCATCTCTGAGTGAGTGGGGAGCCATAAATCTCTGGAGGTGGGGAGGGAATTTGAGGGGAGCATCCCTGTGTGGTCTGCTTTTCGATCCGTCCTCCGTTGGGGATGGGATGAAGGTCTGCGGGGCCCCGTACGTCACCGACTGCAGGGGTCAGGATGATGGTGAGGGCTTTGATGGCAGGGAGAGCAAACCACCACTGGGTTTATCTCCCAGCAGGTCTTTGACGGGGCACAGCAATGTTTTGACGACAGAAAAAAAAGACAATATTAACTCACTGCTAATGTAGGGAGAGGCTTCCTCAAGCTTTCGTGTCACTGTACCTGATCCAAATGGAGTAGGTCTGGGTTTACTGTGGATGTGAAGAACTGGTTTGAAAACTGAGCTGAAGCAGAATCTGGATCCTCTGTTGGAGCTGAAGGAAGAGCAGGAACCATCAGAGACTAAGCAGCCCCTGCCTTGGCTTGATGCTGCTTCAGCACTACGGCAAAAAGTGTGAGACCCTGGCCCAGAGTCAGCACTTCTGGGAACCCCCTTTTCATTAGCACTGATACCCATGTCCTAGCTCATAGAATCACAGAATGGTGGGGGTTGGAAGGGACCTCTAGAGACCATCGAGTCCAACCCCCCTGCCAGAGCAGGGTCACCCAGGGCAGCCCACACAGGAACAGAGCCAGGTGGGTCTTGAAAATCTCTAGAGAAGGAGGCTCCACATCCCCCCTGGGCAGTCTGTTCCAGTGATAGATGTTTCATTCTGTTGGTGACTTGTCACAGGGAAGCAATTTCTTCTAGTTTGGGTTTTGTTTTGGTTTTTTTAATGCATCATCTTCTAAATGTTGCCAACCTGGTCTCCATCCATCGCATTTACACCCACAGCCTCTTGGCAGAGATCTTGTTGGGGGTTTGTTTTGGTTTTCTAAGGAAGGTTCACAGCGTTTGTTTGCTTATTTATTTAGTTTTAGTTCTCTGGGATGTCTTCTGCCTCTGCAGGGTGGCTGGACTGTGCAGCAGCTTACTGTCTGTGTATGGCTGTTCAAAATCCTCTAGGTATTAAAAAAAAAAAAAAAAAAAAGAAAAATTAAAAAATCAGATGCTCCTGACTAATTTTAAGGGTCTTGAATAGCTCTGTAGGACTCCGCTTGCAGAACATCATCCATTCCTGGACCAGGCTGGGGTCAGGTGTTGTTGCAGGTAGCTGTGGTGGTCCCGTGGGGAGGGCAGCCCTGCCAAGCACCAGCATGAGCTCCTGTCAGACTGTAGGACACAGGTAGGAAAAGGCTTGTACTATATTTCCTAAGTTATTCATCAGAGAAATCAGCTTGTGAGTTAGATACAGTCCCTTCTGGAGCGGAGGAGGAGGTTGCTCATAGCTGGGAATTAATTAGCAGATGGAAAAAGAAGAGCTCCAAAACTCAACCCTTGATTAATACATAGACGGGGGATTTGGGAGCAGAAGACAGAAAACTCTGAAGCGAGGAGTGCCCCGGAGGAGGCGAGGAATGCTTTGAGTTACAGCTGCAAGAAGCTGCACGCAGTGAGGTGGCAGCCTGGGGCAGACCTAGCGCGGTGCCGACGCGGCGAGCGGGACGTGCTTTCTTCATCTAATGCAGGTCGAGAGTGAGTTGGTGGGCAGAGACTCTTCACTTGAAGCTGAGATCCCAACATGAAAATGTATTTTACTTCATCTGCTGTTGCCTTTCTTCATCTGTTCTCCAGACAAAGGAATAAACTCTCTACTTAGAAGGTTACTAGCCTTAATCTATTTGACTTTTCAGGCAGTGCTCTGTATCTGCTACCACAGCTACTTGAGCTGTGCTGCTAAATCAAAATAGAGAGTGTTTTTCCCTTTTTTTTTTTGGCATAGACTTTGGAGAGCATTAGGCAAAAGTATTATGGCACGCTAATGACATTTCCCAGCATTCCCTGAGTACAAATGCTTCAAATAATTTGGGAGCCAATTCTATTTCAGAAACTAATCCAACTGTACTCAGCAGCATAGAAGCCAAAACCATCTGAAATGCTAAAGCCACTTCCTTCTATGGGTTTAGCAGATGAATCGAGAGGAGAGTCAATAGGAAGAGGTAACTCTTTGCCAGTGTAGTTTTTTGCCACAGAACTTTGTCCCTGGGAAAGCATAATAAACAAAATATTTAAAAATATGCTAATGTCTGTTGCTGTAACGATGAATGGAGCCCTTGGAGACCTCTGACACTAGGAGGGCTGGCAGTAATCTGTCGTGTTCTGTACCTTGTCCAGTACAGAAGGATCTCATCACTGGTTTTTGTTTGGCCCAGTGTTTGTTTCCCATCTCAGGTACCTCTCAAGGCCAGAAGTAGCCAGTTGCCTGTTTCAGGTTGGATCTTAAACTGGAGTTGGAACCGTTCAAGCGAAGATAGTCATCCAAAGGTGTGTAGGACAGTGCTCAGTACATTCAAAGCCAGGTCTGGTTTGTATCTCAGATATGGAGATTGATATTCCACATAGGAACACAGGGCTGAGTCAGGCTGCCACGGAGGATTGTCCTCTCTGGACCTTGACTGCGGCACAGCAGAAACCAGGGTGTTTTGGGAACTGCAGAAGGGTATTTTGGCATCATAGCCACCTTCTCTGTTTAATAAATTCCCTCAGGATGCTATGAGCTGTGGAGAAGAACAAGCCTGAGGCTTATTTAAACTAAACCTGCAGGGACTGAGCAGTAGTTGGCAGTGCCTGGGGTTGAAGAAGTATGAAAATAACTTCTCGGTGCTACTTACACCTCCACTGCCTTGTGGTGTGTGACCTGGTCAGGCTTGGGATCACTTTATGCACTGAGGAGAGGCTGCTCGGGTGCAACCAGAAGCCCTCGCTTCTGATTCCCGGGCTCCTTTGCTGTCACCTCCATCTAACTTCTTGAAATCTGGTCTGATTTTACTTTGCGGACTTACAATGCACTTTATAATCTAGTTGTCTTTCAGAAGTGAAAGAGTGAGCGTTTCCATGTAGGGTAAGCTTTTGCTTACAGCATGGAGTTCCTCGGATGAAGAAGGTCAGAAGAAGGGGTTGTGGGGGGGGAAGGAGGTATTATGAGTAGGAAAGCAGCTGAAAGATGACACAGAGCATGACACTTGGCGTGGGCAGGTTGCAGAGGGGTGAATGAGGAGGAAGCATCATTTGTCAAAATATATAAAGGAAAATAGCAATAGTGAGATGGGAGAGTAAAGATGGGATCGGGAAAGGCTGAGCTGTACAACAGTAAGTAGATAATGCCAGGAGAGAGAAGAGCTGCAGATGATTAGGAACAGGAATATAGATTATACGTTGACATGGCTGCTTATAACTAGAGCCAGGCAGGGCAGAAGAAAGTGTACACGGGGAAATTGTTCCTGGTGCTAGACCAGTTACTCCAGACATCTGTGTGGTACAGAGCTAGTGCTCACATCACCATCAGTAAAGCTTTGTATCAGCGTTGAGATAATCGGGACCATCGGTGGTTAGCAGTTGGCGGCAAGATCCCTGGCAGGAAAATTTGCTGGTGGAAACATCATTGTTTCCAAATAACTGTTTCCTGCTTGGAATCAAGTTTCTGAGCTTCACATTTGGGGAATTTCAATTCTTTCTGCCAGGCTGCAGGTTTCCTTGAATCCCAAGAAAAAGAGGTATGGCTAAAACAGCTCAGATGCTCGAGAGCGGTTTAAATTATTTTCCTTCTTAAAGATCTGAAACTTGAAAAGGCTTGTTCTCAGTTTTGAAGATGGTTGGTGGGGCAGGAGTTCTGTATGTGTCAGAGTTACAGGATGGGGTGCTACATTAATGCCTTGGACCCTCGCTGCCTTCCTCAAAATATTTTGGGGCTGTTGTCAGTCACGCTGTGTGTGGAACTCAGTGAGGGTAGAGGGGAAAGACTGGCAGCAAACGCCGATCGAAGCAAAAGCCTGCGTGTCAGGAAAGCCACCCCCTGCCTCAGCAGAGGCTGAACCCTCACTGGCTTCAGGAGAGTGGTTTGGAGTGAGTGGCTGAGAACTGGGGAGAGTGGGGATGTCTGGAAGTCGATGCAGAGGAGCTGGTGACTTGCAGATATTGCTGTGGAGTTTGTAAACTGGTGTGAATGGTTTCTGCAAAGCTGTCACTTGAATGGGGCTTTCTCCCCTTGGTTGGGAACTCGGGTTGATGATATAAAAGACATTTGATGCATGGTCCCAGCAGAGGCAATAGTTGCTTCTGCTAACTCGGGAGGTGGGCATCTCTTGGTGTGCAGATACAGTGAGGGCGTTTGGACTCGCCGGCGATGGTGTGACCCTGCTCTTTGTCCTTCAGCATCCAGACAGCAGCGTCCACCCCGTCCTGTTGCTAAAGGTCATCTCACTTCTAATAACAAATGTTAATTATCATGTTAAAGAAAGGTCTGCAAAGTATCTACAGTCCAGCTCCCTAGCAAGGCTTGATGGGGAAGCTTCGGAGCACACATCCCACCTCTTCCAGGCAGCCCGATGTGTCCATCCAGCATGTTGGGGCCTGTGAGGACTATATATTGAGGGCACTAGCTTGGGGCAGGAGTCCTGGCAGGCTGGCTGGCACTGTGAGGATCTGGGCTCTTAAGTGCTTCTGTCCCAGCCTTTGGTGACACCGTGCATGTCTCCAGACTCTGTCAATTCCCTCCTCCCAGTTGCATACGAGCCCTGGATGCTCCCAGTCCCTCCCTCCCTCTGTTCCTGCACAGCATCAGCCCTGTGATGCAGCACTGAAGTAATGCAAAATAAACGAATTTAAAACAGAAACGATGAATTTCTTCCCATAGGAGTCTTCTGGACAAGAAAGGGATTGATAGCTGAGGAGCTGTGAGAAGTGACCCTTTTGCAGGGTGGGACCACTCAAAGCAGTCAGGGCAGCACATGAAAATAAGACCAGGAACAAATTTGCTTGAAAACCATCAAGGTCAGGCAAGCTCAGAAGACCATACAACACTCTGTGATGGGCACTAGAACCACCAGATCCTTCCTGTGCTGCGGATCAGGGTGTGTGGATCCAGCAATCACACGCTCTCCAGTCAGGACAACTCGGCAGGGCATCTACACACCCCAGTTCCACGTAGGTGAGAAGTGGCATCTGGAAATAGAATAATTCTCTGGTGTCAATGGGGGTTTTCTCCATGATCTCCTGCTGAAATACAGATTTATTTGGAATTTACCAGCCCTTATTTTGCTTAGCTCCTGCAATCGGATCCCGTCGCATCGGACGGCGAGGTTCAGCCCTCTCCACCCTGCCAGCTGCGCCGGGAGAACAAGCAGCTGGTTGTGCCAAGCGGAGGAGCCTCGGGCTGCGATCCGGAGGAGAATATTCCATTGTAAGCCTCCGGCGTGTCCCGCCTGCCTCGCTCCGGAGGTGACATTACATAACAGCAGCGGCCTGCTCGCCTGATTTACGGCAGCTTCCCGGCCGACGGCTTCACTCAGCGTGCCACATACCCCCTAACTGCAAACATGTGAGAGGACCAAAACAGGGCATTTTTCCCCTTCCAAGTTATTTAGCATCAAGCGATCGCTGATGGCTGAAACGGATGAAGATCTCTTTCTGCGGAGAGATCGTCACTTTTGATCTAATTCTTTTGATCTTCCTGTCTCCCTCTCAGTGTTTTCTACAAATTCCTTGTCTCACTGCTGTCTTTTTTTTCATGCTATCCAAGGATATTTAATTTTTGCCCTGTTTCAGCGTCTGTTGCCAAGATTAATACTCCAGCTGCCTGGAAACTCTGAATTCCTTTGTTTTGAATTCATTCTTGTCATCGTTGAGCGACTATACATCTATCTCTCTGCCTGATCTTTCGGAATCATTTTCTACATACTTCAGCCAAACTTCGCCCATGGATACTTCTCTTCTTTCCATCTCTTTGCTACTTTTCTATCAGCTCTCCATAGTCAGTCTGGACTCCCCTTTCCTCGTCCAAATCCTCTTTGGGGGCTTTTTTTTCTGTAGGGGACCCCATTCCTTGCATAGATTCTTCATTTAATAATGGCAAATCCTGTAGGGAACCCCATTCCTTGCATAGATTCTTCATTTAATAATGGCAAATCCTGTAGGGAACCCCATTCCTTTCATTGATTCTTCATTTAATAATGGCGAATCCTGTAGGAAACCCCATTCCTTGCATAGACTCTTCATTTAATAATTGCATATCCAGAGGTCATCTTTTCTGCCCCCCTCCACCACAGGCAGGGTCAGCCCAAGTCACTTCTGGTGGGTACTTGTCCAGTGTTTTCCTCATTTTCTTTTCACTGGTGAGAAATGCCACAGCTTCTCATCCCTTCGAGTTCAGTGCTGCGACGTTACTCCGGTAGGAAGCTTTTCATCCATACAGGGAATGTAGGTTAAGGCAATTTAAGCCCATTGCTAATTGTCCTCTCCTAAAACTGGAGGACAGATTATCCCTTCTCCCCCCCTTCCCTGATCTCTTTTATGTGCACAAAGGTTGTTATCTTTTTGACTGTCAGACTTTTCCTAGCCCAAATCACCACGTTGCCTTCAATTCTTCTCCGTTAGCCACGGTTCCTGGAACTGACCTTGCTGTTGCTCCACGCTGGAGCAGCCCAGTTGTGCTACCGATGGGGATTTCCACCCTGGTGCTGCTCCAGGACCACCACTTCCACATGCAACGGGATCCGGCTGTTCTGAAACGCTGCTTCTGACCTAGCAAAGATCCTTTGCAGATGGCAGTTGGAGAAGATGGACAGTTGGTAGAGTTAGAAAGACAGTACCTTCTTTGGTGTGGGGTGGGAGGCTTTTGTCTTCAAACTCCCTGAGATTTGACCTTCTTGAAAAAAATGAGTGGGTTACCTGTGCGCGTCCAACGGTTCCCTTAGGAAGCTTGTCAGAGAAAGGGGAGGAATGAATCCATCTGATTCAAACTCCAAAACCCTTCACTCGTAGGAATCGGTGATAGGCAGGGCGTAGCTGAAAGGTCACCCATGAAGCCAGCACAGTGTGGCATCTGTGCTAAATTTATGGGAATCCTCTTTTTTCATTATTTAAAAAAAAAATATAATTTATGTTTAAAAAAAGACTCATTGGCATTTGAAACTCTTCTGCTAATCTTTTCCTGCCGCGGTGAAGCGTTTCTCTGTACGATTCAACTTCAAGAAGCCCTTGAGGATTTCCTGAAGTCAGTTGATGTATCCGTACAAGCAGTTCCTTTCTACCTCTGCATTTCACTGTTATTGTCTTAAGTAAAAGTCTGGTCATCACTGAGACATCAAGGTTGTGATTGTTTGGGGATAGTTATGCCAAATACAGGCTGGGCAGAGTAGGGATGGAGAGCAGCCCCCAGGAGAAGGACTTGGGGGTGCTGGGGGGAGAAGCTGGAGAGGAGCCGGCCCCGTGCGCTGGCACCCAGCAGGCACTGGCACCCTGGGCTGCAGCCCCAGCAGCGTGGGCAGCAGGGGAGGGGGGGATCCTGCCCCTCTGCTCCCAGGGCTCTGGGCAGAGAGAGAGAGAGACCCCCCTGCAGTGCTGGGGCAGCTCGGGAGTGCTCAGCACAGCAGAGACAGGGACCTGGTGGAGCGGGGCCAGAGGAGCCCCAGCAATGCTGGGAGGGCTGGAACCCCTCTGCTGGGAGCCAGGCTGGGAGAGCTGGGGGGGTGCAGCCTGCAGAGGAGAAGGCTCCATCTGGGGAGACCTTCTAGGGGCCTTCTGGTATATGAAGGCCACCTACAAGAAAGCTAGAGAGGGATATTTTGTAAGGGCTTGTAGTGATAGGATGAGAAGTGATGGATTCAAACCAGCAGACAGTAGATTTAAATGAGAATTTAGGAAGAAGTTCTTCACTCTGAGAGTGGTGAGACCCTGACCCAGGTTGCGCAGAGAAGTCATGGATGCTCCATCACTGGATGTGTTCAGGACCTGGTTGGGTGGGGCTTTGAGCACCCTGGTCTAGTGCCCATGGCAGGATAGGAACTAGGTGATCTTGAAGGCCCCTTCCAACCCAAACTGTTCTATAGTTGTATGTGTACACGTGGAGAACTGGGGTTTCCAAAGGGATTGTAACTGCCATGGGGCCGTACAGCAGCTCTGGCTGTCGATGGCACCGTTACTCAAGAGAATTGCTTCAAAGCACAGCAAATAAAACTATCTGTTTTTCAAGAGGTTATTAAAAATATTAGCCACGCTGTTACTTGTTAAATAAAACACGTGAAGAATCCAAAGAGAATTTACAGCAGTGCTTGACACTTCTTGGACTTGTCAAAATCATGTAAATAAAGCACATGTGTTCTGGGCTGCACAGCCCTGACTTTGATCGTAGGAGGTAACTGCTAAATTCTAGTCTTTTGGGTCTTGCAAACAGTTACAGAAGTTTTGTTCGTGCCAAAGGAAGAACAAAGGTAATACCCTCTGAAATACATTTGTCATCACGTCTGGGGTGGCCAAAGAGGCTGATTTTTGTGATCCTGCTCTTCAGAGGGAGGCTGTCGGGCTGTGCTGATGTCATTTGATACATAGCTGTTCAGGCTGACCCTCTGGAGCCAGCTGATCCGTGGAGTCCCGGCGCTGGGATGGCTGTAGGGCTGCCCCGAGCTTCTGGGCGACAGATCTGTGGTGTTTGAGCTCCAGATTCTGGGGAGAACATCCTCTATACGGAAATACCCTCCATGGGATTTAATAAAAACACAGCAGTGTTCTTCCTAGCTCTCAGATATGTGAATTTGCTTCATTGCATCTATGAAATTGTTATTTTTTAAAATTTCATAGAATCATAAAATCATTTTGATTGGAAGAGACCTTGAAGATCGTCCAGTCCCATTCTTCCCCCAGCACTGCCAGGGCACCACTGCCCCCTGTCCCTCAGCACCACAGCTCCACGGCTTGGAAACCCCTCCAGGGATCACGGGGACTCCACCCCTGCCCTGGGCAGCCTGGCACAGCCCTGGACAACCCTCAAGGGGAAGAAATTGTTCCTCAGCTCCAACCTAAACCTTTCCTGGTGCAACTTGAGGACATTTCTTCTTGTCCTATCAATCTATGGCACCGTTTCCCTTTTCAAATGAAAGTGGCAGGAATGTGCTGGGCTGTTACCCTGGTCATAATATCTATTTTTCAGTAGTTTCTTTGGTTTTTATTATTTTTGCAAAGGGTATTTGGAATGTGCAAATGTGCTTACGTAGCTGTCCTCGTGCAGAAATGCACTCATGATGAGGCAGTCAGCGTTGAGAACTCTGTGCTTCTCTTCTGAGTCAGCGGTGGCTGCGTGGGCGTGCAGGCCATATGCTCTATCGGTGTCTTTTGAAATGAAACACTTTTCATCAAGAGCCTGTGGTATGAGATCTCTTCTGGTTTGGGGAAGGGGACTCTTGAATTAGCTTATGTTGCTGGGACTCTTGTGCTTTAAACAGTGTGTCCCAGTAAAGCTATAGATAAGCTCCCACCAAGGCTGGCTGATGGCCTTATTAGGGCAGTGATTGTCTCCCCTGGACTGGGCACTGGGGGGGCTGCCTCTTGAGTCCTGGGGTCAGTTTTGGGCCCCTCACTCCCAGCAGGACATTGAGGGGCTGGAGCGTGGCCAGAGAAGGGCAACGGAGCTGGGGAAGGGGCTGGAGCACAAGGGTGGTGAGGAGCAGCTGAGGGACCTGGGCTTGTTGAGCCTGGAGCAAAGGAGGCTGAGGGGAGACCTTCTGGCTCTGACAGCTCCTGACAGGAGGTTGGAGCCAGGGGGAGTCAGGCTACGCTCCTAAGGAACAAGTGACAGGACAAGAGGAACTGGCCTCAAGTTGCCCCAGGGGAGGTTTAAGTTGGAGCTGAGGAACAATTTCTTCCCCTTGAGGGTTGTCCAGGGCTGTGCCAGGCTGCCCAGGGCAGGGGTGGAGTCCCCGTGATCCCTGGAGGGGTTTCCAAGCCGTGGAGCTGTGGTGCTGAGGGCCATGGGTCAGTGGTGCCCTGGCAGTGCTGGGTTAATGGTTGGACTCAATGATCTGAAAGGTCTCTTCCAACTTAAATGTTTCTCTGCAGGCATTGCTCTGGAGTTTTCTCATACTCCTGTCCTGTGGGATCTCTTTGCTTCTCGCAGAGCGCTCTGAGCACACTGTGCTGTCTGAACTGACAGATCACCATCAGGCCACCAGGCCAGCCCTTCTCTGCTGATCTTCAACAAATGTTTGTGCTTGGTGGGAAGGATGTGCTGAAGAACACAGCAGACACCCGTTGCTGAGCACTCTGGCCTGCTTGGAGACCCTCGTGAAGGGCTTACAATTATCCAGCCCCGTGGCTTTTTTTTGTCCCGAGTCCCGTGCAGAGTTGCAGATCTCTTTGGGCATTCAGTCATGTGTCTGCTCTAACTGTGGCCATTCCTGTTTTTTCAGGGGACGACTTCTCATTGATACAGCAGGAAATATATATGGTGAAGGAATGCAAACACTGCAACATAGTCGCCTATTTTGGGAGCTACCTCAGGTAAATTCCACTTTTGGTACCTCTGTTTTTGCTGGTTCTTTCCCAAGACAATGCTGCGTCTGGTTTAGTACTTAGCAGCTCTCAGTGTTCTTCTCCGAGGCTGAATTCCCTTTGGCTTTAAAAAAAAAAAAAACCTAAGAAAAGAGACTAAAACTTTGTTTTCTCTGCTGGCCAAAAGGCTGGAATATTTTTATCACTGGGAACAGAAAGGAGCTTTTCCCCTCGAGACGCTTGCACCGTATCCAATCCTACTCGCTGGTGGGGCAGATTTTAAACCCTTATCTCTTTGACTAGAAACCAAGCTCATTATTTATCTAGAGCAGACTTGCTTTTCACTGTTTTATTTAGCAGCAGCCTTGTGCTCTGTGGCAGTAAAGCCAGTGAGTTACAAGAGCAAAACAGTCAATCTGAGCGGCCTGGTAAGAACATCTTTCCTAATTGCGGTGTAACAGATGCGCCGTACCGAGAGGCAGGGAGGAGGCGATGCCAGCTGGCCGCAGCTTCAAGCACACACTTTAAATGTTAGACAGAAAGCTGGGGGAGATTTTCCATTTCTGTGGAACTCGGCCATTTATCAGTTGGCTCTGGGGGGAATATAAATCACTGCTTTGCCTCTTCGGGCTCTTTCCGGGAGGCTTCACCTTATAGATTTCTTGGAGAGCTCTAGGGGTTTTTTGAAGCCGTCCGCACAGCCCGGATGGGCTTCAACTGGGACAAAAAGGCTGAATTTCTAAATCCCCAGGACCCTTTTTTTTGCAGGCTGTGAAAAATTTAGGTATCGATGAGGTAATTTCAGTTTAACGCGCTAAGCTGGCGGTTTCAATCTTACCTAATGTAATCTTGCTGATAGCAGGAAAACCTCAGGTATTTCTTTATTGCAGTGAGGAGGTCAGAGTTAAAGCAGCACCTTTTAGGTCTGATAATGTTTAAAGGGTTCTCTGTGACTTTGGCAAAATTATCACTTTGCTAGGTGAGAATTTACACTGAGCTTACGTGTGAACCGTGTAACTGCCAGTTGGGTGTCAGAACACTTATTTTCAACCAAGAGTGATGGAAGAGCAGTAGAAAATTCTTTGAATAACCATTCTTAACTCTGTCCCGTGTACAGATCAATCAGCTTCTGATGCCTGTGTTTTAACTTTCTTTTGCTAGCCGTGAGAAGCTGTGGATATGCATGGAATACTGCGGCGGCGGATCCCTCCAAGATATCTACCATGGTACTTTGCAACTTCATTTTAACCAACTTCATTTTAATGTTTGTGCCTCTTGACAGTTTTCTGCAAAGAAGGAAAAGAAATAAGAAGTAAATTAATGGGTAATGGTTTGCACTTTCCAAGGACTACACGTGTTTTTTCTTCAGACATGAAGAGTGTTTTTTAGCTACAGTCAACAGATTGTGTTCAGAGTGGTTTTCAAATAGGATGCCCATCGTTTTGGGTTAATACCCTGTCATTCTAGCCTGGAATGTGCTTTGTTTTTTAATCACCACGCTATTTTTCTTCATGATGCTGAGGGGACTGAACCAGTGAGTTTGAATTATTCCAGTGAAGAGCTCTTCAGTAGCAGCTTATCTGCTTTCTGAAAAGACCTCTAGGAAAGTTCCCAACCAGAAATCACACTGATTTGATATGGAGACTGTGCATGGTGTGAGGAAGCAGTTTTCCCTGGGAAATGTCAAAATTTGATCTTTAAAGGGTAAAAATCACTCTTATTGCAGCTCCTGTGCAATACTGTACCGCTCTGTTATTATTTTTCCCTCTAATCTGGAGTTGTTGATTCTGTAGAAGAATTTATTGGAAGAGCAGTCTGGGTACTTGCTCTGCTTTTAAGTGATAACATGGAGGTTTTGAATACCAGAGCTTTTCTGCTTTATTTTTTTCCAGACAGTTAGTACAAATAGCTTGAAAACAATTCAAAGTCCCATAGACCCCTAGTACAGAACATGGCCATTTCTAATACTGAAAAAAAATGAGCAGAAGTCACTTTTATTGGTTTTTTTTTCTTCCTCAGAATATGGGATATTGCATTACTGCAAAGTCCCTTGTAAAATGATAATTAGGTTTCTGTGAAAGCAGGTCCTCTTCTCGCTGGGGGTATTGTCTTCTGTTATTGTGCTCTCGGGTTTGTGGTTGGTTGGTTTTGTTTTTCTTTTTTTTTTTTTTACAGAAAGGCTTTCTGTAAAAGGAGCAAACAAACCCCTCTTTTCAGCTCGACATAAAATACAGCTCGTGTAAAATTGGTCTTTAACTTTTGCACGGAGGTACCGTTTTTGGGCTGCTTCGCAGTGGCATTTAGGTGGTGTTTATTGTAGACTTACCTGCTTTTTAATCTTTGTTTTCAGTGACAGGACCTCTGTCAGAGTTACAAATTGCATACGTGTGCAGAGAAACTTTACAGGTACTGTACTTGTGCAGCTATATCATAAAGCGTTTGCTCTGTGTACAGAAAAATAGATAGAGGGGACACTTCAGAAAGCGCAGCTAGAGAAGGTAGCTCTCCAAAAGCACTGCAGTACCATCACTGAATGGGAATCCAGATACCACCGAGTAGGTTCCATAGTGTGAATAAAGATTAGCAAGAAACTCCACTGGTGCAAACAGTTGCTGCAACCCAGCGTCAGAGCAGGGCTGCTTCTGCGCCGTGGTTTGTAGAGGGGTTTGCAGGAGAGCAGACGTCTGCATTCATCTCACTCCGGGACCAACGTGCTGCAGCTCAGTCCTGCTGCTGCTTCTTTGGTGACTGTTGGCTTTGGGGAGCCAGTGGAGGACAGATCTACCAGGCTGTCACCACAGTGGTCTGGGCTGTTTGTATCCATTGTGCTGCTGCGGTGATTCGGTGCAGCAGTTGTTTAGGATGCGGTTTTCAATCTCGTTGCAGTAAACAGCTAATAACCTAGTAAAGTGAGGGTAAGTAGCTTAGGAATCCAAAAAAACCAAAAAGGCAGATTTGAAACCGCTTGATCCGTGGCACTAAGCTCTAATAATTTGTAGAGGAAAAATACTGCAACCAGATGACTACAATTCTGCTTCGTTTTGATTAAAATACAAGAGAAGATGATGCAGGCAGCTTGTTTGCTAAAGGAACTTTTCTTTCCCTGCTCTGTATCCATGAATAATTAGCTGAGGGAGTCCCAGGGCTGCACACTTTTCCCCGAAGAGGTGGCTGAACTGGTTGCTGCCAGAGGCAGGGGTGTAGTCACATGAACTAATCTGCTTGGCAGTCCTCTTCCTCATCTCTCCTTACTGCAGGAACTCGTGTTGCTGGAAGGGCAGCTTGAAGGCTCAACACCTGCTTTTAGACACATTAGGGACTTCACAAATAGAGTTTAATTTTACTACAGTGAAAAGGTGATGTATCTTGAGGTTTGTTTTGAAAACACACACGTTTATCTGTGTGAAATGTTACACCATGACTGGCTTAAACGAGTCTTCACATGTCCTGGATGGAACTGGGAGAGATGAGGAACAAAATCCCCTGTACTTCTTATCTGCAAATCTCCAGTATCTCCCCTTTCAAATAAAAAACCTTGAGCAATTTGAATGCATTAAATGGGGCTGGTTTGGGAGTATGTTAACAAGTGGCAAAGTGATGTGTTGGTGTCTTTTTCTTCCAGGGTCTTGCTTATTTGCATATGAAGGGCAAAATGCATAGAGATATAAAGGTAACTTGGAGCTTCCAGCAATTTATCATAAACTTTCTAGCACAGAAGAATATTCCTGATAAAGATTTTTAACTTCCTATTTATTACGTTTCAGGGTGCAAATATTCTACTAACAGACCATGGAGATGTTAAATTAGGTAAGTTGCCTGAATTTAAAAATAAGACTGAAAGCAAATGGGACCATTTTCATTTGATTAATCAAAAGCTACAGTACCAGCTGGAATACTTTGATTTAGCAAGTTGCCTTTTGCATTTATCATTCCATTAAGACAAAAAAAACCAAACCCAAAATGTAGACACTGTGTCTCCCAAGAAGAATATTCAGCTTTTGCAAGGCTTTGTTTTGTGTTGAACAGCACAGGCAGAGCAAAGATTGATCTGCTTCAAGTGATAAAGCATAATACAGCAGATCTCCCCTATTGTGGCAGTCACTTTTATTAGATACCATTCTCAGTGGCATGAACCTTTTGGTGTTGCACTGCAGGATGTTCTCATTCTTATTTGGGGCAATAGTTTGAGAGAGAGAGTGTGCATCCATGGGATTGAGATGAGAAGGTTTGCGTTCGGAGGCAGGTGCTGGTTTCTTCTCCCAGGTAACTAGGGATAGGACAAGAGGAAATGGGTTTAAGTTGCACCAGGGGAGGTTTAGGTTGGATATTAGGAAAAAATTCTTTACTGAGAGAGTGGTGAGGCCTTGGAACAGGCTGCCCAGGGAGGGGGTGGGATCACCATCCCTGGAGGGGTTCAAAAAACATCTAGGTGTGGCACTTCAGGACACGGTTTAGTGGTCCTCATAATATTTAGTAGACAAGTTGGACTTGATCTTAAAGGTCATTTCCAACCTTAATGATTCTATGATTCTCTCAAGAAGTTCCAGATCATTTCTTTTTACAACCACCAAGCCTTGAAGCCTCCCAGGTTTCCCTGGAATGTGCCAGGTTGGGGTTACCAGGCTATCAACCAGTGTTGTTCCAAGCCAGAGTGGCAGTTCTCCTCAGAGCCTTCGAGGATCCACTGTGTGAGACAGCATCTCCTGATCCTGGCAGACATTCCTGGGAGAGGAATGGGATGCTCATCATCTGACTGGGGCCGGTGTTGGAATCAGAGCGGTTGTCCATTAGCTGCATCGCTGTTCTTCAGAAAAGCTGTGCAGTTCAACACATTTACTCCCCTGTGGTGAACCAGCAGGGCTGGGCTAGAAAAGCACGGCTTTTTAAAGTGTAATAATAAAATAAGGTATAAAACCTTGAAATTTATAGGAGATTCCACTAGGAGCATTAAACTTGGGTCACGCGCTGATACCTTCCTTCTGCCTGCTAAGCTAGTTAGAGTTGCCCAGGGTTATCCGCCAGCTATCACACTACAAATGCAATACAAATAAAAAGGACTTAAATGATTTTTGGCTCTGCCAGACCATCTGATTATCTGCAGCTCTGAGAGCAAGGGATTATTGTCCCCTGGTCTCCAGAAATGAGAACAGATGGCCCCCCGCAGTTCCTCCAGAAGTACCACAGGAATAGCACCGTTTCCAGAGCGTGATGCGATTTTTCCTCTTGAATATTAAATTGAATAGCCCCTAAATTTTGTGAGGTTGCTTGGTTGCTGTATGGGGAGATGGAAAAATGGCTCGGAGAGGAAGAGGATCATGCGTGAGCTGGATGTAGAAACTAAACTTTTCAATTTGAAGTCGTGTTGGTGAAGACTTTAGCTGATCTCATAATTAATCTTTTAACTGTTGAAGCATAATGGATTTTTAATTTGGATGAGAAACGCACTTGGTCTTTCCTAATATGATACTTCTTGGAGTAGAATTGGGGTCTCAGTCTTTCTCAGTCTATGATACTTTTCTTTTCCAGCTGACTTTGGTGTAGCAGCAAAAATAACAGCCACCATCGCGAAGAGGAAATCATTTATCGGTACCCCTTACTGGTAATAAATTGCTCTGATTGCTGCAATCATAGCAAAGCTAAGTCTGTACTTATGCCAAGAACTCTAAAATACACACTCTGAAGTATACACAGATATTTTAATATAGATATAGATACTGCATAAATTCCCTTGCTTCCAAGTAAAATGCCCGAAGGGTAGAAGTCTGGGAAGCACTGATTGTAGCTGATCTGTTGCTGTGACGCAAGCTACCTGATAGTTGAGGCAGGATTGCTGTTTTTCACACGTTTATTAATGCAGAACTTTCTCCCCTTTTTTCTGATGCCTGATGGTCATTTAGTTCCTCAGTAACTTCTTACACCTTCAGTGATTAAACAACATCTTTCCTATTTCTGTGCAGAAAGAATCGTGAAGAAAACCAGATTGTAATCTTTTAATCATCTCTACCAATTATTGTCTGTATTAGCCAAAATTTAATATGCAAATGCATCATTTTAAATCCTGAGCTGGGTTAGGTATGCAAACTGAACTGCTGTTGGTTTCTTGTGTTCCCGTGGTGCAGCTGAGATGCCTGGGGAGGTATTCTTGGTATAGGCTCAACGCAGCCGTAGAGCTTAATGCAGACAATGGCTTTTAATTGTTCACTGCCCTCTTTATCCCGTTGGAGAAGGAGGCCTGAGGGCAGGAAGATTATCTGGTCATTAAAGCATTTCACCAGGAATCATGAGACTGGTTCTATTCCTAGCTACTGGCCAGCCCTTGATCTTGGGCAAAACACGTCACCTCCTTGGGCTTCTCCGCTCCCCTAGTGCCGGCTGAGGGGAGGGAGACATCAGGCTTTTCCCTGCCTCACGCTCTTTGGGGAGGTTTCTGCTCTAGGGTTACGTGCTGTGCTTTGTGCCTCCCACAAGGATGCTTTTGCTTTTAAAGGATGGCCCCAGAAGTGGCAGCGGTGGAGAAGAACGGCGGATACAACCAGCTCTGCGACATCTGGGCGGTCGGCATAACGGCGATTGAACTTGCAGAGCTTCAGCCACCCATGTTTGACCTTCACCCAATGAGGTCTGCTGGCTGGGGAACTCGTGTAGCTCCAGGACCCTCTTCTATCCCACTAGCCAGAGTTTAACCATCTCCACAGCTCACACCTAGAAACTCAGGCTGGGATTCCCTCATCAAACATCTGCTCCCTGTGTCTGATTTTGAGCTGTCGGTCTGAAGCTACAGGCTTAGAATTGAAGTTATCATTGAAATTTTGAACTTAAAAAACCCAAAACCAACCCACTTTGTACTGTCAACAACAATGTGGTTAAGAGCTGGTGCCATAAATCACTAGAGGAGCTGTAGTCTTCTGTTTAACAGGATTCTGCATGGCGATAAAAAGATTTTATTTAAAGATAAGAAAATGAACAGCTTTGCCCTGTCTGTCCTCTAGGCTACAATCCAGTTTGACCAGTATGATTCTTACCATAAAGTATTAAAGTGTTTAGGTAATGGAATGAAATGAATTCTGGTTTTTACCACATAATAACATTATTCTTCCTTTACCTTTAGGGCTTTGTTTCTAATGTCAAAAAGTAATTTTCAACCACCAAAGCTAAAGGAAAAAGCAAAATGGTAGGTTGAAATCTTTCCTGTGCTTGATATTTTGTAGATACTGTGAAAAAATTACTTGTCTTTATTGAAGAAGTAAAGCAGTGAAAAACAGAGCTGAGTTTTAAACTCAGGAACCTGAGAGGTGACTTCACTGAGAGGAATGTTCACTTAGAAACAAGTAGTTGTGTTATTATAGGTGTCTGAAAGCAAACAAGAGGGTTAAGGTCCAGCAGCAGCAGTTTTCTGAGGTGACACAAATCCAGCAGTATGGGGACAGCCCTACCTGTGTAAATTGATCCCTGCCAGTGATCCAGAGGGAAATGAAATCTCCTTCCTTCAGGCCTCTTTGTACGTTCTGGGAAGAAAAAGTTAATTTTATCCTTTCCCCCTGATTCCTATTATAGGGCATTTGCCTCTGTCAGTGGGACGGGAATCTTTTAAAGCTTTCCTGGTTTCCTTAACCTGTGATACCTACCCAGTGCCTGCAGGAATTTTTTTTTTACCACACTTAAGAATATTTTACTTATGAGACTCAGAAATGATTCTGGCATGTGGGATTGTTTGCTCACGCTGCTCTTGTACGATGTTTTTACCTCGAGGTGGGCAGATGTGTGCTAGAGGAAGGCAGAAAACACTTCTAAGTGCATGTTTCCTGGATTGCAGCTGCTCAGCGTAACCCCAGCCAATGCACTTTGCTTCTCCACTGCCTCCTCCTCGGATGCTAAGGCTAGGAGAGGAAAGGTGTTTTGTAACGTGATCTGAAAGCAACCAGACTTGGGCTGATATTGTCCCCAGAGAGACATAAAAACGATGGAAAAATCATAGGTCCAGTCAGAATTCAGATGTAAAAGGAGGTGGTATGGCAGAGTCACCTGTGAGTTGGGCTGAAAATAGCAACAAAGCATTTGAAAGCGTAACCGGAGTCTCTGTCTACAACTTTGTGTTTGAGTTTTCCTACCTGTAGGCGAGAACAGTGCAATTGGTAGGTTTGCCTAGGTTGAGAGGGTTTGCTGGCTACATGATTCACAATTTTTACTTCTGATTTTTAATTCTCTAACAGTTGAACTTGGAAAATGTTGAAATAGCAGCTTGTGTGCTTGGTTTATTTTCTGTACAAAGACATCCAAGTTCTGTGAATCAAATGTCTGGGGTTCTTTCCTCTTTTGTTAGCTTGGAAATGTAATTATTCAAACCTGAGATGAGATACCTGACGTTTTAATTTAGCAATTTAATTTGTAACCTGTTTAGTAACTGCATTAAAATCCAAATAATCTTCTTGAAATATTCAACTTAACCCCTCATTTTTCTTTCAGGTCATCAACATTCCATAATTTTGTCAAAATAGCCCTTACAAAAAATCCAAAGAAGAGACCGACAGCAGACAGACTCCTTTCTGTAAGTGACTCAGAACATTTAGTGACATCAGTAGGAGATCTTCTGCTTCAAAGTGAGCAACAGATCAATAGGAAACCAAACTGGAAACATTTTCTTTCTCTTACCGTACAACACGGGGGGTGAATTCTGAAGGAAAGGGACACTGGTCAGCTGTAGGAAGCAGCAAGTTTTTGTTCAGTAGCAAGATTTTTACACAACGTTTGGTAGGAACACGTACAGAAATTTGTTTCATGGTCTGTCTTCAGCCTCATCCTTTCTGCAGGTGGGTGTCTCAGCCTTTGGCCGTGTAGACATCATCCCTTCCCATCACCCAAACAGAAAATGGATGTATTTAGCAGTTTTTCATGTACCTATTTCTGCCTTCCTAACATCGGCTGAACCTCTCATGTGGACAGTGAAGTCAAGATGTAATTGTTTGTTTGACTCAGAGTTTAATTTCCAATTTACAAGCGGCCAAAAGCGTGGCGTTCCCATGCTTGTGGAGGAGTTAGAAAGTCTAGCCGTTAAGGGGTCATTCAAGAAACACTCAAGCCCCCTGAAATTCAGGAATGTTCTGTATCAGATGTTTATTAATGAGAGTTACGTATCGGTTGCATGTTATAACTTGTTTCTTTCTGTGGTTCCAGCATAGCTTTGTCGGGCAGCCTGGGCTTTCAAGATCTTTAGCAGTTGAGCTGTTGGACAAAGTCAACAATCCTGACAACCATACACACTACAATGAAGTCGATGATGATGATTTTGAGGTGAGAACATCTTTTATTTTCTGTCTTTAGGTAAGACTATGGTTTAAATACCCTGTTTTGCTTTGGGAATGCAAGATTGCAGCTTGACTGGGGCACGCCCCAACGTTTTTAGAGTTAGCACTCAGGAGAAGCAATATTGCCACAGTGCTTGTCACACTTACACTCTGGGTGTTTAGAAGGATCCTGTTCACGAGCTGGAAAAAGGAGGTGCACGTTACAGCACGTGACTGCAACAGCCCTTCTGGGAAAGAACAACCCCAGGCACCAGTATAGGCTGGGGACTGACCTGTTGGAGAGCAGCACAGGGGAAAGGGACCCAGGGGTCCTGGTGGACAGCAGGGTGACCATGAGCCAGCAGTGGGCCCTTGTGGCCAAGAAAGCCGATGGCATTCTGGGGTGCATCAGAAGGGGTGTAGTTAGAAGGTCCAGAGAGGTTCTCCTCCCCCTCTACTCTGTCCTGGTGAGGCTGCATCTGGAATATTGTGTCCAGTTCTGGGCACCTCAGCTCAAGAAGGACAGGGAACTGCTTGAGAGAGTCCAGCACAGAGCCACAGAGATGATGGAGTGGAGCATCTCCCTGCTGAGGAAAGGCTGAGGGCGCTGGGGCTCTTGAGCTTGGAGAGGAGGAGACTGAGGGGTGACCTCATGAATGGTTATAAATATGTAAAGGGTGAGTGTCAGGAGGCTGGAGCCAGGCTCTGCTCTGCTATGTCCAGTGATAGGACAAGGGGCAGTGGGTGCAAGCTGGAACAGAGGACGTTCCATGTAAACATAAGGAGAGACTTTTCCAAGGTGAGGGTGACAGAACTGGAACAGGCTGTCCAGGGAGGCTGTGGAGTCTCCTTCTCTGGAAACATTCAAAACCCACCTGGACACCTTCCTGTGTGACCTGCTCTAGGTGACCCTGCTCTGGAAGGGGGGTTGGACTCGGTGATCTTTCAAAGTCCCTTCCAACCCCAAACATTCTGTGCTTCTGTGTGATTCTCCTTGTTGGTTTGCTTGTTGCTTGAGTTCCACCAGAAAGCCACACTCCTTTTCTCAGCTTTTCCATTTATAACCCTTGCAGCCTCACTCCGTTATCCGCCACACCATTCGTTCCACCAACAGGAACATCAGGGCAGAGCGAACAGCCTCGGAGATAAACTGTAAGTTCCTGCTGAGCTTTGCCCTTTTGGCAGTGTTGGTTTGGTCCTGCCCAGCGCAGGATGTCGGGGTCGTACTTTTGTCGTGTGCTCTGGAAAGTCTCTTCTGCTGTGGGCCAGTTTGAGAACCAAAGCTGGAAGAAACAGAGCATCCACAATAATGTGCAATAATGTTTTTCCAAAACCAAAATTAAAACTTGGGTGTTTCTCCTGCTGTTTCATTCCATCTCACTGCTGCATCGTGATGTGTCTGTGGAAACCTTGCTCTGCCATTTCCATCAGGCCTCACAGCCTTAAACCAGCAAACCCACTAATAACGTGCAGACATCAACAAATCAGAGTGAGGTGATCATTAGAAGGGCACCGTTTCACAAGAGGGCATTGAGCATCGTGGCACCGTGAGCAAATACAGAGGAAACGTAGCATTTTGTGGTTGCCTGCACGTTGTTACAGGTTCTTAAGTGAAAGCTTTTCCTGACCCTGCTGGAGCACCTGCGATTGCAGTAGCTGTTCTGATCACGGTGCATGTTAACAACGTTCATTTTCTTTTAATATAACCTTTTATTTTCTTTTCAAAACAATGTTAATAAGCTGCTCTCTCTGATGAGGAAAGGCTGAGAGCCCTGGGGCTGTTTAGCCTGGAGAAGAGAAGACTCAGAGGGGATCTTAGGAATGGTTCCAAATCTCTGCAGGGTGGGGGGCAAGGAGAAGGGGACAGCTCTTGACAGGCTCTAGCAAGAGGAAACATAGGAAGTTCCACCTCAGCATGAGGAAAAACTTCCCTGTTCCAGTGCCAGAGCCTGGCCCAGGCTGCCCAGAGAGGCTGTGGAGTCTCCTGCTCTGGAGCCTTCCCAGCCCCCCCTGGCTCTGTCCCTGTGTGGGCTGCCCTGGGTGACCCTGCTCTGGCAGGGGGGTTGGACTCGGTGATCTCCAGAGGTCCCTTCCAACCCCTAACATTCTGTGATTCTACTCAGTTGGTTCTAAGTTGAAATTTCGAGGGTAGAAAAGATCTTTCTTCCAGTTTGGCCCCGTGTCTTTTGCAGGGTAGATGTTGGTCACATCTCTGCACCACATACACAACACTTTTAGGAAGCTCACTGTTAAAAAGCCGCTTGCTTCTCTTTCACATGGATTAACAGTCAGGTGTGGTTACATCTTAGTGTACTTTCATATAATGACTTGGTGTTTACTTCTGGTCTGTTCGTTTCTTGTGGGTTTCATATTTGCAAACTTCAGCATTTAGACGGTGCCGCTGGTGTGTAGGTGATGGTCCCATTTCATAGGCAAAGGAAGTGTTGTGTGTGTAATATTTAGGTCTGTTACAACAAGCTTTTCACTTTGGCAAGCATTGAAAGGGCACGAGTGTAATGTCACACTATTAAATTTGAAAATGTAATGTTTTGTAGTTGATAAGCTGCAGTTTGAGCCCCCTCTACGGAAAGAAACAGAAGCTCGGGATGAAATGGTAAGGACGAGTGTGTTTGTTCCTTCATTCATTAAAATCAGAACGTCTTCATTGTGTTGTGGTTCCACTCCAAGGAATATGTCTCTGAAGCGTAAAGTCATGAGAAGACCACTCTTGGTCCCCAGACAGTTGCCACATTTTGCAGGAAATGAATTGCCCTCCACGCTCAGACCAAAACAAAGCCCACCGTGTGCTGATGAATTTGGTAACGTCAAGAGGCCGTTCTGCATTTGAGTCCCTGATCTTCCCATCATCGGGGTTTGGTTTTGCTGCCCGTTCCCTTGGAAGGTTGCCAGCTCACGTGCAGCCTGTTTTGCCCCCCCCTGTGAGCTGCTGCTGTTTGTTCCAGCCCTCAGCAATTTACCACAAATCAGCTAATTAACGTTCTTTGGGCTAAGGATGTTCCTGTGTACACAAGGGCTTCATTTTTTAATGTGTTGTGAAGAGCAGCAGCAGCGGCCGGGTTTGGAGACATCAGTGCTCCAGAAACAAACCCCAATTCCTGTTGTTTCCAGTTCACCAGGTGGGCACGAGTTCATCTTTTCAGGAACATGACCAGTTAGATCTGTACATGTTGTTACTGGTGGGGTTCTAGTGACAGGTCCCAGCCTTGCCTGATGGCATCTCATCGCGATGGCTGCAGTATCTTCTCCTGCTGTGAGAGTCTCTCGGAAGCACCCCGAGTGGAAAATCCTTACTGAGTTTTCACCACAAATTTTTGTTGCCACTCGGTGTTGGAGTTATACCATGTGTAGGTGCTGCTTTTAAGTCTGAGCCTAGGAAAAAGAAGATAGATTGATTTGGTTTTTTAATAGCCACTTTATAAATAGACAGTAAACCATTATTTCACTTGGGGATTTTATTTTGCTGCTTATGGGTCATTCTGCAGGGCTTGGGAACCTTCCAGGCCTCTTCACATGCTGTGGATGAAGGTGCTTCAGTTTGATGGGGAGGGGTGAATGAAAATTTCTCCATCCTCAGGTTGTGGCAGCTGGCGCTGACTTTGCTTCTCACTGGAATCCTTTTGTCGATGGTGGATGCAGCAAGTAAGTGGAGTTTAAAAATGGTTTTTATTTCTGTGACTTAATAGAATACACTCTGCAAGAAAAATAGAGCCCCGCTGCAAAAATCAAACCATAAGCCCTCATCCATTTTACCAGCCATAAAGTTGAAGGAGATTTCACCCAGTATGCAGTCCTCCTCCTGCACTTGGTTGCTCCTTCTCCTGAGGAGTGGTTTTTAATCTCTTTTACCCAGCAACAGCAGTTTGTTTTAAAGTCATCGCTGCTCCCCGGTTGTAGATGGAAAGCGAAGTGTAACTGCATGGCCAGCACGCTGAAACAACACAGCCCAGGGCCCTTTTCTCCAGCAAAGCTGGGAACCTTGCAAGGGCTGAGTTGAGGATCCTGCACCAGCCTCACACGGCTCTTCTGAACCGCGGCTGTGGTCGGGACATCCTGAGGCACCGCGTTCGCGGCCCTGACGTCAGGGCCTCGCAGGAAAGGGAAGGAGAAACCGGCTCTGAAGATTGAGTTTTACAGAGTTCAGTACGATGGCACAACCATCTGAGCAGTGGGACATAATACAGCCATGTGGGCCTGAAATGGTTCAGGCTGCCCAGGGCACTGGTGGAGTCCCCGTGATCCCTGGAGGGGTTTCCAAGCCGTGGAGATGTGCTGAGGGACATGGGTCAGTGGTGGACTTGACTCTGCTGGGTTAATGGTTGGACTGGATGATCTTCAAGGTCTCTTCCAACCCAAACGATTCTGTGATGCTTAGATAAGGAAGTGCTAGAACTGATTTCCCCTGGGGTAGAGCCGGCCTGGAGTAAGGGAGCACAGCTCTGTCCAAGCTAGGGCTCAGTCTGTTAGCAATGTGGCTTCCTATGCTGCAAAACATTGCATTCTGCCTTTAAAGGCAATCTCTGGCCGTGCAATGAAGAGTATGGAAGTTCAGTAACACCGACTGATGCACACATGTAGGGAAAGGTGGTATTTTGGTTGAAATAATTGCTCAGCTAAAAAAGCCTGTTCCCCATCTTTATTTGGAACGGAGGAGCAGGCAGCGAATTTCTTTGGCTTTTTTGCAGATAAAGTCTTGCATAAGCTGTCAGCTGACATTACAGCCCCTGGAAAGCTGGCCGGAGATTGCCCGTGTTTAGGTCTTTTTAAGTTCAACCTGTTTTTCTGTTCTCACTCTCACTGTAATAAAACTTCGGGGTGGCTCTGGAGGCTCTGCCTCTCCAGTACCGACAGCGATCTCTTCCCTTCCTCTCTCGCTTTGTTTGCATGACCCCGATGAGCCGCCGATTGAAACCCTCCTCGTGAGCTCGGGCTTTTCGGCAGCCAGCTGGAATCTGCAGGGTCGAGGAGCAGGGAGGGAGGGAAGCTCCTCCTGGCAAAGTGACTTCTTGATTTGATTCTCTTTCTGGAGCCTTATTGAGATGGTCTCGACCAGGCTGTAGCAAAAGCAGAGCGAACGTAGTCATGGCAAACGCTGCTGGGGCTGGAAATCGGCAAATAAACGCACACTGAGCGCTGGAAGGAGGGCAGGAATAAACTTTCTGGATGGTGAATCCCTGCTGCTTACTTGGAAACCACTTCCAGTTTGAAAGATAAACAGGAAATGCATAACTCCTCCATCCCAGCCAGGCTGAGTAACACCAGAGGATGTCTGCTGGGGGGTCCTCACTTTTCATGCCCTTTGGCTTTTGTCAGAGTGATGGGGGATTGACACCTTCCAGGTGGGAATTACATGACTAGGAAAGGGGAATACCAGAATGGGAACCTGGTGGTTGAACTTAAATTTCCTATTTTTTCTTTTTCCTCATCCTTGTTGTAGCATTTTACGATCATTTGTTAGACATTTCCTGTATTGTGGAGGCAGTTTTTGGTGGTGGTGGCACTTCTCCTCTTTAAATTTTTTTAGTAGTTCCTGTTGGCAAAAGGCTGCTGCTTTCCCTTCACAAGGAACTTGTAGGGAAATTTTACACTGATCCAAATTTGATTTGATTAGTTCTTGTATAATGTGCTGTTGTTTTCCTGGCCATTCCCCCTGTGGTCGTTCCTCAGTGGGGGATGTGGCGTGTTGGGGAACATGGAAGGATATGTGAGTTGGTGGGATGTGGAGGGGGTGGCTCTGCAGGCAGAGATTTGGACTCAGCCCAGTGGCTGCTGCATCCTGAGAATCATAGAAACATAGGATAATTTGGTTGGAAGAGACCTTGTAAATCATAAAGTCCAACCATTAACCCAGCACTGCCAGGGCACCACTGACCCCTGTCCCTCAGCACCACAGCTCCACGGCTTGGAAACCCCTCCAGGGATCACAGGGACTCCACCCCTGCCCTGGGCAGCCTGGCACAGCCCTGGACAACCCTCAAGGGGAAGAAATTGTTCCTCTGCTCCAACCTAAACCTCCCCGGGGCAACCTGAGGCTGGTTCCTCTTGTTCCTTGGGAGCAGAGCCCAACTCCCCCTGGCTCCAACCTCCTGTCAGGAGCTGTCAGAGCCAGAAGGTCTCCCCTCAGCCTCCTTTGCTCCAGGCTCAACAAGCCCAGGTCCCTCAGCTGCTCCTCACCACCCTTGTGCTCCAGCCCCTTCCCCAGCTCCGTTGCCCTTCTCTGGCCACGTTCCAGCCCCTCAATGTCCTGCTGGGAGTGAGGGGCCCAAAACCAAATGCAGGATCCCAGGGGCAGCCTCACCAGTTCCCAGTCCGAGGGGATGATCCCTGCCCTAGTCCTGCTGGCCACACCAGTACTGGCACAGCCAGGATGCTGGTGGCCTTCTTAGAAGGGACGGGAAGCCTGTCCCTGGTTGAACAGTGAGGCAGCCACCTTCTGAGCTGCCTCTTCCACCTCACAATTCCTAAATGCTGAAGTCTGGACTTCCCAACATGGCAAGGCAATACTAAGGAATGCTTTTTATGTGGTTTAGATTTACGGTTTAGATTTTGGTTTTAGATTTAATGCAGTTTAATAGTTTGGTTTTTTGACAACAGAGATTGAAATTTGTGAAGTTTTATCAGTTTTTGTTTGCTTCCCAATGGTATTTTCAGTGCTGCTTTCATCCTCTAGTCACAATTTCCTCTTTGACCCTGGGGTAGCTATGAAAGCAAAATTCCCACTTCAATGGGAAGCAGTCTGTGCAGCCTATAACACTAGAGGAGGAAACTTCCCTTTGGAAAGGCTTTTCACCACTTGTCTCCTAGTAACTTCCTCTGTTCTCACCTTTTGTCCTTCTTCTTTCATATTATGCTGTTATTTCAAAGGACAGGTAGGGAAATGACAGGTGAGTTGCTGGTATCCAGTATGGAAGAGAGCTTCAGTGATTACTGGGGGGTGAGGGCAGGGAAAGGACCGTTCTAAATGAAAAAGCACTTAAAGTGTTCTGAAAAGGACTGGGAGATGTTCGTTAGGAAGCTAAACGACGTCACCGATCGGTTGGGCTGCGCGTGTCGACTTCCGAGCAGAGCTCTTAAAATTTTCTAAACGTTTTACCTAGGGGACTGCTCACAAAATTTGGCGATGGGAGTGAAGATGTTGAAGAGTGAGTGGACCTCTTTTCCTGCGTGCAGTTGTGCTCTCGCTGAAGCAGGCAGGGCTCTGGCTAAAACCCCCCTCCCTTCCAACGCCGCGGGCAGCTCGGCCGCTCGTAAAGCAGCAGGAGCTGGTTGCCCTCCGAGGTCTAACCCCCCGCTTGACTGTTTCATCCCAGCCTCAGGAGAATGCCTGCAAAACAATGCTTTCCTCCCTTGCTCTCTCCCTGAGGTTACCTCCCAGTGGCTGTGGAAGTGCCTAATGGTGGCAAACAGATTTTGTGTTGATTAATCCATCGATCGCGAGGCAGTCCCTGGAGCAAGAGGACGTGCAGATGTTCTTGCAGAGCTTTGGTGGGGTATTGTGCAGCTCCTCTGGTGCCCAAACGTTTGTCTGATCCAGAGTGAAAGGTGCAAACTGCAGGGAACCAGTCCCTGAATGGCTATTTATCTGCTAATTTCAAATACCCTTCACCACGGAATGCTCTTTTATCCAAGATCAGGAGCTTATCACAAAACAACACTCCTAACAAGATTAACGTGCTTTTTTCCCCACTCTTGGACTTCTAGTTTAACCCTGTGCGTGCGAAGCTGTGATCATCCTTTCTGTGCATCTGGCTCATCTTATTTGCAGTCTGCGTTCTCGAGCAATTCTGTCTGTGTTGTTTAACTAAGACAACTCCTGCTCCTTTTCGTTGTAGATCAACACTAAAGCGAGCAGGGCCGCCTCCGCTCCCTCCTAAGGTAAGAGTCATGGTGGGTTTGAAGAGTTTTAAGCAGCAAACCCCACTTGTGCAGCCTCTGCGGAGCTTCTGCCCAATGCTCTCAGTAGGTTATAAATTCTGTTAAATACCATTTGCTAGCAGACTTCGTGCAGCTTTGTGTTTTCTGCTGACTTGCAGTCTACAGGGTCCTCGACCTCTGGGGACTCCTGGCCTTGTAGGCTGTCCTGGACAAAGTGACCTGGAGGTATTTTCTCCAGCATCCTGCGTGTCACGTCCTCTTGTTCAACATTCTGCCTGCTGCTGTGGTTTTCCATCAGAGAATGAATACCTCGTAGATTATTCTGCTGTCAGATGTCTTTTTTTTTTCAAGGCTGAGTTAGGTGTCATTTCTTTCTGTGTAGAAGCAGCCTGACTGGAATTGAAATGGTTTGAAGTTTATGCTTCTAGATGCCAGCTCCTAAGTACTGCCTTTGGTTTGTTGCAGCCGAGAATAAACAGTTACCCTGAGGAAAACCTCCCAGACGATGAGAAATGCCAGACAATAAAACATTTCCCAGACTCGCAGAACAGAGCCCCACCAGCTCACAGGAGACAAAGTATCCCAGTTTGTGGGCCTCAGAATGATTCTTCCCCCCTTGGAATGACCAGCAGCATCAGCAGCCCTGGATTGCTCACGGCGAGATACAGTGATTTAGGTAAACGCGTTACGCTCCCCAAAGGTGTCCTGCATCCTTATGCATCCCATAAAAGGAAATCAGTTCTAGAATCAGCTATTTTCAGTAGATAATTCTTTCTAATGCAAGGTGATGATGAGGTGCAGCTTTCCTTTCTATGCTGCATCTTAGTAGAGTTGTGACCCATGGTGGAAACCTTCTTCCCGAAACAAGGACACTCAGCCGATCGATACCATTCCTGTGTTGTTTGCAGGAATAGCATAAAAACAACAAATGTTCAGGAGGGGTTCTCTGCAAGGACCTTGCCAAAGCTTTATTCCCAGTTGTGTTTGGCCCAAGGACTGTTTGGATAAAGGGAAGCCTTTCTTCCTGTGTGGCCAGCTGTCCTTGGAAGGGCTCAGATACCTGAGATGTGTGTATAGAAGTTTCAGAGCTCCATTCTCCACTCCTGCAGGACACAGGGGAGAAGAGAGAACAGGACAACAAAGTATTTTCTGTTTCTCTGTGTCAAGTGAGCTACAAAATGTGTCTGGGCTTCTTTTCAGGAAACGGGGATGGCATGCTGAAACTCATTGAAGAAAATGCAGAAGGGTCTGGACAAATCCCTCAGCTGCCACGGAAAAAAGAGAAGAGAGATTTTCCTGTGAGTATTGTGACTCTCGGTCTGACTTCGCTGCCTGGTTAGCTGGCTAGGGTTTACATCAGTGCCTGGGAGGTATTTTATGATCTTTCTCTCTTCCCACAGAAGCCAGCAATCAATGGTTTGCCACCAACGCCGAAGGTGCTGGTAAGAAATCTCTCTTGCAGTAGGAGTCGTTGGAAGGCTGCTGTCACAGCATCTCTCTGCTGTTAGAAGGTTTATGCTAGAATAAACCAGCAGCTCATCTGGGCTGATTTTCTGCATCTCATAGCCAGTTACTTTTCCTGTAGCTGAATCCACAGGATTTGTGTCCCTGTCCCTAAAAACTTCCTTTCACTATTTGGGATGTGCAGGGTTGGAGACTTCACTGGCTCTGTGAGTTGTGATCTCCAGTGACAGTCCCAGCTTAGTAAAGAAGGGTGAGAAGTGGTTTGTGATGAGAGGGGATGTCATTACTTCAACATTTCTGCTTATTATCCCTTCATCTGCCATTTATATAAGCACTCAATATTGTTCTCACCCAGCAGGTACATAAAATTGTTCCTATCATTCCAATCCCTCTTGGTGTTTCTTAACGTATCAAAGTCTACCAGAGGGTTTGCAAGGCTTCATTGTGGCTTTGGGGGAAGATAGAAGTGTTGTGCACGAGGCTTATTAGAGTAAGTCTTGGCGTGTACAGGTGTGGATGAAGTGGCCAAGTGCCAGAAGATAAACACTTCATACTGTAAACTTGCTTCAGGTTTCAGTTTTGGTGCCTTTTTCAGATGGGAGCATGTTTCTCCAAAGTCTTTGATGGTTGCCCTTTGAAGATTAATTGTGCAACGTCATGGATACATCCAGATACTAAAGGTAAAGTTGGTTTAGGTTTGTCTTTTAAACCTGCCTGTTGCCAAAGTGGTAACAAGCTTGTGAAATAATCGATTTCTCTTTCCATTTTTAGATCAGTACATTATCTTTGGCACGGAAGAAGGTATCTATACTTTGAATCTGAATGAGCTTCACGAAGCAACAATGGAACAGGTGATTTTTGATGTATTGAACACCCAGAAGTGATTTGGGGATTTTACGAAGCAGGGAGGTTTGATGTTAGAGGGGATAGATGGGATGCCAGATTTTGTGATGTAAACTGATTCACACCAAAGCCAGCAGTGGAAGTCCAAAAATTAACAGTTCCTCTACCTACCTGATTTATTTTTTTTTGTCACTGCTTAAGTAACACTGATTTCAAAGGAGTTCTCTACTAAAACATCTCGTTGGAAGTAACCATTACCTGCCCTCTCTCTCTGCATTTTATCTCCACTAGATGGCATATTATTTCTCCACTGGATGCTACCAAAGCACTCAGCCATTTAATTTAGCTGGCACTGTTACCACTGATAAATACACACGTGCTTCTGTTTTATTGGGCTCTCTAACCCATTCCAAAGCCAGTTCATGTGGTCGTGGTATTGTTACATTTGCTTTTTTAGAATCAGGAGTAGCAGAGTGTTCTTGGAAGGGATGCTGATAATGAGATTTATACCTGTTTTCTAATGAGATTTATACCTGTTTTCTAATGAGATTTATACCTGGTTTCTAAAGCCCACGTTAGAGAACATTCAGAGCACCCCAAAATGAAAGTTTCCTTTTCTGTAAGCACATTCTGAGCAACCTGATCTAGTGGGAGGTGTCCCTGCCATTGGCAGGGGGGTTGGAACAAGAAGGTCCCTTCCAACCCTGACAATTCTATGATTCTCAGTTGGCAGAAGTCAGGTGTGAGCCACTTCAGACCTCAGAGGCTTTATCCTTATTTGCTTTTATTCATTTCATGAGTTCTCCCCACCAAATGCACATTTTTAACCATTTCTCCAACTTCTGATAGCATCTTCCAGAGTGCTTGCGGTCTCTCCAAGGTTTAAGCTCTCCCAGTTTCAGAAGTATTATTCCATTGGTAGTTTTTCAGTGAAAGTCCTGAACAGAACCAGACCCAGAGAAGACATGTTTTATCTCCAGGGTGCTTTTTCCTTCTATTAAATAGCAAATTGCTGATAGATATTCCAGTTTTATGTCCAACATGTTTTATGTATGTATTCTTTCTGCAATTTCTTCTACCTTGTATTTTCTTACTTTGCACCTGGAAATGGCACACAGGACAAGGTCCTTCACATACTTTTCGCCTCTTACTGTTTCCCTGCCCCCAGCAGGCCAGTTACTCTGTTAAAGAAGGAAATTCAGATCACAGAATCCCAGCATGGTAGGGTTCGCAGGGCCCTCTGGAGCTGCTCTGGTGCCACCCCCTGCTCCATCCAGCAGGGGCACCCAGAGCAGGGGCCCAGCAGCGCAGGGTCCAGCCGGGGTGGGAATCTCTCCAGAGAAGGAGACTCCACAGCCTCTCTGGGCAGCCTGGCACAGCCTCCCACACCCTCACACCAAACAGTTTCCTTCTCCCATTCAGATGGAACCTCTTGGCTTCCAGTTTGTGCTCAGTGCCCCTTGTCCTGTCCCTGGGCACCACTGAGAAGAGTCTGTCCCCATCCTCTTGCCCCCTGCCCTTTAGCTCTTGCTCAGCATTGAGAAGATGCCCAAATACAGCCTGTTCTGCACAAGTCTGCACTAGCTGCTCTTGTTATCCCTTGGTAATTTTAAAGTATGTTGCTTGTTCCCGTGCTACTCTGGATATCCAGTCAGTCTTTCGGAGTATTTTTCAATTCCCACCACCCTTTTCGTTTGATACAAGTACCATGTTTATCCTTCTTGATGTCCTTGTTCATCTTTCATCAGCTCCTGAAGATAACCCGTGCTGACACCTTGGGGTCTGAGCCAGTTCTTAAGTATTGTAAAGTAAATGTTAGTGGGACCTGCTGGCGTATCGAGTGGAAATAGTGTGTAATGGGGTTTTTCCCACTTCTAGCCCAAGTTTCTACCCCAGTGCTATTAACTGTGTTAATCATGTAATCATTCTTCCAAGCAGCAGCCTTTTTTTGTTTTCCCCAGTTACCACGTTTATTGACTTCTCTTACACTGGTAATTTGATTTGCATCTTAACATTTATGTTTCTTCCTTTGGGCTTAACTTGTGATTGACTTTGTCCCTAGCACTGCGTCCTTGTTTCTGTTTTCTCTGTTATGTCTTAGGGATACTCAAGGCATGAGGGGGAAACAAGAAATATTTACCCATCCTGAGGTGGCACAGAGATGGTTCACTGGGAACAGCTATTCCCCTTCTCTTCTGATGGGGTCATTAAATGAGGCTAGTGGGAGACAGGTCAAAAATAAACAACAGATGGTTGGCTTGGGACTTCTTGCTGTGGGAAGTTGCAAATACTAGGAGTTCTCTGAGTTCAGAGGAGAGACTGGACAGATTTATGGAGGATAAGTCCATCGAAGCTCACTAAATGCATAAAGTCTGTGTCCAGTTCAGCCAGTTTCTGAGCTGAGGAACTCGGTGCCTGGCAGAGCATTAGGTGCAGTATTACATAATTTTGGTTCAGGCTTTCATCATTTTGAGGAGTAATTGTGTCACTTTAATGGTGACTGTTGGAAACGGGTATCGGGTTAGATGGACGTTTGCATGGACCAGCACAATCATTCTTTGGAGAGCCTTGATTCAAGCATCTTTCTCTGTGCTTTTCAACAGGTTCCCTCAGTGGACCAGTCTGCTGTTGTCTTCTTTTAATAGTCTCCTTTAGAAACACCTTCATCCTTTGAACTCGTTCTGAACTTTCTTGTTGGAGTTTTTTTCTTGAGGGAGGGCCTTACCTACGAATACTGTGCGAGAAATTTAGTCTCATCTATTTTTTTTTGCTTTCTGTCCTTACTCTCTTGTCTTTATCCCTCCCTGAGACTCCTGAATGCTGTCATTTGCCATCACTTTTATCAAAATTCCCTTCAGGTTGTCAAGAGGTTCTTCTTCACTTTAAAATCTGAAACCTAGATTAGCTGCCCCGTGAGTAACTTCCAAAACAAGTCCCAGTGCCTCTCATAAACTGTTTACAAAGCAGAAGGATAATGCAGATAGGCAGGCAGGTAAGTCCCACAAAATACAGTGAAATACTAATGCCTTTTTTCCCCCTCTCTCCTGACTTTTGTGGGGTTCAGTAGGTTCCTGTAATAATTGATGGTTTTTTTCCTCTGGCTGTCATTCCTCAGCAAACTGTATCTTTCTATATGTGGTCTTCCAGTCTTGCCAGTTGTCTGTGCTGATAATTAAAAAACAAAGGAAAACTGACTTTTGAAAGCTTCAGGGGTAGAAGAGAGAAGGAATGAAAACTATTTCAAACAGAGAAAAGGGTTAAAAGAGTCCAAAGTTCTGAAATAAAGGGGAAACTGTTGTTGTAGCTGGGACTTCTCCAGCGTTGATCCCTGCAGGGATGGTGATGGAGCTGGAGCAGGCAGAGAAGAACCACAGTTGGAAATTCCTGTATGTTCTTATTAATGGAAATATTTTCTTTCTTCAGTTATTCCCCCGAAAGTGCACCTGGCTGTATGTTATCAATAACACCTTAATGTCCTTGTCAGGTACGTATAAAGAGAAATATTTAGAGTCATTAATTCAGTACAGTGTGTTCTGATGGTTTGTAAGTAGAAGCCTCTGCGTTGTTTCTTGTGTTTGAACAGGAAGCTTTGCTTCCAGAGCGTTAATCTGAAAGGCTTTCAGAGAGAGAACTGGCTGTTGAGGAGCAGTGGAGCCCATTGTCTGCAATGCCCTGTTTGTTTGGGGTTTTTTTTTAATGTATTTCTTCTTAGTTAGTTTGGAAAAACTCAGAGAATTAAGAGTGTCCTCTTTTGTGGTCTGAAGAAGGATGACTTTGCTGTGTCAGAACAAAACGAGGAGGGGATGAACGTAGGCGCAGTGTCAAAACGTAGCTGCGGTGTTTGTGTCGTAGCCTGGCAGCATCTTTGGCATCAACCAGGGTCAGGAAATAAATCACCCGAAACCAAAACCAGTTTTAATTTGAAGGAGAATGAGGTGGCTGTGACTTAATACTAATTCCACTGATTGATTATTGAAAGAATAAAGGGGTTTTTTCCATCAGTTGTCCTGGAACAGGACATTGTAGATAGGAACCCAAGGCACTGTGACATGCAGACCAACTGTAGGACTGGGCCTTTAACCATCCAGGGGTTTGTGTAACACCATTCTCTTGATTCTTAGATATAAAAAATATCCTGATACAAATAACTGGTGTTGTTACAGCCTTCTAGAAATGTTGACATAAAACGAACTTACTTTCAGAGCTGCTATAGCGTTACTGAAATGAACTTTTGAGTTGAATATCTCCTCAATATGCATTTTTCTTCTTGTCTTGTTTCCCTTCATAACTGGATTTGAAATACCTGATGCACGTGCTTCGTTTGTCTAGAAGGTAATATATTTTTTTAATATGTCCATCTTTGTAAAACGTGGAGCTCTGCTGGAGCCGTGGGCACGACGTCAGCACTGCTTTTCTCTCTTGCAGGGAAAACATTCCAGCTCTACTCCCATAATTTAATAGCTTTGTTTGAACAAGCCAAAAAAACAGGATTAGCTGCTCACATTCAAACCCACAGGTTTCCTGACAAAATATTACCAAGGTACAAAGCTTTTCACTTTACAATTCTTAGCATTCCCATAAATACTGTTGGTGCTGCTGAATTGGTGGCACAAAGGGGCTTTTGACCTCTCTTGTTGATGGGGTTTTTTTTTTTTCCATCATTGTTATTCCAGGAAATTTGCCTTAACAACAAAGATCCCTGATACAAAAGGATGCCACAAATGCTGTATAGGTGAGTAGATGTTCAGTCTGGTAACTTTTTTTTTTCCACCTGGACTTTGTGGTTGAGCCTGGCATGTCTTAAACTCATTTCTTTTTAATAAACTTACAGTTAGGTCATTGTTCAGAAAACACTATGGCTGCATCATTCTTAATGCCATGCCTGACTTGCCTGTAGCTTTGCTTTTAATTAACATGTGGGCCTTTATGCTGTTCAGTGGAAAAGCTTTTTTCATATCAGCTCTACCTAGAAACATTGCTGTCTAGAGCTAGGTCCAAGGGAAAACCAAAGCCAACTGGTTTCTCTGACACTTAGCCTGCCTGCGAGTCTAGTGAGAATAGAATCATAGAATGGTCAGGGTTGGAAGGGACCTTCAAGATCATCTGGTTCCAACCCCCCTGCCATGGGCAGGGACACCTCCCACTAGAGCAGGTTGCTCACAGCCCCATCCAGCCTGGGCTTGAACACTTCCAAGGATGGGGCTTCCACCCCCTCTCTGGGCAACCTGTGCCAGTGTCTCACCACCCTCCTGGGGAAGAAATTCTTCCTACTGTCCAACCTGAACCCACCTATCTCTAGTTTTAATCCAATCCCTCTGGTCCTATCACTGCCCCACAGCCTAAAAAGTCCCTGCCCAGCTTTCTTGTAGCCCCCTTCAGATACTGGAAGGCCACAAGAAGCTCTCCCTGGAGCCTTCTCTTTTCCAGACTGAACAACCCCAACTCTCTCAGTCTGTCCCCATAGCAGAGGTGCTCCAGCCCTCTGACCATCCTGGTGGCCCTTCTCTGGACACATTCCATCCCTATCCCTCCTGTAACAGGGGCATAATAATAGTGCTCGTTGTGGAGTCCCAGACTTGTGGCACGTACACAAACTCCTTCTCCTTTGTCAGCTTGGCTCAAGGTTTGACCTAGATCCCACTTCTAGTGAGGCTGGCTTGAGTATTGTCCACAAAGAAAGGGTTGAAGATGAATAAAAATGCTGTCAGCCCGGGGAGGAGTGAAGCCATCGCTCAAGTTCTAAGTGCGCACGGAAGAGTTAAAGCTTGTGAAGTTATAGATTTGGCTTCAGTGACTTTCAGAAAGGCTTACAGAATGCATGTCCTTTTGAAACCTGGCTCTGCTGCTCTGTGGAATTCTACCTTTACGCTCTTAAAAATGCCTAAGCAGAGCATAAAGTACCTAGTTGCTAACGTGGATATCCTGCTTAGCTCACAGAATGTGTCTACAACAGGCCTATTTACAAATGTTTCCCTGAAGTCAGGCTAATCTTGTATCCAGCTGAGCTTAAAACAAGCAAAACCCCAACCCCTTTATCATAGTATGGCCTTAGTGTCAAAGCTCACAAGAAACTGTGGGCCCATCTTCACTGCTAGGGAGTTTTTTGTTATTTAAATCACAACTTGACCCAGACCTTTCACTCCCTCTGCTCACGCAGCCCTAGAAAGGAGGTCTTACAGCTTTTCTGGCCACTCAGCATGTGACCTCTTTCCTGGGACTCAAGGAATGCTAGTGGTTATTAATTATAACTGAATTTATCTGGAATGTAGCACATTATTAATCACCGTGGATATTTGAATTGCAAGCCAGAAGGCAATTAGTGTGAAACTGATGCTATGCCTTAAACTATTTGCAAAGATAGCTGTGGAGTTTCTTTGCTTTGCTTTGCTTTGCTTTGCTTTGTTTTCCATTGACCTTCCAGAACTTACAAAAGGTTGTTTTCTGGGTTTTGTTTGTTTGTTTATTTTTCTATAGTACGAAATCCATACACAGGACACAAGTACTTGTGTGGTGCACTGCAGTCTGGAATTGTTCTACTACAGTGGTATGAGCCAATGCAGAAATTCATGTTAATAAAGGTAAGGATTTCATTTTGATTTAGAACATTGAATGTTAATCATTATACAGTGTTGAAATAACCTTTCCAGAATTTGTAATGGAAAGTACATTCCGGTCTAGTCCCATTTGTGGATTCTGAGCACTTGAAAATCTGGCTTGACACATTTTGACTAAGAAAATCTTGTGACTGAAGTCAGTCAGGTGTTGAATTGAGCCCAGTACCAGCAATACAGAGCAGCATATACCTCTGTGCAACTCACTGTTGCTCACAGTTTCATGCTGTCTTAGCAGCAGCAAAAAACTCTTCCATACCCATTGTGTATGTTATTTTAGGCTTCTTATCTCCAAGGTAAAAGGCAGCTTTACAAATGCCTTGTTTTTTTTTTTTCCCAGCACTTTGATTTTCCTTTGCCAAGCCCTCTGAATGTGTTTGAAATGCTCGTGATCCCAGAGCAGGAGTACCCCATGGTGTGCGTAGCTATCAGCAAGGGTACTGAACCCAACCAGGTAGTTCACTTTGAGACAATCAACTTGAACTCTGCTTCCTCGTGGTTTACAGAAATTGGTGCAGGTAAGACTGGTTCTGTTGTCTGGTATCTGCTGGATATCCCCTCCTCAGGAGTCATGTGGAAACCCTTTAGGCTCAGCAAACTGCTGCAGCTTCTTTACCTAGCACATATTGAAGCTGTTCTGGGTTCTTACAGAGTCACAGGATGTTTTGTGTGGGAAGGGACCTTTCAAGGTCATCCAGTCCCACCCCCCTGCACCCAGCAGGGCCATCTGCAACTAGAGCAGGGTGCTCAGAGCCCCAGGCAACCTCCCCTGCAATGGTGCCAGGGATGGGGCAGCCACCACCTC
>JANVCC010000043.1:2833951-2845919 GCA_025345505.1 Todiramphus chloris collaris | reverse complement strand
GAGGGACAGGGGTCAGTGGTGCCCTGGCAGTGCTGGGTTAATGGTTGAACTTTATGGTTTAAAAGCTCTCTTCCAACCATAACAACTCTGTGATTCCATGATTCTATTGTTTCTGGCTCCATAGCCAAAAATTTGCATCTGCATCCAAGATTATTACTAAGACCTCAAGTGACTTCTCCCATTTTCTACTGCAGGAGTAGATGTGTGAACACAAACACAAGTGTGTAGAGATACAGTGTGAGGAGATGAGCAACAGGGAGAGATGTGGTAAGCAGGGTGCCCAGTGCCCTCTGGAAAAACTGCTCCTGGTTTGGATTTTCCTGGAGAACTGGTGAATTATCTTGGCAGCTAGTTACTGAAAAGTAATCTTTGCTGCTCTGGACCCTAAGGTCTGGAAATAGCAGAGCAAAGTAGATTGCATAGAGGTTTTAATGCACAGTGGTCTAAATTCACCCATTACCCAAAACATCCAGGTGACTCCTTTCAGCTACAGAGGCTGGGAAGGGGTTTCTGCCCCAGTCTCCAGGCTGGGACACGTGTACTTGTGGTTTCTCAGGTTGCCAGAGCATTAAATGTAGAAGAAGATAGTAAAGAGTCAAGAAATCAGTTCTAATCCCAGATCTTCTGCTCCCTTCTTTGGGCTTTGGGAAGCCTGGCTCTGCCTCACTCTCCGTAAATAATCCCTGGATTTGTGTACTTAAATTCTTGGATCCCTAGTCCAGAAAGAGCGAGAGCGCTCGAGCGCTTTTCCAGGGGAGCGGTAACCTGTGCAAGAGACAGCTGAAGCCTTTGCTTTGCACCCCAGTCACCAAGGAGCCACTGTAATTACAGTGCTAATTTCCTTCCCTTTGGTAATTTCCTGCCCTGTTACTCCCAGCAGAGCAGAGAGCATTTTATTGCAAGAGTGAGCTTTTGCTAAGGTCCCCTGCAGATCAGATGCTGGGTATGTGCTGTGCCACCATCAGTGAACTGTTCTTGCATACTGGATCTGGTAACTTTAACTGGGTCATGGTTCTGTGCTGGGTTGGTGAACACAGGAGCATCTCGGGCACACCCAGGGATGGGAAGCAGAGTCTCATCTGGTTCAGTTTCCACTTCTGTGGAAGACACACACATAGAATCATAGAGTGAATCACAGAGTGAATCACAGACTGGTTTGGTTGGAAGGGACCTTTCAAGGCCATCCAGTGCAACCCCCCTGCACCCAGCAGGGCCATCTGCAACTGGAGCAGGGTGCTCAGAGCCCCGGGCAACCTCCCCTGCAATGGTGCCAGGGATGGGGCAGCCACCACCTCTCTGGGCAGCCTGGCACAGGCTCTCCCCACCCTCAACATCAGCAATCTCTCCCTTCTCTCCAGTCTAAATCTCCCTCTTTTAGTTCAAAAGACCATCTGGTTCCAACCCTGTTGAGGAGAACTGTTTAGGTTAGTGGCTGATGCCTATTGCAAGACATAGGAGGCATAAACGTCTTTGGGCTGCAGATGATAGGAGGGTGGCATCTCTGCACATCACTCTGGCTCTGAGATTGCTTCCCAGTAGCAGCAGAGGACACAGCTCAGTTCCAGGTGGAGGATGCCACTTTGGAAGAGGTTTGTAACGTTCTGCCCTTCCCTGTGGGTGCGAGGGGCAGGTTCTGGTTCAAGAAGCTGCTTCTCTTCCTCTGTTCCGTGTATATTCGCCTTAGTGCTTGTCTCAGAAGCCATGCTGGGAAATGAGGTCACAGATTAAAAATCCCTGAGATATTCAGCAGAACCTACACCCCTCTGATCTCTAGAAACCTGGGAGCAACCAGTTCATTCCTCCTCAGCAGCTACGCCGCGCGCTTCCTCTTTTTGCCACTAACCATTTTGGGTTGTGTTTGTGTTTGACTGCAGGGTGGTGGTGTTAGAAAGCAGGCCAACAGAAAACCCGACCGCCCACAGCAATCTCTACATCTTGGCTGGACATGAAAATAGTTACTAAGCAACAGTAACCTAACTCAAATACCAGAGGGAATTTGCCACGCGAGGAACCAAGAAGCGTTAGGAAACTCAGTGCGAGCGGGACTGTGACTTAGTGGTTTTCTTTTCTTGACACCTAAAGGCTGATGTTTTAGGGTGGAAATGAATACATTTTTTTGCAGCTGGGAACAGCTGGTTCTGTCTCTTGCCACTGTGTGGTTGGTTATATCGAGTTTGCTTAATAAAAGCTATGAGATAAATAGCCCTGTACTTAGTAGTTCCAGGGAAACAGAGCCTTTAAAAACCCACAGGTTTTGCAGTAAAGGTGCCATAAACTGTTAAATATTTTCCTTCCCTTGGATTTCCCTTCTAGTCTGTAGATATAGCTCTAGTGCTGGCTGTTTCCCTGTTTTATACTGAGTCTTAATTAAAAAATAAAAAAAAAAAAAAAAAGAAAAAAAAAAAAAAAGATTTGTGTAGGAAGTGAAAGTATCTGCAAAGCTTTTTGATTTTAAATCTGCCATTCGGTATGGCTTTGTATAATAGACTATTTAATCCTTATTTATTAATCTGCTGCTAGAAGGGTGTAATGTATCTAACTTTTAGCAAAGGAAGGTTGCAGAGCAGCTTACACGATGGTTGGTTGGGGTTGGGGTTTTTTTTTTTACAATTGTATAAAGATTCTTCTTTTTTTGTTTGGTTGTTTTTTTTTTTCCTGTAGGGATGTAGTGCATTCTCAAAGGGTATGCTAAGGATTTGGGTTTATCTTGTAAAAAAATGCGGTTTTGTACAACAAAAGTATTTTGTATTGATTTTTCTGCCTGCAGAATTGCCATAAAAGGGATTTTCTTATCGCTACACTGGGGGGGGGGGGGGGGGGCTGTGTACACAAAATATGGATCTTGATATCAAACATGTTGCTCCTGGGTGGGTGTGTCCAATACGTGTGCGTGTGCATGTGTGTTAAGTTGACCGGCAGTGTGTATTTTTTTTATATATATATATTTATATATATATAAAAATGTACAAAATATATATGCTTTATTTTCATAAGTTAGGGATAAGCCTCGTGAGGTGCAATGGAAATCAGACCTGGTCGTCATCCTTAATGAATGAAAGTATCATGTATCGAGCTGCCCATGACGTATAGTTTATTTATGCTATTCCAGGGGGGAAGCTACCAGGAGAACCCACCTTCCGACCGGGTTTGTTCGTACGGCTGTCCGGCAGCCGATCCTTTGGAAATGGTTGTTTCCCCAGCTGTGTAGTGTAAATAAATATGATAAGAACCAGTATTCTATAGCCAAGCTTTCGATCACTTTTTCCCCTTTCCCTGTTTTGTCACCTGCTTTTTTCTTTCTCTTTTTTTTTTCTTCCTCCATTGAGAGTCGCATCGGTTCCTTTCGTCTTCCTCATTGATTACAATTCTCGAGGTACCATTAAATATAAATACAGACTGACTACAGGAGAGCATCTGGTTTTACTACCTCATGTGAACCTGCTGACTTTGATGTAAGGAAACACAGTCCCCAGGCAGGTACAGAAGCAGCTCAGAAACAGTTGAACTGAGGGGGTTTTAACGAGATCCTGCAGGACACGGCTGCCCGTTCGGGTTCTGGCACCTAGGAAAGGCAGGTTAGAAGCTTCACATTTAATAAAGCAGTTAAAGGTAAGTGAGTTCCAGCAGCTCGGCCCGTCCGTCGGCTCCGCTGGGCCGGGGCGGTTTGAGCTTTAGCCCGCAACCTGAGCGATGAGGTGCTGGGTCATCTGCCGAGGCATCGGACTACGCGATTCATAATTTAACATTGACAGAATGAACTCGGCACACGTGACAGCTCGGTAATGTCTCTTCCTTACTGGGCAGAGCTGGAGTGGTGGTGGTGTTCTGGAGGTCAGGCAGGAAAAACAGACCCGCGCACCATTTAGCGTTTTATCCACTTAGCATCGTCGTTCAAAACTAATTCTCTTTATGGACTTGATCTTACCAAGTCAGGCTTTTCAGTTCTGAAACCGGGTCGAAGTTTAATAAGCAGTAAGTGGACCGATGAAACTTCAAAATCAGTCCACGAAGAGCAGGTTGAAAATCTCTGTGGTCAGCAGTATTCAAAGCGAGGCGTGTAGTCTTTGTGTTTTAAAGAAATCAAGTTCTCTAGTACTGAAATTACTTCATAGGTAACAGTGGTTGGTGATTAATCCTCAAACGGCGTAACTCCGAGTCTACAAAGACAAAATGAAGACAAAGTGAAGTGCCAGGTGTAGATGCTGTAGAGCAAACGCTTTCACTTTAACTTACCTCCTTCGCTGCAAACCTAATTTTGGCATCACCTTTGAAAACGCTTAAAAGATCTCTAAAAGACTAGAGAAACCTGTAAATAAAATACAAATATTTCTGGGGAGTAACTGGAGAAAATAACTCGAGGTCATGACACTGTCATGCGGAAGTGATGAACTGAAAGCGTTTGAATGACATGAATGACAGGTGATAAAAAAATGCATCTAGGAAAGTCCTAATGTAATCAAACCTCCTCCTCGAGCTGGGTAAAGCATTTCTGACAGCATATTCTGAACTGCTTGGCCCGGTCTGGGGTTATGGACAGCGCTGTTCTTGGCACGGTCTGCAGGATACCGTTTCCTAGTGTGAAACCTCACCCATGGCTTTGGTGGAGTAGAGCCCACGGGATCTGCGTGTTCCGTAGCCGAACCACCCAGTTGCAGTGACTCCTGACTCGTGTAATTTGTATTTGTTGGGCTCTTGCAGTTAGTCTGGTGTCTTTGTATGTCTGGGGGACAATTCAGCCAGGGTTGAGAAAACCTAGTGCTGCGTGGGTTTGAGTTCATAAAGCAAAAGCTTCCTCACCCCTCTCCTTACTCTTTTGACAGCTGTCAAAAGTGTTAGTTATTTGATGCACGAGTTTCACGTATTCGACTTGAAAGCCTGAAACAGGCTCCCAGTGCTCTTTGAAGTGCAAACGGTATTTGAAGAGCAGCCTGTAGATTAGTCTGATTTCCTACCCAAATTCCTTGTCACTGAAAAATACAACTGTAATTGTGATGACATCACTTTAAGAGATGAAAGGTACAACGCATCAGTGAGCCACTGTATCTCTTGAGTGAAAAGGACAAGACTGGCAGACTTTCTGAAATGTACTTTTTACCTTGTTTTAGTCGTTAGATTGTAACTGAGACTCTAACTGCACTCGTTCCAGTTTGTGTAACTAGGCTTTGTTCTGTGTAAAGTTCTGTTGCAGTTCATTTCGGTCAATGCCAAATAAACTATGCTTTATTTGATACCCAGATGTGGCGTGGTGGACTTGCTGGGAACGATACCTTACGGGAGATCTCTCAGAACTGCTACGCTGGTCTCCAGATTTTATGGCAGTTGGTTGGCAGGAAAGGCCTGATGTGGGGCTGGCCACTCTTCTTGAGCCTACAGACCCCCTGGGAGCCACACGACATCTACATACAGCAGATCAGATAGAGGAAAGGGAGGTTTGGGATAATGCTGAAACTAGAAATCAGAATAGCTGTGGGAAACTCCTTCCAGCTGCTTCCACTCTGCTCCGCTCTTGCAGTGCTGGGGCCAGCTCGGGAGTGCTCAGCACAGCAGAGACAGGGACCTGGTGGAGCGGGGCCAGAGGAGCCCCAGCAATGCTGGGAGGGCTGGAACCCCTCTGCTGGGAGCCAGGCTGGCAGAGCTGGGGGGGTGCAGCCTGCAGAGGAGAAGGCTCCCCAAGGGGAGACCTTCTGGGGGCCTTGCAGGACTTGAAGGGGCCTGTCAGAAAGATGGGGACAGACTCTTTGAGCAGGGCCTGTTGGGACAGGACAAGGGGGGGATGGTTTGAAACTAAAAGAGGGAGATTCAGACTGGAGAGAAGGAAGGAACTGTTGGTGCTGAGGGTGGGGAGAGCCTGTGCCAGGCTGCCCAGAGAGGTGGTGGCTGCCCCATCCCTGGCACAATTGCAGGGGAGGTTGCCCAGGGCTCTGAGCACCCTGCTCTAGCTGCAGATGGCCCTGCTGGGTGCAGGGGGGTTGGACTGGATGGCCTTGAAAGGTCCCTTCCAACCCAGGCCATTCAGTGATTCATGCATTCTGCTCCAGCCCAGCCCTGCTGCCAGGGATCTGAAGTCACCACTGAACCATCTGAGTTGTCCAGCTTGAAAACCAGAGGCTGGCTACCTTGTGGCTGGTTCATGAGGCAGATAACGTGGTGGCCAGTGAGCTCTAGAGGAGAACTGCTTAGAGTAAGAAAGCATGAAGAGCATTTGACACTCCAGCCCAGTCACCGCTCGGTCTCAGCAGGATCTCGAGCAGTTGGATAAACTGCCCAGCCCTCACACGACGCATAGTGCAAGTGGCTCAGCCCTTGGTCCACCTGTGCCCCAGATCTTCAGGGATGTGTTGAGGTAGAGAGAAAAGGGCTTTTGTGAATGTGCCTTCAGACAACACAAAGAACCGACAGTTACTGGAAAGTAGGTAAAGACAGATAAATACTCCTCCCCTGCAGATTGTTCCCAGGGTGGGTGAATCTCAGCATCAGCCTGTGTTATCTGGGAAAGCAGTCTGGGCTGCGGACTGACCTGCTATTTGGCTCCTCATTTGAGGAGCTTCCTCAGTGGCGTAGTCCTTGGAGCTCTCCGAGGCAGCTCTGCAGGTCTCGGGGACAGCTGCATCAGACACCTTGCTCAGAAATGACTTTGAGAGCTGAGCTGGCTTGTGGCGTTTGTTGGGTACTTCCCCTGCAAGTCTTGATAGAGCTGGAGAAATCTCCATGGCAGGAGAGTTCTACCAAAGAACACGGTTCTCGGAAGGATGCTCTTCACCCTCCCGTTCTTAAAGCGTGCAGAAAGAGAAGCCAACAGAGGCAGCATTGTGTGGCAGCTGAAACATGAGGAGACTACTCACCCACAATGGATGTGGCTTAGGAAGAAAAATAGTGTATCCTTTGTCCCGAGTAGAATTCAGGAAGCACCCCAGGAAAGGATTGGAGAGGGAGGAGGCGTAAGATGGAGTGTCTACACAGCTCTCCAAACTACTGGAAGCAGTTGCACCCATAAAAGGCCATCTTTGTCAGGGTCTGAGGAAACGGATGAGGACCTTGGGACCAAAACCTGTGCAGAAGGAAAGATAACGTGAAGGCAAGAGATGGAATCGCTTACTGAAAGAGTCCAGCTCCTGCTGAAAGCTCATCAGGTGGCAGACGCTTGAGGTGCTACAGGCAGGATGCATCCGGTGCATGCAACACCTCCTAGGCCCACACTGGCACCGGAGCAGCAACACCCGTGTGCCAGCACTCAAAGCGATGGCCGAGCCTGGGCTTTGTCCCACGCACGCTGCCCCTCGCTCCCTGCGCTGCCGAGGCCTCCCTGGGGTCGAGGCTTCCCCTCCTCTGCGGGGCCTGGGGTGCAGGGGAAAGAGCTGCGGGTGCTGGTTGAAGCCTCCCAACTTTGCGGGAGACTTTTTAACACCCCACCCTTGCAGGGAGATGGAGGCGATCAACACCAGAGCCCCCCGGGGGACGGCAGAACGCTGGGGCGCGGTAAAGGCCTGGGGGGGGTGTGGGGGGGGGGGGGACTCAGCCCCCGAGGGGGTCCCCGTCCCTCACCGGAGCCGGTTGCGGGGTCCCCCGCGGTGGTTCCCGCTCCTCCTCCCCGGGGCAGGGCTCTTCGCTTTCCCCGCCCGGCAAAGGCCGGGGGACGCCGACCTCCCCCCCCCCCCTTCCCCCGCTGCCCGAGGGCCCGCCCCGGAGCAGGGGTAAGCGGCGGGGGGCGGGCGGGCGGAGCCGCCGGGAGCGGCGGGAGCCGGGGCCGCTGGTGCGGAGCCCTGAGGGGAAGGGAAGGGAGGGGAGGGGAGGGGAAGGGAGGGGAGGGACCCCGCGCCATGGAGCGCTACGAGAAGCTGGGCAAGGTGGGCGAAGGCTCCTACGGCGTCGTCTTCAAATGCCGCAACAAGGACACCGGGCAGCTCGTGGCCATTAAGAAGTTCCTGGAGTCGGAGGAGGACCCGGTGATCAGGAAGATCGCCCTGCGGGAGATCCGGATGCTGAAGGTGGGCACCGGGCAGGGAAATTCCTCACCGGTTTGGCCAGGGATGGACGTGCCAGGGGATCCTGCACAGCCCGGGCCGTGACCCAGGCTCTGGGTGCCAAGCTGCCTCAGAGCGGGTCAGGGCTGAGACCCTCCCGAGAGAGCAAGCTGCTGCAGAGTTCTGCTTGGGCCGGGGAGGACCAGCAGCAAAATCATCCCGGTGAGCTCTGGGGAGGGACAGATCCAGCCCTCATCCTGACACCAGGCTGGTGCGGGCACAGCGCTGCCCTCAGCGCCTCGTTGCCACCACCTCTAGCAGAGCAGCCATCCAGGAGATCCCCCCAGAGACGAGGGCTGCTGGAGCTGCTGTAAAGCTGGTGAGCAAAAGGTGATCCTAGATAGCGTGAGGTGGGGGGCACCCAGAGCAAACAGCGCTCCCGGCTTTATAAATCTGCCTCAGCTCCCCCTGAAAACGCCCCTTCTGAGCCCCTGGCTTTGGGGACCCGCGGTGTCGGAGCCTGCGGTGCAGGGGGTCCGGCTCTGTGTCGAAGGCTGGGGGGCTGTGTAGGCTCAGAGGTGTTCCCCCCTGGAAGCGACCGTAGAGCCGGCGGCACCTGTGAGCCATGGCAGTCCCGACATCATCCCCGCACGGACACGGGTCGCACCTTCAGCCTCTGCGTTTGTTTTCCTGATCAACTGAAAGGACTGGGTTATTTGCAGCGAGTCAGAGCCCAGGTCCATCAAACATGCAGAACTGAGAAGAAAGACAGGAGAAAGAGGGAGAGAATGGGGTAAGGTTTCCCTCTACATCCCCAGCTTCTGGGCAGTTTCCAGAGCCAGAGGCTGTACCTGCTGCTTCATCTTAGCAGGTATTCACAGATGGCTGGGAGTTTGTCCCATCTCTTTTTGAGCTGGTGTGTTCATTTGGTCTCCACAGTTTCCTGGGGCAGTGAGTGACTTTAGGAATGCAGGGTGTGAAAAAAAAGAATTTCCTTTTATTTGTTATGAACTTGCTGCTGGGTGATGGCAGCCGAGTACCCTCAGCGTGTGTTCCGAGAAGTGCAGAGTTGTTCCCTTTCCATTTTCTCCAGGGCACTGCAGATTTTCAACACCTCCATCATCTCCCCATCTTCAGCTTTCTCTTATCCCTGCAGAAGAGCCACAGCTTTAAAGCACTGATCTCATTAAAAACCAGTATTAACAACACGTTGGGTTGCTATACATTTTAAAACAAGGACTCCTTTTTACCAGAAACATGCTGCTCAGCTTAGACACGATCCGTTTGATGATGTAGGACTTGGGAGTTAACAAAACCCTCCAGAAATCCACAGAGGAAGGTGTTCCATTTTATTTAAAACTACTTTCCCAACATTCCTAGTCCCTGGGTCTCTGATTTCGGTGTGACGTTCCCTGCCTGTTGGTATTTGCGGAGCAGCAGTTGATCCTCCTTGGGCTCAGTGTTCCCTCCATTTGCTCGTCTGGGAACCAATTAACTTTCAGGCTGGCAATTAAGTGCAAGATTTCAGCAGGTTATAGGTGGTATCTGTGAGATTTCTTTTCCCAAAATCTCTCTGTGCTATCAGCTTGTCTTTGATTGAGCGTTTATGTATAAATAAGTGGGGAAAATCAAAAGGATGCGAAGATTCTGCAGGATCCGCGTGGGGCTGCTGTTGGTTTTGGCAAGTGCAGACCTGCTTGACTTAATCTTTGCAACCTTTTGTTTGTTTATTACCTCTGTAAATAGCAACAGTTTGGTTGTTTGTGGAGGTGTTTCCTGGCTTAGGTGACAACCGAGTGTCGGTCAGCGATGTAGGGAGAGTGCCTTTCACTGTTAAAAAATGTGGGGCCTGATAAATTGTTGTTCTCCGTAGCCAACGACCTGTAGACAAAGCAGGGTTTGTGGCCAGGAGCCGTGGGAGGTGGGGTGGGAGAGCAGGGCAGTGTGTAGAGTCTTGAAACACCCAGGATCCGTAGGAAAGGCTGGAAAGATGTGGAAACAGAGCGAGTCTGTGCAAACCCATCAGTGCCTGATGTTTCCAGAGGGTGTTGCCTGCCCCACCTTCACGTGGAGGTTGACCTTGTGAAGTTGGGAGAACAATGCAACACAAAACTGCATTCAGGTACAAAACAGAAAATTATCCACATCATCTTAGCACAGGAGCATTTCCAGCTGGGGGGAAAGCCCGTGCAGGACATCTGACCTGGGTGCAGAAGGTGACACATGGCCCTGTCACTGAGGCAAGGGGCAGGAAGGGGGAGCCCATCCCGGTGGAGGCATCGGAGCCTTAGGAACTGCTCTCCGAAACACCAGGCCATGGGATGGGGATGTTGGTGGGCTTGCTGGCAGATTGACAGTGGCTTTGTGTGCATGCCTGCCCGCACGAGAGACATCGTCCCAATGAACCCAACTGACTGCAGGGCCCCAACCATGGAGGCTGGCTGGTGGGCAAGGGAGATGCCATGGCAAGACTGCTCTCAGGGGTCCCTGAGACCCTCTCCAGGTCCCACACGGGCAGGTTAACCCTTTGTGTGTGTGTAAGAGCTTGTCCACACAGCCACGTCCCCTCGCAGTGTCCCCAGCTCAGCTAGACCTCGTGCTTCTGAGCCCAAGCTCATGCTCTCCAGAACAGACAGAGCTCTGAGCAACCTGCTCTAGTGGGAGGTGTCCCTGCCAACAGCAGAGGGGTTGGAACCAGATGATCTTTAAGGTCCCTTCCAACCCAAACCATTCTATGATCCACTTTATGCAGTTTATCAGCAGCCACTTGACTGGTGAGGGAAGGGCTGGAGCAGCCCCAGGGCAGCTGTCTGACCTGAGTGGTGGAGTCTGCCCTGGTAGACTGGGCTTTGGCTAACGTGTGCGTGGCAAGGAGGTGCTTTGCTCAAGGTGGATGTGCTTGGTGGGGCAGGTGGCATAGTTCCTGGGAGAATCGCTGTCCTTGCTGGGATTTTCAGCAGCCTTGAAGCTTGTCCTCTGTCTCTGGTCACCTTTCACAAAGTGGAGAAGGAGGTGAGGAGAATGGAGGTGCTACTGGATAGGTATCAAGCTTGGGAGGTGTCACAAGCCTCCTCCCTTGTGGTTTCATAATTTCACTGGCAGCCCTGCCATGGGCACTGAGGGTGTGCAGGGCAACGCCGTCCCTGCCCGTTCTGTGAGGTCAGGGCAGAGAAGATTGCACTGGCAGTGAGGATGTGCCAGCCGGGAAGGCACTCGCTGTAAAACACTCACTGTGGAGGACTGAGGAAGTGCTCCAAAGCTCTTGGTTGTAACCTTGGTTTGATCCAGAATGGGTGTAATGCTCATGGGAGCACTGCAGTGGCCCCTGCTCTGTCCCTCCTACTCCTGACTCAAGCTCACTGTAAATCGAGGCTGTCAGTGGTCCCACCTTGGGGTTAACTGGGTGCTTCCCCAGAAAGTTTTCTCTCCTCTTGACTCTCAGTTTGCTTCTCCTCTGCAGGTTTTTCTAGATGCCTTAGAGGCACGTTTGCAGACGGGCTTTGCTGACTCCTAGGCAATGCCCTTTCCAGCCTCCTTGCTCACAAATGTGGTTGTTCTGAAGCCCTGGCCAGGCAGAGCCCTCCTGGGTACAGGTCCCTGCAAGAGGGGATGATGCCGTGAGTTATCTGGAAAGAAATAACGTTCCTAAGTTGGGTCTGGCTCTGTTTCCTTTTCCAAACACTGTGTTGTGCCCTGTGGTTCAAGCCCTCTCCCAGCCCTCCCCAAAATGTGGGCAAAAGAATAGGAAATGAGAAGCTCCAGTGATGTCCACTCTCACTTCTTCCAGGGTGCATCTTGAGTGACTCTGCTGTGCTCAGGCTTTGCGTGTGGTAAGAAGCTGTCTGATCTTTCCAGGAGAGAAAGCCCTGATACAGTCACACAATCATTTTGGTTGGAAGAGATCTTTTAAATCTTAAAGTCCAACCATTAACCCAGCACTGCCAGGGCACCACTGACCCATGGCCCTCAGCACCACAGCTCCACGGCTTGGAAACCCCTCCAGGGAT
>JANVCC010000043.1:2797724-2813951 GCA_025345505.1 Todiramphus chloris collaris | reverse complement strand
GGGACTCCACCCCTGCCCTGGGCAGCCTGGCACAGCCCTGGACAACCATCAAGAGGAAGAAATTGTTCCTCAGCTCCAACCTAAACCTCCCCTGGGGCAACTTGAGGACATTTCCTCTTGTCCTGTCACTTGTTCAATGGGAGCAGAGCCCAACCCCCCCTGGCTCCAGCCTCCTGTCAGGAGCTGTCAGAGCCAGAAGGTCTCCCCTCAGCCTCCTTTGCTCCAGGCTCAACAAGCCCAGGTCCCTCAGCTGCTCCTCAGCACCCTTGTGCTCCAGCCCCTTCCCCAGCTCCGTTGCCCTTCTCTGGCCACGCTCCAGCCCCTCACTGTCCTGCTGGGAGTGAGGGGCCCAAAATTGACCCCAGGATTTGAGGGGTGGCCTCCCCAGTGCCCAGTCCCAGGGGATGATCCCTGCCCTAGTCCTGCTGGCCACGCGGGTGCTGACACAGCCAGGATGCTGGTGGCCTTGGACACCTTCTCTGTAGGAACCAATTTGAACTTGGGCAGGGCTGGCTCTTACCCAGCGGCATTGTCGATTCTTTGCTGACACTGAATTTGTGTATTTCTGCATTCCCCAGCAGTGTTTATTCCAGGGAAGATAGCGATGGGATTTTAGGGCTCATTTTCTATAGAGCAGCCCCATACCTGGAGATGTTGGTGCCTTCTCAACGCAAAGATGCCTCTGTTGTTAGATCTGAGCTGGACCTGCAAGAAGTATGATCTTCACAAACCTGGCACAGAGAATTCATATCCTGGATAAAGCTCCAGTGAAAGCTGTGAGCTAACTGCGTGGTTAGATGGAGTTAAACTGGTACAGCTCAGCTTAGACACCACGTCAGAAGACATCCTTCCTGTCATGTAGAGACTGTTTGAGATTTGTACATCTTGGGTGAAGTTCAGGGGTTTTTTAATCTATTTATTTATGGAAACATCCCAGTGGCTCCCTGAAATCACGTTCTCTTCTTCCACATTCAGATCTGTAGTCTCATGGTACTTCTAGCAATTATTATCTGCTGCTAGTAACTTAAACTACAGTTTCACATTTATTCTTCACCCTCCTTAGTATTTTAATGCTTGCTCTAGGTATTTATAGAATCTTGTGCAACTAGTGGCACAGACTGCATTTTTTCTCCCCCCTTGAATGATAAATCACTGTTCGCTCACTGACCGTTGCTTGCTTGGTAGCTTGGGCCTCATGCCCCACCTGAGCTCACTGATGTTTTGCTCACTGATGTGCCTTGGTATCTTTTTCTGAAGCTAATTGTAGCCGTTGAACAAGATGAAATTCCAAGACTCAAAGCTCTGTATGAAAGAGGGCTGCAGAACAACGTCCGAGGTCTCAAACTCATTGGACCAAAAGAAATCCAAGCGAAAGAGCCCTTCTGCAGGGTAAGGGATTGCTTTATTTTTCTTTGGCATGTAAGATCTCGGTTCCTCAGATAACACTTCTTAAATTTAAGATACATATGTTTCTGGCCTTAAGGTAATTTGCATGGGTAACGAGTTCAAACGAGCCTGAAAACCCAGAAGAAATAAAATTGTTAACAAAAACAAATGTATTCAGTTATTGGTGGAATTTTGAGCTCAGTCCAGTCCTTTGTATTCATTTGCCATTACATAAACATCAGACCAGGTCTGACACACCATTGTGTCCACCTCTGGAGTCCTCAGCACAGGAAGGCCATGGACCTGTTGGAGCAGGGCCAGAGGAGCCCCAGCAATGCTGGGAGGGCTGGAACCCCTCTGCTGGGAGGCCAGGCTGGGAGAGCTGGGGGGGTGCAGCCTGCAGAGGAGAAGGCTCCCCAAGGGGAGACCTTCTGGGTGCCTTGCAGGACTTGAAGGGGCCTGGCAGAAAGATGGGGACAGACTTTAGAGCAGGGCCTGTTGGGACAGGACAAGGGATGGTTTGAAACTAAAAGAGGGAGATTCAGACTGGAGAGAAGGAGAAATTGTTGGTGCTGAGGGTGGGGAGAGCCTGTGCCAGGCTGCCCAGAGAGGTGGTGGCTGCCCCATCCCTGGCACCATTGCAGGGGAGGTTGCCTGGGGCTCTGAGTACCCTGCTCTAGTTGCAGATGGCCCTGCTGGGTGCAGGGGGGTTGGACTGGATGGCCTTGAAATGTCCCTTCCAACCTAAACCAGTCTGTGATTCTATGATTCTAACCCTGGTTGGTTGTTTTTACCTTTCATGTCTCATTAGTGCTACTTAGACCAGGTCAGGGTTTTCCACTTATAAATGACAAGGACTTGGCTTTTAAATGGCCTTTGAAAGGGCCCTTCCAACTCAAACCAATCTGATTCTGTGATTCTAAGGTGATGCTGCAGAATCCTTCCTGGTGACACTGTCAGCCCAGGTTTCCCTGCTCACCTGTTCTCATCCTCTTGCGGGTCAGTTCAGCAGCTCTCTGTGTGCTGCAGTCATAAGGAGCTGATGCTGCACTGGTTGCAAATTACCTGCTGGCTGTTCCACCCACACCAGCATTCACAAACTCGAGAGCGGGTAAATGCATTTCACTTTTAGCCTACAAAAGGAATCAGAATTATTTTAGTCACAGTAGGAGACTCTGTCATCCCTTAGTTCCTGTGCAGGGCCAAATTTGTAGGGAAATGGTCAGAAGTTATTCAAACTTCATCCTTTTCTCAGTTTTATGTATGTGCTCAGAAACAAACAAAAAACCCCATATTTCTTTCACCAATGACAATGAGTGATTTTTTATTATTATTATTATTAATCTATTTTTTCCCCTTCTCCTTGCAGGTGCTCACTTGTATATTTTTGTGGCTGATAGGCAGGTTTTCCTCTGCCCAGGTTAGAGCTGCTAATATCTTGAGTTTATGCTGAGCTGATTCTGCTCCTTCCCACTAAACGTATTTAACTTACATTAAAGCTTGATAGTGCAGCACTAAAAATTCCTTCCCCTTTGAAGCTGCTTTCAGTGCAGTGACTTCCTCCACCCGGTGTTGTTACGCAGCACTTCTCAGTGTGTTTATTTTCACACCAGGAGGAACAGGAGCAGTTTATGGAACAGAGATCTGTTGTTGTTCAGTATATCTTTGGTTGAAAGGAAAACTGGGATATAATTTCTCCATGCTGTGTCATCTGGCAGCTTTTCTGTTGGTGTAGCTGCTTGACTCATGGCTTGGGTTGTAGGTAAAGATGAACATTTTCTGGAGAGGAATCTTTTTTATCTTTTTTTTTTTTTTCCTCACAAACATTTTGGATCCACTCCTTAAAACATTCTTTGCACGTTCAAGTTCCAGCTACGCGTTTACTTCTGAACATGAGTAGATTCAGATGGGTCTTTACCTCATGCGGTTTGGTTTCCTGAGCCAAGTCCTTTCCTCGTAAGCCAGAACTAGGAAAACACTGCAGTGCCATCGAGCATGATAAAAATTACTTGAGAAACTGAGCCTTTTTGGTATCGAGATCATAAAATGTCTCTGAGAACCATTAAAAATTCTAAGTACACATTGGAGTTGAACCTTGCTTTCTGCTGGGGGATGTGTAGGCTGTTGGGTCTAACTCAGAAGGGACTTTACCCTCTGATGTGCAGCGCGGTAAGTGTTGAGCTGATCTCGTTTAGCCTGGCAGGAGGCACTGGCAGCAGCCCTGCATCAGGTGGAGCTCCCAAGCAACCATTCGAAGTTGGAATATTCTCAGTATTAAAGCCCAAAGTCCACATACAACCCTCACCTCTCTCTGTCTTAATCCTATTTCAGGGTCTGATGGCCCTTGATTCTCCATATACCGGCATTGTGAATTACAAAGAAGTGGCCCAGGCCTACGCTGAAGATTTCCAGGAAGCAGGTGGGACCATCTTGACTGATTTTGAAGTTACAAACATGGAGATGGCTAAAGAAAGTTCTTCAGACAGTGGAGATGGTAAGGCCGATTTTTGCTTACTACAGCCCTGCCCAGGATTTTGTTCAAAACGCTTTTGCTTTAACTGAAATGGTATTTCTGAACCTTTCTTTCTTGTAGGGATGAGACAAAAGGCAAAATTATGTTAGAGTATTGAGCTAGCTCACTTGTTTGGTTTTGTTTTTTCACAGGCAGGTCGCCCTTCAGCTGAAACATTTAAAGCTGATAGAAGGAAATGATAGCAAAATTGAGAAAAAAAGTTGTTCTCCCCTATTGAAATCAGATTTAGATGAATATTGCACGTGCGTTCTTGCGATAGAGCTTTTTCCTTATCCTGGAGAGCTGGTACACAAATGGAAGAACAAAAAAACCCTTATTAATTAATAAATACAGTTATGTCCAACAACATAATTCATGTCCAACAGTTAGTTGCTCCATAGCTTGAAGGTAGTGCAGTGGAAGAATCCTTCATCATGCCAAGCTGCTTGTTCTGTTAGTTTTCTGTTACATGTTCTCTTGTCTAATTCTCTTCCAGGGCTCAAATACCCAGTCGTTGTTAGGAACTCAAAGGTAAGAACCAAGCTGAAGATTTAATTGCTTCATAGGAAACTGATTCTCCTTTTTTTAAGAACTTTTGTGGAGTCCTGGTGGATTAATCAGCTCTCTAAAAAACCTTACAAAGCTGCTGTGTAGTAACGTGATCCCTGTCACCTAGAACTGCTTCCATAAACCAACTGCAATCCATTCTTAACAGGGAACACCGTCAGATTTTACTGTGTACTGGGAATAATAATAATGAAAGCATAACTTTCCCTTCCTGCTGCCTAACTGATGTTGAACTACCTCCCTTATCTTTATTTGCACATTCTTACGCTGCTTGTTTCCAAGGGCTCCGTTTATGACCTATTAATTTGGTGAGAAGCACCTGTCTTGATGTTTGCTTTTGGGTCTTTGGCATCTATAAAGATGATAAGGAGGCGTTTAGAGCCCTATTATCAGCAGCAAGCTGATTCAGTAAAGCAGCAGCACCCGCTGGTGTCATTGCTGCACATCAGTTAATGCTGCATGGGAAATGTAGTTGTACCCTTTGCATCAGGAGAGAATATCTGGGCTCTTCTTTGGAGGAGGGAGGACAAACAAGCAAAAGAACAACCTCACAACCCCTCCAGTAGTTTTTAAAGTTCATGGTGCTCCTTTTCCCTTCTCTTTCTGCTCTTCCATTAGAAAGTAGCCTCCAAAATCTGATTCCTCACCAAACACTGGTATTTTTTTTAACGGAAACATTTCTAGTTGAAAAAAAACAACCCATAGTATTTACAAACAAATACCGTGAGCTAAATAAATATATAGATTGATAGTAGTTTGGGATTTTACTGACTTATTTAGCTGGTAAGATGTGAACTATTTAACAGCTGTGCCCTTGTGTAGCTCTCTGGGTAACCTGCTGTTCAGCAGCATGAGCACTCCTGCTGCGCGGGGTGAAATCTGTTAACAACCATATTTAACCAAGTATGTCATGGTTCACTTGCTGGCTTAGGGTCGTTCTCCAAGGAATAAAGGAGAATATTTTAGAGTGGATTGGGTCTGACTGAGCTGGGGTTCATTTTCCCCATTGCAGCTCCCCCAGTGCTGTGCTTTGCACCGGGAGCTGGAAAGGTGCTGGGAACCCCCCCCGTGCTGTGGCTGCTGCTGGGCAGGGCTCGCACGGCACCAGGGCTGGGGTTCTGACGGTCTTGGGGTGGGCAAGACCTTGGGAGGGGACACGACTGGGACAGCAAAGTGACCACAGGGATGTTCCACACCGTGTGATGTCAGCTCAACCAGAAAAGCTCGGAAAAGTGGGGGGCATCAGCTGGTCCTCCAAGCAACCACTTCATGGTTGGAGCCCTGCTTCCTGAAATGGGCCAGACATCTCCTGCTGATGGGAAGCAGAGAATAAATCTTTTTCTTTTACATTGCTTTGCTTCTTCATTAAACTGGTCCATCCCCCTGGTCCAGCTGAGAGGAGGAGAGGAGGTGATAGAGCGGCTTGGGGGGCACCTGGAGTCCAGCCAGGGTCAAACCACCGCATAGAGAATGAAATAAATATTCCTGCCTCCTTTTGATTATATGGTTAGTTTTCTTTCTGGTCTTGACTCATTTTTTTCCAAGGCTTGAAGATGATGTGTGGGTTTTAGTAGATATGTTGATTTTTTTTTCTATGTTTTATGGCTTGGTTTTTTTCCCACAGGGTGAGGAAATCTACTGTCAACACATTGTGACCTGTGCAGGACTTTACTCCGACCGCCTGTCTGAGCTCAGTGGCTGCAGCCCTGAACCTCGCATTGTACCATTCCGTGGAGATTATTTGGTGCTGAAACCAGAAAAGTGCTATATGGTTAAGGGCAATATTTATCCGGTACGTGCTCTCGTGGTTGTCTTTCACCCTGCACTCTTCAGAAGTCAGTGAGGGACAACAGTAAATAATGAGCAACTGAGAAAAAGGGTTTAATCTTCTGTGCTAATATCCAAAGCTCGGATATAGGTATTTGCCTCATCTTTGAATCAGCTTTACTTTGTACTTTGTATGACAAAAAAATAGACATGGGTGGAAAACGACAAGCTTTCTACCATCTAACATAGACAAATATGAAAAGAAGCAAACCCGAACAGAAAATGAAGTAGATTCTTTCTCAAGAACAGAGAGTTCCTTTTGTGTTGATTTGATTTCAGTTAATTCATGCAGTGTGTTGAAATACCACCTTTCTGAATATGAACTTAGATTTGCCTGTGAAACACCGGAGGTCACCATGAGGAAAATGTGGAGCCCTGGGCGTTGGGTGTCTGACCTCTTCCCACCTGGGAATGATTCAGGATCCTGTCTTGGGATGGGAGGGAGGAACTGGCTGAGATGGGAGGGTATCTTCCAGCCTTGTTCCGTGGCTGTGTGAGGATAGATTGTAGTTGTTGAAATTTTTTGTTACAGCCAAATATGGTGATAAGAATAGAAAATTGCACAAGTCTTAGTGGTGTGTTATGTAGAGCACAAGGGTGGTGAGGAGCAGCTGAGGGACCTGGGCTTGTTGAGCCTGGAGCAAAGGAGGCTGAGGGGAGACCTTCTGGCTCTGACAGCTCCTGACAGGAGGTTGGAGCCAGGGGTGGGGTTGGGCTCTGCTCCCAAGGAACAAGCAACAGGACAAGAGGAACTGGCCTCAAGTTGCCCCAGGGCAGGTTTAGGTTGGAGCTGAGGAACAATTTCTTCCCCTTGAGGGTTGTCCAGGGCTGTGCCAGGCTGCCCAGGGCAGGGGTGGAGTCCCCGTGATCCCTGGAGGGGTTTCCAAGCCGTGGAGCTGTGGTGCTGAGGGCCATGGGTCAGTGGTGCCCTGGCAGTGCTGGGTTAATGGTTGGACTTCATGATCTTCAAGGTCTTTTGCAACCAAAACCATTCTGTGATTTTATGATTCTGTGAAGTGTAATGTAGTTTGTGGAGTGGCTGCACTAGGTTTGGAAGGTATTAAAAGCATATTTGTAACAGGAAAACCAGGGCACTCGGTACAGAAAAGGAACAGATCTTGAAGCAATTTTTAGTCGTAACAACACTGTTTTTGGAGAAATACCCAACACTTGCTTATTTTCAGAGTACAACACAGTCACCTCTGTGTCACCTTTTCTCAACAGCCAAAGCTGTTGAAGTGCCCACACATGCAGAGCTGTGTTTAGTTGATTCTTCTCTCTGCCTAGGGACAGCTTGTTTCTGTTTCAGCCTTTGCGCACAATTACACCATTACACCGTATTCCGCTCGCAAACAAAACAAGAAGCAGCAGATAATTACTGTTAGCATTAATCAGGCTTGCTCACGGCGTGTTGGTTTGATACACAGGACTGGTGAGGATTTCCTAATATTTTATAACCTATTTTATTGCAATATAATTACTACTGGTGAATAGCATTAGCATGTCATTGGTTTTGTTGTGGGTTGATTTATATCCTGAAAAATCATGCTTACTTTTTTTTTCCCCTGTTGTTTGTTCTGCTTTTAGATAAGATGCATCTTACGTGGCCCTGCTTCAGTGGTTAAAAGTAGTTAGGAGCTTTATCTGCCCAATTAACGAGCAGAAAAATGAGCCCATCGTACGGTTACGTGACTCCAATTTTGTTGTAGCGATTGGAAAGAAAATGTCAGGTTTACTTCCTTTCTCACTGGTTCATTTAAAAGTAGTTATTTAAAAGTAGTTTTATTTCTGTTAATCGAGAGGACAGCCCCTCTCCTGGGTTTTGGGTTGTTTCATTCTCCCTCTCACACAACAAACTGTAAGTGTCCATCCTTTCCCCCCTCGCAACTGGTTTCCATGTTTCTTGGGTGAGTTTGTTGACCGGAGCGGGTTGAGTGGCTGTTTCTCTGCTCTGGTTTGTAACAGCTGTAGTAACAGTTGTGTCCTGCTTTAGGTTCCCAACCCTCGGTTCCCTTTTCTGGGAGTTCACTTCACACCTCGAATGGATGGCAGCGTTTGGCTTGGTCCTAATGCAGTGCTGGCCTTGAAGCGAGAGGGCTACAAATGGTTTGACTTCAGCACTGGAGACTTTTTAGATGCTGTAACATACAGGTAATATCTTGTCTTCTTGTCTGCTGAACGCAGTTAGTGAAGTGTCAGCTTGTAACTCTGTAGTTCTTGTCCAAAACGCTGCTTTTGCCAAGTTTTTGGTGTGTTTAAAGGCAGTTATGCTGAGAAGAGTGGACTTCTCCAAGACACTTGACATCACATGAGCTAATAACTGGATTTTCATAAACTACCAAGAGGTGTCTCAGCTGGTCTGAGAACGTGGCTGCTCCTCAGAAGGTACTGGAGAGCCACGTCGCTACTAGCGAAGCTCTTCCAGGATTGATTTGGGTCCAACAACGCAGTGTAATGTTTTAATCAACCTAGAGAGTGGGATTCAAATACCTGCAGAGGATGCTTGGAAGAAAGAACACAGAGTGGTCTGAATTGCCACGTTAAACTCTGTCAGATCATCAATATACGTTAAAAATCCTCCGATTGCTAGGAAATAGGTTTAGGGCCATGAGTGCAGGCTGGGAAGCTGTCTTAGAAAGCATGGCAGAGGAATCATTGCTAAAAATGCAAAAATAAATAAACAGAGTATCTGTAGAAGTCAAAAGAAATCATGCTTCTCTGTGAGGAGCTGGACAGACCATTAACAAGCATTCAATTTTAGAAATTAGACTTGAAAAATGTTGGGGAGGATCCAAGGAGAGGCTGAAGAAGAGGTCAGGGAATTGGAAAATAGCTTTCTGGCAAACTTTCAGCTCAGCTTAATGCAGTTTGTTAAACTAAAGAGTTGAAAACTTCTTGATCATTGTCTGTAGATTTTTATACTGGCAGACTTGAGGAAAGCAGAACAAGCAAACGAGATGTGCAAAGACATAGCAAGATTCGTTGACTGAAAGCTGAGGGGTTTTAGGAGCACGGTGATCATGTAGAAGAAAAATGGAGCAACACATCTGTCTGCCCTCATGCTTGGGGGAGTCAGCCTCTTGCCCTTAGACTGGAAAAATCCTGACTGTCAGACTGGAATTTGGAGTTAATTCACAAGGAAAGGATGTAAACGCAACGCTGCAGCTCTGTAAACAGGATTTGTAAAGCGGGGAAGGCCAAACATGTATTACTCAAGGAGAAAGCACCATTGGGTTACTGATAGCGGGAGTGGGCATCTTTACCCCGTGGTTACATTTGCTGCCTTAGCATTAGTTTGATGTTTGGTTAGTTTGGATGCTTTTATCACAGAAGATTGCCTCTTCCTGCAGTTGTTTTCTCTCTCTACAGTGGGTTGTGGAAACTTGTGCTAAGGAACTGGTCTTATGGCCTGAGTGAGATGTACAGAGCGTGTTTCCTTAGCGCGCAGGTGAAGGAACTCCAGAAGTTCATCCCGGAGGTCACTGTCAATGACATACTCAGGTAAAGAAAACTTTTCTTGTTCCTAACACCCAGGGGCTTGTTAAATGTCTTGTTTTTAACAGCAGCAAACGTAGCATTAGCTTGCTCCCTTCCTCCACTAAAATATGCTACCAAGGCAGAGAAACATTCAGGCACTTTGTACAGGAAGGTCTTGTATATTGTGTTTGCGTGAGGAATATTCGTGTGACTTTCTGCACTCTCCATAGGCTGACGTTCACAGTTGTGACCTATTCACAAAAATAAAGTATTTTTGTCCTGGTGACACATTCAGTGGCCTGAACATAACCTGAGTTCACAAAGAAAGCAAAACAATAGTGAAATTCAGAGGGGAAGCCAGACTACGAGTTGTGACTGAGTGAATGTTGACTTTATCATCTCAATAAAACTGCATTCAGCTTCTTATTGTCTGGAGAGAGAACCTAATTGGAAGGAGTTTGGCGGTGCTGAGGAATCGAAGAGACTCGTAAGGAAAGATGAGGCATTTAGGTACATGGAGGTGGGTTGAGCAAACATTTGCAGGGAGAAAATCCAGAATGAGAAAAACTTTAGCGTGGTAAAAGGGAGTTACCCAGCTCAGGCAGCGGCCCATTGGCGTGACATTAATGTTTGACAAGGCTTGCTCCTTCAGAACAGAGTGTTTCAGGGGGGTGTGTGTGCAGGGAGGAAAGTAACTTCACAACCAGGAAAGACACAGAAGATCCTCTGCTTGGCTACGTGCCTGTGTTTTACTGTAAGGAGTGTGAGACATCTCCCACTCTGATTCACGAGTGTTAAGTTTCCCTGCGCTCCCCCTGGCTGGGCTCTGACTCCCCAGTCTGCCTTCCCCAGCATGGCCCTTCACAAGGGTGGAACAGAATTGATTTTCTGGCTTCAGAAAACATTTTCTTTCTAATGGAGAGCTCCACCTTTATTTTGCAGGGGTCCGGCTGGGGTGAGAGCTCAAGCCTTGGACAGTGACGGAAGTTTGGTAGATGACTTTGTATTTGACGGAGGCAGCGGAGATATTGGAAGCAGAATTCTTCACGTCAGAAACGCCCCTTCTCCTGCTGCTACCTCCTCCCTCGCCATTGCAAAAATGATTGCAGACGAAGTGAAGCAAAGGTTTGAATTGTGAATGATTGACAGTTGCAGTGCAGTTTTACCCCTCTTGAACATGTAGCAGCTTGTCTGCACCGAATGAACTCCGTGGGCTTTAATGACAAAGAGAAACCAAGCAAGGTGTTGCTTGCGAGACCAGCACCGCTACAGCTGTGAAGTGCGAACCCCGTGTTTGAACCGTTTGCCTTTGACAGCCATCACAGCGCAAGGGTCTGTCCAACCCCAGCAGGCCTTTCGGTGGAGTGGGAAGCACCTCTGTGGGGAAGGTGACCACATGGACTTGCCACGACTCTGGTCTCCTCCTCGCACTCTGGAGATGCGGTTGGTCCTCTGAAAAACCACAGGCACGGGGTGGTTCTCGTGTGAGCTTCCGCTCTGACCCCGTTTAAATTGGAATCGGCAGTCCCTCAGCTTACACTAAACGAATGGAGATAGAAGGATAAGCCCTGCTTAAGTGTTCTGCTGATATGGAATTAAGAGCTTTATCAGAGACTGAAAACAATGTTCAGAGCCTTCTACATGGTCGTTGAGTATTTCAGAGATAAATAAGCCTAACAAGGGATTACCAAATCCAAGTCAGTTTAGATATGCAATTCAGATACGCTGTCCATTTGATCACTGTCTCTTCTCTTTTTATATGACCGAAATGAAAATGTATACATAGTAATTTTTCATTGCATTTAAAGCTGGGAAGTCAGCACCGATCAGAAACTCCTGCAGTGGGTTTGGGTTCTGGTTTGGGGTTTGTTTTTCCCTTTGAATACTGGCAATGCAAAAGGAGCTTATCTTTGTACAGCATGTTGAGCAATCCAGTGGATATGGTCTTTGAGAAAGTGCATGTGAAGGGAGGGAAGCTACAGAAACCTGGCTTAATTGAGTCATGTTGCACAGTGCTTCCCTTGGAGCCCAAACAGCGGTGAGTCAGGAAGGCTCCCCGTTTCCCACACGGCTGGCAAAGGGGGAGCTTGGAAAGCACTGGTTACTCTGCTCAGCTCTTACTGGTATTTGAAGTTTTATCAAAGGTACACCCGGAAGAGTCCGTGTAGAGAAAGTGCTTTAAACTAGGGAGAGATGTTTAGGACTGAGCTGAATATCTCGGTGTGTTCTGCAGAATTGTTACAAGAAAAAAAAAGAATTACGTGGCCCCAGGGACAAAGTGCTTGAGAATAGTTTTAAAGCAGATGTTTGCAGGATGTTGGGTAACACAGATAATTGCGGGTAGTTTGCTCCCAGGCAATTTGCCATACTCCTGGGTTTAAGTTACTTTCTATACTCCTCTGACAGGCACGAGGGAGTACGTTAGCATAGGAGATGGTGTTTGCCAGCTGGTGGGTCTGCTGTACAGAGCAGAGCTGCTTCTGAAGAGAGAAAGGGCTTAGCCTGTCTTTTATCTTTTATTTTTCCTTTTTTTTTTCCCCCTGGTGACATCTACTTTATCAGGAAAGCGACTTATAAAGACAACCTGAAAATCCAAATACTTAGTCCCTCAAAGAAAAGCTTTCATCGTTATTCTTCGTTGCAGTAACAGCGGACGGAGATTCAGATGGTGGCCACGTAACAATTGTATCTTCACCCTGGAACAATCATATCTTCCGTGTTGCCTATCAACAGTAAATACTACAAAAGGATTGCAAAAGCAACTTCCTCCCACACGAGGTGTGGCCCTAACATGTATTAACAGAATAAAGAACATTCAAATGTAAAGCAGTCATACACCACGGTGAATCTTAAGTCAGCACATTTAACTGTGCCTTTTACTCTCAGGAGGTGATGATTTTTGGGGTAGAGTTTAAATGAAGCTTTTAAGTTATGAATTATATGTAGCATCCTGTGAAATATTTCTATTTTTAGAGATAAAGCTGTAAGGCTTTTTTAAAGGAGTACCTTTGGTGATTTATGATAATGGAGTTTCAGAGAGAATCTTACCGCCCACCAAGAGTGAAAATGTAGGAAGATATTCTCTGAAAGGGTCTAATTCATTTGGATTAATAACTTCATTTGATAACTGTACCTTCATTATGATTAAAATAGCGTGGTGGGGTTTTTTCATTGCTCTAAGGTCTGTGCGTCTATCCTGATTTACAGAAGAGTCTCACTGGTATTTGCTAATTGTCATATGAATTAGGCAAAATAGAGCTCTATATAATAAGAATTACTTTCTTTAGGGGCACACGCATGACCAAACTTGTCTTCCTAAAGTACTTGTATCTTATCTAGACTTCTCTCACTCCACAGATTTGCCCTCACACTGGTATGTATGCAGTGGGCAGTAGGCTTAACCCTGATCTGGACCCGTAATGGCAAATGGAATGGAAACTCCTGAAGTTCTGGGTAAATGCATTAGGATAGTGAAAAACTCAGTAACTGAAGTTACTCGGCAGGCATTCTTTTTTGCAGCGCCAGACGCACAGGGGATTGCTCCTCCAAACGTGCACACCCATGCAGCTGGGTACAGAGTTTATATGCAGGCTGAACATCCAGATTCATTCTGTTTCTTAGAAGGGGCAGGCTTAGGCTAATGGGCTCCTGGAATTCATTTACATAGTCTGAGCATGTGTAATAAAATCAGGGTTCGGGGCTTTTCTGGCCTTGGTGGTCTTTCATGACCTCTGGTGGTCGTTTACTTGATCTTCTCTTCTTCATCACTGTTCTTTCAGCAACCTAAGGCCTAGAATCCTTATTCTTGCCACAAAAGCGTTCCTGTCTGTTCAGCACGCTCGGGTGCCTCGAGACGTCTTGTTGTCCTGTTCCTGGGGATAACCACTATCGACAAGGTTATGAATGCCACAGGCTGTCCCTACCATACAACTACCCATCTACTGTCGTTCCTTGCTTAAAGATCAGTAAAACCCCACCAGACATCCCATCTCCTGCCTTCAGTTCCCCCCTTTTCTTTTATCCCTGCAAATTCTTCTGCAGAAGTTACAAAACACCATTCTCTTTCAGAGACCTAGCGAAATATTTGCCAATTACATTTTTTTTTTTCAAATTCCAAACCAGAGTTGGAATTACCGTGGGAACAGTAACCTCCATCCAGCCTTTTCCAAACTTCAGGCCAGATGTAGTTATGATTAACACAATCATAAAATATTTGATTCCCATTTCACTCCCTCCGCAATTATAACTGAAGTGGTCCTAAGGATTCCGATGTCCACCGCTTATTCAGAGCCCTCGTCACTCGGGATCCAGGCAGGCCTCTGCTTGGTCTTAGCTGCAGTGAAGGTGCTCAGCAAGACCTGGTAGGGTCCGTTCACTTCTCTTCCAATGGGTTACCTGAAAAAATCTTAACATAAACTCAACCTCTGGAAGTAAAGGGATGGATGGGATGATCCAATCCCTTAATTCTGGTTCCTAAGACTATCTTGTTGCTTTTCTTCGATTGCTTCCCCGAAGAGATGAGACAGTTTTGTAAACAGTGATTTCCTCATTGGTTTAAGTCTTCCCTTCGGTACTTAGTTTGGTAAGGCCTCCTATACAGTATCTCAAAAGGATTTAAGTTTTCCTTAGTCCTGGGATTCACTTGTAACCTAAGAAAGGCAATAGGTAATGCCTGGTACCAATGTGAGTTTGCTTCCTGCCATATCTTGGCTATTTGTTGTCTTATGATTCATTTTTTCCACTTGTCTGCTTGCTTGTGCTCTAGAAGGTGTACATAACTGCCACTCAATTCCTAACTAACCTGCTGTACCACTGGAGCACAGAAATGGGTACCTCTGGCTGAGGAAGTGACGGTCGGTACCCCAAAGCGAGGTATTTTGTTTAACAGTATCTTGGTTACTTCACTTGCCTTATTTATTCTACAGAGAAACAGCTCTGGCCATCCAGAAAAACACACCTGTTAATACCAGTAAATGCCTCTACCCCCCTTTTCTTGGGAGCTGAGAAAAATCGATCTGCCAGTGGTCCCCTGGCGCATTCCCCTTTCCAACCTGTCCCAACTGTATTCAATTAATAACACTGGGATTCTTTTTCAAACATATTTCACATTGTTGTGTTCCCTGCCTGACTGTTGTGTATAAATTCTTTCCGACCAATCTCCGATTCAGAAATTTATATAATGGATCTGCTCCCCAGTGAGTCTTGTTACATTCCTCCCTCACAACTTCCCATGCTAATTTGGCAGGGACTACTATCCTGCCATCCTCTAACTGAGCCCAGCCTCCAGAGAGAACTCGTCCCCCCCAATTCTTTTATCAGTTCATAGTCTGAGTTAGAATATTCAATGTTTCCTTGCCCACCTAGGTTTATATTCCTGTTATTTGGAATTAAGGTTTAAATTTGCTTTTCTTGTGTTCTTTCTACGGCCTTTTTAGCCTCATAGTCAGCCAGTGGGTTCCCTTTCTCTGGATCAGTGTTACCCCTTAGGTGCCCACGACAGTGCAGAACAGCAGCCTGAGCTGGTAGCTGGACAGCTTCCCATAGGTGGAGTATTTTTTCTGCATCTTCAATTCATTTTCCTTGAGCAGAGAGCAAGCCACGCTCCTTCCAAATAGCTCCGTGAGCACGGACAACTCCAAAAGCATGTTTGGCATCTGTCCATATGTTTATCTTTCTTCCTTTGGCTAGTTCCAGGGCTCTAGTGAGAGCAGTTCTTCCAGCCTTTTGGCCCACTGTCCCAGCAGGTAATGCCTGAGACTTGATTACCTTGTCCGTTGTTGTTACTGCGTATCCAGCCTTGCAGATCCCCTGCCGGATGAAACTGCTCCTCTCTGTGAACCAGGATTCTTCTGCATCTCCCAGCGGCTCTTCTGTTCGATGTCATCTGCTGGAATGTACTCTTTCCATGGTCCCCAGTCAGTCAGGTGCCAGTGGTTCAGATGTCTGTCCACTGAAGAAAGAGGCTGGATTCACAGTATTAGTTCTTTGTTTAAAGATTAGTAAAACTCCACCAGACATTCCATCTCCTGCCTTCAGACAGGTTTGGACAAACAAAAGGTGTGCCACAAGATCAGTCCTAGACTCTGGGAAGATTACGGCATATTATATATTTTTTTTAATGTTGAAAAGAAATTATATATTGCCCCATGTCATGGCTTACTGGCTGGGTGCTCCTGGGAAAACAAGCTCCTTTAGGGTACTTCATTGTGTCTGGTCACCACTGCCACACCTTGGACCAGTTCAGGCTGTCTGGAGAAAGGAGGAATGTCACATCATGAGTGTTTTGGGGCAGTGGAGCTGGGGATAAAACAGTAGGCAGGGGGTCACCCAAGCTGCAATGTGTACTTCTATAGAATCATAGAATGGGTTGGGTTGGAAGATACCTTTTAAGGTCATCAAGTCTCAACCTCTCTGCACCCAGCAGGGCCATCTGCAGCTAGAGCAGGGTGCTCAGAGCC
>JANVCC010000043.1:2743698-2797324 GCA_025345505.1 Todiramphus chloris collaris | reverse complement strand
CCTTCTCTCCAGGCCCTGTTCTAAAGTCTGTCCCCATCTTTCTGACAGGCCCCTTGAAGCCCTGCAAGGTCCCCAGAAGGTCTCCCCAGAGCCTTCTCTGGCACCCTGGCTTTCCAAACTCCAGTTGCATGGATCTCTCCAGTTACCCCAGAGTTGCTCACGGTTTGGGGTTGAGGAACAAGTGTCTCCCCGCACTGTTTTGCTGCAAAGCTCCCAGGCTGCTCTGAGGCGGTGGGAAGGCTGAGCCCACAGATCACACGGAGCTGGCGCTGCCTCTGCCAGCGGCTGTCCCTGCCGGGACGCCTGTCACAACGAAGGATCACGCTCTTGCTGGCAGAAAGGCGCCTTTTCTCCCGATATAATTTATCCGCTCCCTTTGTAGACAAGTCTTAAAGTGGAGGGAAGGGGCGGGGGATTTCAATACAACTCCCCGGGCAGGGCAAGGACGGAAAGTGTCCGGAGCGACAGTTCAGGGGCCGGAACAGCCACAGCTCTCTAGGGTAGGGAGGGAAACCCGAGTGTCGCCGCGCAGTGACAAAAGCTTTCCCCAGCCCCAGGGGGATTAACTTCGGGCGCGGGGGGCAGCCCGGCCCCTGAGGGGAGAGCCGCGGCCCCTTCCCGCCCTGAGCGCCCCCCGCTGGAGGGGGAGGCGGCGGCGCGGCCGGCAGGGGGCGCGTGCAGGGCGGGCGGGGGAGGGCAGGATGGTGGCGGCCGCGCATGCGCGCTCAGGGGCGGCGGCGGCGGCGGTAGCGGGGCCGCAGCGAGCGGGGCCGAGGGCGCCTCACCCGCCGCCCCGTCAGCTCACGGCGAGCGGCCCCGGAGCCCGGCCCCTCCCGAGCCGGATGTGATGGCCGCTCGGGCGGGGGGGTGAGGAGCGAGCCAGCGGCGGCCGAGAGCCCCAGCGCGGCCCGGCCCGGCCCTGACGAGCGCCGGCAGCTTCTCCTTCCCCTCAGCCGCCCCCCCTCCCACCCCCCCCCTCCCTTCTCCCCGTCCCTCCCATGCCCCGGGCGCCGTAGCCGGCAGGGAGCGGCGAGGCGGGCGGCCCCGATGCAGAGGAGCCGCCGGCGGGCACCATGCAGCCGCCGCCGCAGCCGTACGAGTTCTTCGGCGAGGAGAACGGCCCGAAATGGCGGGGGCTCTTCGTGCCCGCCCTGCGCAAGGTCAGTCCGCCGGCGGCGGCAGCGGCGGGAGGGGCGGGCGGCACCTGCGCCTCACGCCGCCTCTGCGGACCCCGGGAGCGCCCCTTCCCCGCCCGCCCCTCTCTCTCTCTCTCTGGTCCCCGGGCTCCTTTGCACGGGTTGCAGCCGGGCACCGGTTCGCATCTCTCGTACCCGTGTCCGTGACCCCCGACAGCCATCTCGGGCGGAGCAGGGGCGTCCGGCCGGCCGTTCGCTTGCGCCCTGCCCGGCTCCTGCGGGACCTTCCCCCGTCCCTTCCCCTCGTCTGCTCGCCCGTCACGGCGGGGCGGAGGTTGGAAGGGGCTCCGGAGGTTCTCTCGCTGCCTCCCCCCCCCCCAAGCTCAGGCAAGGGGGTCACTCGCAGTAGGCTGCCCGGGCCCGGGTCCAGACGGTGCCCCTGCTCCTGGCTTGCCTTCGGTGCTTCTTTGTGTGAAGATGCTGCCAGCTGACGATGTGTGCCTGGCAGGGCTCGCCTCCTTCCTTCACCGGCACTTAAGTTCCATCCCTGCCTTCCCATTTGGGCCGCTGATAATAAATATCGCCGATCTGTGCAGTGGAGAGCATCCTTCTGCCCCTTCCCTGCGGCATCGCTCCAGACAGCTCCTCCGGGCCCCTTCCCGAGCCGCCCTCCCTCGCTGACCACCCCGGGGAGCTGCTTCCGACAACCCGCTGGCGATGAGATCTCCCCGGGAGGTTAAAGTCAGCCTGTGTGTTCTTAAGAAACAAAGTGCCCGCTGCAGAAAGGAGATAAACCGTGGGGGCAACCGCCTGGCCTGTCACGGGAGAGGAATTTTATCTTCTTATGATGTGTTCTGCACAGCAGGGTAGTCCCTGCCCCATCACCCCTATCAGTGGGGGGAGCGGGTTAATTTAAGGCTAATGGGGCATGGAGGGAGTGATGTCCTGCTGCTGCCTGTCCTTTGCTTGGTATCTTTGTAAAGCTTGAGAATCGTTATATAGTTGATAACATAATGGGCTGCTGATCTGGATCTCCGGAACCACTCGGTGCTGTCATACAAGCAACGCAGGCACTCATATGAGGGGTATTTTCTCTGGGTTTTTTTCCAGCAATAGGTTTAGTGATGGTGTGGGGTAATGATTCTCTCTCTGAGATTCAAAGATTGGCGTTTGTTGTGGGTCTGTGTCTCACAGCTGCTGAAGGCAGCTAAGTAGTCTTGTGGCTGCCTTAAAACCGACTAATCTCCTGCCTGAGGAATCCTGGGCTTTCTACTCTTTCCTCTTGCATCTCCTCCTCCTCTTCATAGTAGTTGCTTTCCAGTGTGTCTCAGGACGCTTAGAGAGTGCCCTGCTGCTCTTCTCCTTTTTGTTGGAGCCTGACCTAAACCAGCACCTTCACCCCAACCAGCACCCACCCAAACGTAAGCTGTAGCTGTGTCAGTTTGACCAGAAGGATTTCTTTCAAGCTCTGAAGGTGTTTTCATCGTTACAAAACGCACACATGGTGTGAAAGTTGATGGGTTGACATTGCTTCTACCCATTCTTAATGTCCCTGTATGGTTGGTTTTAGTGGAAAGAAACAGAGCAGGAACTTAGGCGATCTAAACCGGAGGAAATAATCTTGATGCCAGTGACTGCTTTTTTTAAGCCATTGTAGTTGCTTTTAGACAGATTTCTCTTTTTTCTTCCTGGGAGAGTTCCCTGCCTGCAGTACCCACCCTTTCGTGTGAAGCAATCCTACTGTAAGGTGCGTTTCTTTTATGAACACACAGTATCAGTGAGTCAAAGCAGAGCTGTATCACTGTCGGGCTGCTCGGGAGATGCTGTCAGTTTGAACACATTCTTTTGAAGATCAGATGCCCTAATATGCACCCTGTGGAGACTTTTTATTTTCTTTTTAAACCAGAACCTTTTAGAAAATGTGTGTGTCGCTGTGTTTACATCTTGCATTTTCACTCCTGTAAGGAGATGAGAGCATTTCTGCTACGTAGAGGAGAGCTGTGAAGCGTGGCATGAATCCAAAGCGCACGCCAACACACCCGATGTTGCACGAGTTTCGGAATACATAAAAAGTTACCGTAGTTTTCAGTTTGCACTCTCATTCTGAACAGGTTGAAAAGTCCACTTCTCAGCCAGTTTAGATGGGACCTTTTCAAGCTTCACTTTCACCATGAACATGGTAAAGGAAGTCTGAGCTTCCACAGCTTTTTGGTTCGACGCCTGGAATAGTTTTTCTGAGCTTCTGTGCCGGGTTCTCATCTGCAAGTGCAGAAGTGGGATTCTGTGTCCCTTTCTTGAAACTTCTCCCTTTAATGAATGCTTCTGGAAGAAGAGGAGCTGGGAATAGAGAAAAGGGAGAGTTTTCTGTTTTCCTCGGGTGTGAGAAACCTGAATTCTAAAATTAAAAAGATGAGGAACTGGATAACCAGCCAGCGTCGCTCACTAACAGCAGATAGTGCTCCCTTGTTTCTTGAATTTTAAGTCACTATTTCCTTGCTTCTTGAATTTCAAGTCCATGACATGCTTTGAGGAGCCCCAGTCTCTTTCATTATGCACTCAGCAAGATGCAGGTCCCTCCTTTTTATCAGACTGCTTTTAAACCTTTGCATTTGCTTGAATTCTGTGCAGTTTGCATTTAGCAAATCGCAAGTGGGGAAAGAAGAATCTGTATAGGTGTAGGGAGTCACTCATCTTTCAGATCAGTAGAGTGCGCTAAGTTGTACCTACCTGTGTGAGTCTTTGTAGGAAAAAAGCTAAAAGACAAGACATCATGAAACCAGATTCTTAAATATCTATTTTTTAATGTATTTATATCGCTGTGCCCTTTGCTCTGGCACCTTGAAACCTAGTTAAGTTGAAAATTTTAAAGCAGTTTCATGTATTTGCCTCTCTTCCAGCTGGGAGGTTGACAAGTGTGTCCTTACTCTAAAACATTTCACTTGATTCTATTGCTGTGCTGGAAACCTAAGTAGGAAGTGAGAGGGGGTGGAAGCCCCATCCTTGGAAGTGTTCAAGCCCAGGCTGGCTGGGGCTGTGAGCAACCTGCTCTAGTGGGAGATGTCCCTGCCTATGGCAGGGGGGTTGGAACCAGATGATCTTGAAGGTCCCTTCCAACCCAAACCATTCTGTGATTCTATGAAACTTGTTACAAAAGTCCTGTCAAATCAGTCGGAAGAAAGCGATGTTTTTTTACTCTGGTCACTGAGGTAATAGTTACTTGAACTGCTGTTTTGTAGCAAGTAAATCACTTCAAACAGAACTATGGCCTAAGCTGTGGAAAGGCTTTTAATCTGGGAGCTGACTTTAGTTATGAAAGGCTGACAATGTCTCTTTGAAGAATTCCCGAAGCAGGCAGGCAGCTGTTCCAGCAGCAATCACATGTGTTTCGACCGCCCCGCTGCGGGGTTGCTCGCGTTCGGATCCTCGGGATGTTGATCCTGGCAGCACTATGAAAGCTGGTGCTCGATGGGGCTTTGCTGTTCCCCCCCACCCTCCATGGCTGACCAGATCTTCTCCAGTGAAACCCCACGGAGCAGGGTGGGTGCTGGAGGGGAAGGTGCTGGTGGGGAGTTTCCTCTTCCCCTTTTCCATTTCTCCAGGAGTTCGTTGTTTGGGTTTGGTTTGGGTTGGTTTGGAGCTGTTCCTGGCCCCGTGGCCTTTGTGGGGGAAGATGTCGAATTATGAAACCTGTTTCTAAAGCTGGCACTTGAATTTTGTTAACTGGGTTTCCTAGCGCGGGTCCCGTGCCAAAGCTCGTTCTTGCTGACTGTCAGCTTTCTTCCAGAGAAAACTTTCCAGAACTGAATTGATTTTGCAGGTAGATAGGACATGAAAGCATCGATACCAATTAATCTTAGGCTGAGGGAGCCTAAGAAAATCACGTGTGGATCCCAGTGGTAGCAGCTGAGTGTGTAACTCCCACCAACCCACTGAAGGTCCCAGTTTTAGCGTGCTGGGCGTGCACCGTTCAAAAGCTTCTTCACAACTCTAATAGGAAACATCCTTAGTGCCAAACACCTTCCACTGGCACCTGGAACGAGCCTCTACCCCAGGTAATCAGAGCAGGTTTTCAGATTGAAACGGATGAGTCCACAGAACCGAGGTGTGCTTTTGAAAATGAAGTGCTGTTGGACACAGCTGGATTTATTTGCCCTGAAATCTTCTTGCCTGTTCTTAGAGCACATTATCGTTTGTGCCTGCTCCTACAAAACCACTGGCAAATTAAAAACACTTCTCTGTAAACAAGAGCTGTGCGTTCAGTGGCTTTGTCCTTTAATTTATTTTCTTTTTTCCCTAATTTAATAGGTATTATTGGTTTGATTTTTCTCTGTTTCCTACAGAGAGAGAGCAGCAGACAGGGAATAGCCCCAGTTCTGCAGGCACTACGCACGGCGGTGTAACCGTGGCTCTGTCCACTATTTGCACGCTCTAAAACAATTCCACTATTGCTCTGGTCTACTCATCAGATTTCTAGAGCATGACTAAAGGGTTTATTCTTAGCAAACGTTGCATACAGAAATATAAAAGGCCATTCTGAGGAGGGTGGTTTTGAAGTGTACATTAATTCAGTGCTCCTCTAGATTTTCCAAGATGGCAGTTCAGAACCACGGAGTGGTTTGGGTTGGAAGGGACATTGGAAGATCATCTGATGTGTGATGCCACAGCTCATGGCCACTTCTCTTCCCTTCTCTGACCTGTTTTCTCCAGGGCTCTGTCAGGGCAGTTCACCTGCACATTTTCCATTGCAGGGTCAGGCCCCCTTGGGTGGGAATTATTTAATTCATTACAGCATCATTAGAATGCATTAAATACTAATTCATTCTGCTTTCATTAGCATGCATTATTATTTAATGCGTTCGAATGCCAGCCCTCGAGCTGCTTGTTACAATGCTTTAGAAGAACAAGTTACATTTCGTTTGGCAATCTGAAGTCATTTAGCTTTTAATAAATGCACTGATTTGAGCTCGGAAGCCCGGACCTTTGCAGTTGCTACGAACACGGATGCCTGAGCTCGGGAGAGTGGCAAGGGAAGAGCTGGTGGGACTTCGGTGCCCATGAAATTCCTCCACCTCTACAAGTTTGAAGCGCGGATCCGGTTGTCGCCTCGGCACCAAGAAGTGGCTGGAGGTGTGGAAAGGGACAGCAAGTCCCTCTGAGGTGGGCACTGCCAAGGGTTCTGGAAACAGGCTGATTCCTCCACACTGTTCTTATTCCCGGTAGTTCCAGGTTGGTTTTAGTCCCTTACTTGTAAGTAGATTGTCTTTTTTTTTATTTATTCTTGCGTAAATATCGACTGCCATAAATAAAATTTGGAAACATGTTCTTGCATAAACATTGATTATCATAAATAAAATTAGGAGCCAAAGGGGACTGCTCCTTTTACTTCAATTCTAATTTTATTTCTGTGCCTTTGTTTTAAATTACTTTTTATCAACACTCTTTATCCATCAGTGGAATCTGCACTTGGGCGGTGGTGACAGGAGAGTTTTCTCAGCCACTGGCCTGACATGAAGGTATTTTTTTAGATCCAAGGTGTTTTAAAAGTGGTAGGAACAGTGTAATTCTGTTGGCAGCTGTAGCAGAAGAAACACTTCCTACCTGCGCTGTTACAGAGGAACGTGGGAGTTGCTGACTTGCGGGGCTCACGAGCCCCGGGGAGAAAACCCAACAGGAAAGGTTTGCTGCCGTGCCTGACCTCACCCTCGTGCTGCTTTCCCCCTCTCCTCTGCTCATCCTGCCCCTTCGAGCCAGGCACTGGGAGAACTGGGCAGCGTCTGCTTCTCTGGGGCTCTCATCCCAGTCCACAGCCGATCTCCCGCTTGAACCCCCTCACCCCGTGAAGTGTTTCTTTGTCTCCTCTGCTGCTCTCCCCAGTTTTTTCACCTCTGTTCCTCTTTGCACAGCGCAGGAGTTATCTGATCTCCCCCGGAGAAGCTGTTGAGTCTGTAATTTGCTTTTGTAATTACCTCACCCGTTCCCTCTCTGCCAGGCTTTTCAGATGAGCGCTGCGCTGCCATTCCTTGAGTTCGGTGAGTTAGTCATGACAAAAAACCATGCTGAGGACAGCCTGCTTTCCCATGTTTATGACCTCTGTATTCCCTCTAATTTATTAACGTCACCTTGGTGACCATCTGGTTCACAAAGAAGTGACTGGGACAGTCTTCACTCTCTCCACACTGAAGTTTGGACCTTTTTTCTTGTTTCCGGTAGTACGTGCCTTTGCTGTTCACCACTTCTGCTTGTTGCATCTCTGCATCCTTTTACTTAAAACACAGTCTCAAAGCTCACCCTGCTGGCCTGGGTTCCTCGTGAATTAACTTTTATTTTTCAATCCTCCTAAAGATCTAATTACAAAGCAACTGGTCCATTTGAATGATTCAGTCTAGGTGAGCGAGCGGTTCTTCTTGGGAAGGGTGGGATGTAAAAAGTGGGGAGAGGGAGCTTGTGGGTACCGAGTTCAGAGCCCAGAGCAGCTCTCTGCTCTGGGAAGTGATGTGCTGAGTACTTGGGGGAGGATTAGCAGCATTTAGCATTAAAGAAAGTCATGTACACAGCGATCTCCACGGAGGCTGCAGTGGGTTCCTTCCGTAGCGCAGGACAGAGGCTGGGCTGGGCTCATTCAGGGTTTATCTCAACTGAAACAAAGCATTTTCTGTGGATGGGTAAAATCCAAATATATAATTTTCCAGACATTTTTAAGATTAAAATACATGTTTGCAAGCGTACACACAGTTCGGTTTTCTCCTTGACTCTACATAAAGAGAATCAATCAGCTGGAGAAAGGAGATTTTCATAGAATCATAGAATTGTTCTGATTGGAAAAGCAGTTTAAGATCATAAAGTCCAACTGTTAACTGCTTAACTGTTCCCTCAGCACTGCCAGGGCACCACTGACCCCTGTCCCTCAGCACCACAGCTCCACGGCTTGGAAACCCCTCCAGGGATCACGGGGACTCCACCCCTGCCCTGGGCAGCCTGGCACAGCCCTGGACAACCCTCAAGGGGAAGAAATTGTTCCTCAGCTCCAACCTAAACCTCCCCTGGGGCTACTTGAGGCCAGTTCCTCTTGTCCTGTTGCTTGTTCCTTGGGAGCAGAGCCCAACCCCCCTGGCTCCAGCCTCCTGTCAGGAGCTGTCAGAGCCAGAAGGTCTCCCCTCAGCCTCCTTTGCTCCAGGCTCAACAAGCCCAGGTCCCTCAGCTGCTCCTCAGCACCCTTGTGCTCCAGCCCCTTCCCCAGCTCCGTTGCCCTTCTCTGGCCACGCTCCAGCCCTTCAATGTCCTGCTGGGAGTGAGGGACTCAAACCTGACCCCAGGATTCAAGGGGCGGTCTTCCCAGTCCGGGGGGATGATCCCTGCCCTGGTCCTGCTGGCCACACCAGTTGTGATCCAAGCCAGGATACTGGTGGCCTTTTTGGGCACCTGGGCACACACTGGCTCATCTTCAGCCAACTGTTGACCAACCCCACCAGGTCCTTTTCTGGCAGGCACTTCCAGCTGCTCCTCCCAACGCCTGGAGCGTTGCAGGGGGGTTGTCATGACCCAAGTGTTTTTGTGTGTTTGGGTGGAAGAGCAGACACCATGAAGGTGCTGTGAGAAACAAACTGAGCGTAGATGAGACTCAGTACAGGAGACTTGAGGGAAGTGCCAGCAGGAGAGCCTATGGGCAGATGGCTGTTGGAGGGAACCCATCCGTGCAGGGATTAGTAGAAGGCCGTAATCGGAGCTGCTGCGCTCGCCAGGACCCACCAGTCCCTTCCACCACGGGCCTTTGGGGCGTTACAGCTTTCTGAAGGGAAAGAGTTGAGCGATGGTGGTTTCGTTTGATTTACAGCTTCTCACCCACCCACCCTCCCATCAGCTTGGGACCATTCGTGCCGATAGCAGGGGGCTTTTTCTCTCTGCACCGAGCAGGCTTCCCAGGAGGTTTTCAGAGCATCTTCGGTGCTTTTTAGAACGCAGATCCCAGCCTCACCACCCAGCACACACCTCCTTTGATTCACTCTCCCCTCGACCCCAGCACAGAGGAGAATAGCAGTTAAATAGCGAAACTTGGGGAAAAAAATTGTATTTACCCTAAAGCGGTGGTGCGAGGTGAGCGATCCTCCCCACACCCCATCACTCAGCAGCGCGTGGCTCTCCTGAGGTCAGCCAGGGATGACCTGCACCTGAGATGCTTTTCCTGGCTCAGTGTCTGGTTATCGTCCCAAACCGTGCAGCAAACGTTTGGAATTGCAGGGGGAAGGCTGAGGTGCAGTATGTAGCCAAGGCAGTAAGTTCTGTTTTGCTCAAGGTGTGTGGCTTCATGCTGCTCCTCGACCAGCATTGGGTAATGCCTGGAGAAAGACAGGCTGTCTAAAAATTCCTGTACCAGGAGCAAAGTTAGAAATCTGAGTGCAGTTATTTTTAAAACAGCACGTTTTTATTTGGGCTGCCTCTTCAGGGCTTGAAACCTTTCTGGTTCTTTCTGTAGAATTCCTCTGTAGCTACGCTTGGAAATTGGGAATATCTGTGCTGCTGTTTTTCACTGAGTAAGAACATCATATTGCTACAGCTGGTTCCCTTCTTTCTCTGGAGCATCGTCCAGATGAAGGATTCAAAACACCTTTGGAGCAGATGTGTTCCGCTGCTGATGGGCAGTGTTATCTTTAGAAAAGATAAGAAAGGATGAAAACTCAACCTAAAACCAGACACTTACTGGATTCCTTTTATTTCCTCCTTCCTGGCTTTCAGCAGCTGGGTACAGGTCGAGCCTGGTGCCACTTTCTTTGGCAGTGATGTGTTTTCATCACCGTCAGCACAGTCTGTGGAAACTCTGACAGGAGCCTTGGCGAGGCTGTAACCAGCCCCACGACAGTAAATATTTAACTTTTATCTTCTAATTATTTTTTCTTGCTCCCAAATTTATACGCCTAAGTAAACAAACAGCCTTGCGAAGTTTTACTTCTCCGCTGGCCTAAGTGTTTTTTACGAGGCAAGGAGAACATAAATAATTTGTAAGTTGAAATCAGCCTCTCTGGGGAAAAGAGGAATGAGGAGTTTCGCTTACGGACAGCTTGCAGATTTAACGTGCCGCTGATGAAGCTCTCCTGTTCACGCAGTAAGCTTCCAAATGTTAGATTATCTTGCTGAATTTTGTGTTGGTTTTGTTGTGTTTTTTAATTAGAACCTTCTTACTCAGAAATCTCAGCTAATATTGGACTTCTGCTTTCTGAGAATGTAGTTGTTCTGAGTATAATCGTAAAAGTGGAGTATTTTGGGCTAGTCTTTCAGGAATATGAATGGATATATTGGTGATACGCTGTCTGAAGACCCAGTGTCATGGTTTTGGGGATTTTCTGGTGTGCTTTTTTTGTAATGAACAGTTGTCTTGCTCATGTGGAGCTTTCTGTGATACCTTCTGCTCAGAGCTCTTCCAGCAGAGCTCTTCCTGGTGAGTGCAACACGTTGAAGGTGTAAGTATTTTGACCCTTAAAGGAAGCAGTTTCCAGTCAGCTCAAAGTGTAGCCCTGGGTTAGCTGCTGCATGCTGTATTCCATGCCAGCTAATGCAGCTGTGCTCGGGTGTTTCAGCCTGAACCTGAGATCAGTGAATGCACCTTCCATGAGAAACACGTCCTCAGTAATTCCTCCTGCTTTTCTTCCAGGCATTCAGTGGGGTTTTTTGATTCTCTCCTTGCTTGTCCCATCCTCTCAGTCAGGGTTTGGGTGAGTTCTGTAAAAAGTGTCCTCTTCTGGATACAGTGGCATCTGAATTGATCAGCAGGTGCACTGCTGGTAGAACTGTCTTGCTGTTTCGTTACAAGAAACAGTGTCTTGCTGTGAAATTGTTTGTTTGGGTGTTTTTTCTCTCTTCTTTTTTTCTCTTTAAGGCAGGGAGCAGCTCCAGGACCTTTCTGCAGTGCCGCAGGCAGTAGGGTTTCACATGGCAGCTGGGTTCTCAATCCTCCGGGAAGAGTTGTCTCAACCAAGAAATGTGGAGCTTTTGCTGTCGATTTTGTTGCTTTCAAAGCAAAATTGACTCTGGTATTTAACGCGTGTGTTCATTCTGTGAAGCTGAGATTCTCTGGCAAGGTTTGAGGGAGGGCTGCCTGCTCCTCTGCTTCTCCTCAGCCTTGGTGGATATCCACATGCTCTTGGCAGAGCTGAGGAAAGCACAGGGCGAGCTGTTTAGACCTCTGAACTGAAATTAGTTGGAAGTGAAGTCATTTTCTTTGTGGCAGTGCTTTCTGCTTTTAAATTGAGAGACTCTCGTGAGAGGAGGGAAATGGCTGTGATCTGATAAAGTCAGTGGGAGTTCCCTATCTTCTCAAGGGAAGCACAGCTTCCCTTTCTCATCTTATTCTAGACTGGTTTGGGTTGGACAGGACCTTTTCAAGGCCATCCAGTCCAACCCCCCTGCACCCAGCAGGGCCATCTGCAGCTAGAGCAGGGTGCTCAGAGCCCCGGGCAACCTCCCCTGCAATGGTGCCAGGGATGGGGCAGCCACCACCTCTCTGGGCAGCCTGGCACAGGCTCTCCCCACCCTCAGCACCAACAATTTCTCCCTTCTCTCCACTCTGAATCTCCCTCTTTTAGCTTCAAACCATCCCCCCTTGTCCTGTCCCAACAGGCCCTGCTCAAAAATCTGTCCCCATCTTTCTAACAGACCTGTTGAAATCTTGAAAGGCCACCAGAAGGTCTCCACAGAGCCTTCTCTGCAGGCTGCACCCCTCCAGCTCTCCCAGCCTGGCTCCCAGCAGAGGGGTTCCAGCCCTCCCAGCATCTCTTTGGCCCTCTTCTCATCCTTTCCATGGAGCATCATTAAGGGTTCATTTTGGGGAACAAACCAATTTCCTTGTATCTTCTGGGTAGCGCGCTAATGCTTTAGCTGTGGGAGCCCTTGTGTAAGAGATGCGTGGTGGGACCTTAACTCGACACTTCCTGGTCTTCCATTGTTTGTGACTTAAACTCTCATGTTCAGGAAGACCACGAAAGTCACTGACTGTTGTTGAAAGAAAACCTGCAGTCTTCAGTGAGTGTTTTCATGGAGGGGTTTTAATTTTCTTGAGGGTTTCTGCTCATTTCTTTCGGTAGTACACGAGTCAGCTGTTGTATGAACAGAGTCACTCACATTTAAGGTGCAGAAACTGGAACGGTACTCGCAGGGCTATGCAAAGCAGACCTGGGCAGACTGTGTGTTCCCTTCTCCCGGGGTGTCCAATGTGTTTTTTCACCTCTGCTTCCCGAGGAAGGATGCCAGTGCAGAGGGAAGCCCTAGAAATGCACTTTGTTGCTTGGGAGGAGGTCTCTCCCTGGGTAGCTCGTGGGACTCCCCCTGACTGACAGTCTCTCTCGAGGTAATACTTTCATTATCAACTCCAGTAACCATCAGCACCAGTGTGTGTTATCACATCTCCAGTATGTGTCTCCCGTTCCACCCCCCTGAGACGTTCCCATTCCCACTGGTGGTGCCAGTGGTCCCTGTCTCTGCTCCCTTGTCTTTGAGCAGCACATTGGTAGCCTTCTCCATCCTAGAAGCAGAGATGATGCCTTGGATGGAGAAGATGTACAGCAGTGACCCCCTTCTAGCGGTCCCCTCTGCAGATCTTTGCTTCTTCTCCCTACCTCAGGCTCTCCCTCACCTGTGATGTGGAGGTGTAGGGGCAGAGCACAGCGCTGTCCCCCCGGTTCTTCCGGGCCGTGGCACGGCAGGAGGTGGAGCAGCGGTTCCGGGCAGTGGCTCCAGCTCCCGGGCAGCTCTGCCCACCTACCTCTGCGGCTGGCAGGGAAGGAAGCCGGCCAGACACCTCACTTCCTCCTCGGTCTTGGGTTTGCATGACTTCCAAAAGCCTGCAGAGCTGGAGTCTCCCCCAGAGTCCTGCTCTAAACTTCATTATTAATTAATTTGGAGGGGGCCCTTGGAGCCCTTCCCCCCGTTTCTGTGGACTCACCCATCGGCTCTGGAAGGGGAAGTGCCTCATAGCGCACCGGCTCAGAACTGACCCCAAAATGGTGTTGCCTTCCCCTGAGAAACTACTGACCCTTTTCTCTTGCCTTTGAAAGCACATACAGAATGCCAGTGTAAGTATGTAAGATTGTTTTCTTTTAATTTGAGGTGATTAACATATCATTTATACGGGGAGAGTGGGGGATTTCCCTGGGTTGTATTAGTGAGGAATCTCTTGGCTATAGTTTAAGATCTAGTTAGTGCTTTCCTGATTGAGAGGCTGCCAGGGAAAAGTGAGTACATAGACTAACCCGAGTGCTTTTTTCATCCTCTTTTAAGGTGGGGTTGCTTAGTTTTGGGGGATTTTTAGTAGGAAGTCAGCCACGTTGGACCAGGGCGAGTTTGTTGTGGCCCTTTAGCTTGTGCAGGCCCGTGCTGGGGTTGCCTGGTGTGGGTTGTCTGGTCTAGCTTAGCCTTGGAAACAAAAGCTGTGATTAATCTCCATGATTAATGAAGAAGTGAGATAAAAGGCATTGTCCTGCCTCGCTTAGTGGGAGGTAGAAGTTGGCTTTTCTCACAGCACATTTCCTAGTCTTGACCCTCCTGAATTTGGGCTCATGCTTTTCTTTAGCTCTCCCTCTCTCTTTCATATGCTTCAGAATGTGTTTCATGTTCTGGTTAAGTTTTCTGGTTCTGAGGCACCTCAAAGAGTTGTTCCTGCCCTTCTCCCCTGTGGGTTTTTATTGCCAAAGGTTTTGACGGCGCATTAATCCAGCTCCCTCCCAGGCTGCTTAGTTCTCTTATCCCCATGTCCTTGTTTATTAAGGCTATTCTTCTGGTGGTCCATCCTCCTCCTCTGTTCACAGTCACCCAGTACTCATGAGCAGGGTTGGTAACATAAGTGTACGTTACTCATTCTGGGGATGAATAGCTGCAGAATTACCCACGGTGATTGTTTTCACTGCCTCATTGCCAGAAATCTGCCTCAGCTTGAAACTTCTTCCCCACCATAAAGGCTAAGCATATAGTTTTTAACTGAATAGAGACAGTAACTTTGCAGGAGTAGGAATTGCCATCTTACCACATAGGCAAACGTGGGAAATTGCTGGAAGTGTGTGAATTCCCAGCACTGCAGTACAAAAATGCTTTTTTTCCCCTGTTCTTCCTTCTGTACAGCTTTAAATGGGAAAAAAAAACCAAACCCAAACCTAATTCTTTTAATTCTTTTGAACAGGTTCAGCAACAGGTTCACCCAAACCTTTCAGCAAAAGAAGATTCCCTCTATTACATTGAAGAGTTGATACTTCAGCTGCTCAGCAAACTATGCATTGCTCAGCCACGGACTGTTCAAGACGTAGAGGTAAGGCTCTGTACTGAAGAACCAAATGCTTGCTTGCAGAACGGCGAAGAGGAACTAAGCTGGTTTGAGCAGCACAGGTTGGAATTAAAGCAAGGGGAATCTGAAGAGCAGAGCCTGTTAATGCTGAAAGATGATATAGTATTCAGATTTCACAAAGCAGGCTTAATTGGAGACTCATTTTCCTCTACGGGGCTTGGAGATGGAAAAGGTGGGAATCGTTTTTATAAATACTTGGAAGGGTTTTCTGCAGCTCAAATACACCTTGGACTAAGAAAACGTAAGGATGTTGCAAATTTTCCTACTCTTTGACATAAATACACAGGGAAAAGGAGGAAAAAAAAAAGAAGTAAATATTGGAATGAAAGGTTCCTGTTGTTAGGTCTGGATTGAGCAGCTGAGGGAATAGAGTTGTATGTTCCTGGAACTTTATTGAACTCAGTGAGGCTCTTGTATTATTGCAGCTGTCTGCTTCTGTGTCATCGGTTTCGAAATGAGGGCTTTAATGGAGTGCCCTTCAGGATACAGCGTAGAGAGAAAGTGCTTTCATGGAGCTATGACCCATTATAGCTTTGTAGAGTATTCATTTTGCATCAATCTATATGTCTGGGATTTTCAGCCTAAACCAAAGTGAAGTTCTCCTCTTAACGTTCCGCGTGTGTGTGTCATGGAAATAATAAAAAAAATTATTAAAAAAATTACAAAATAATTGCCTGAAGAGTTTTAGATTCTTATTAGATGCAGCAGTTGCCCTTTATTCAGCACTGAGTTAATTCATCAGTTATTAATTTTGGTTTATGATTAATGTATTTTGTAATACTAATGCATAAAGATTATAGTATGACTAAATAAAAGCCAAACTTAATAGTCCCTTAATAGCTCTCAGGGTTTTTACTTCCTTGAGTCTGGATGTGAACTTTAGATGCAGACCTGAGAAATTCCATGTTCTTTCTCCAGTTCCCAGCTGATCATAGAACCATAGAATGGTCAGGGTTGGAAGGGACCCTAAAGATCATCTGGTTCCAACCCCCCTGCCATGGGCAGGGACACCTCCCACCAGAGCAGGTTGCTCACAGCCCCAGCCAGCCTGGGCTTGAACACTTCCAAGGATGGGGCTTCCACCCCCTCTCTGGGCAGCTTGTTCCAATGTCTCACCACCCTCCTGAGGAAGAAATTCTTCCTGAAGAATTGGGATCAAACCCTTCAGCACACAGGCCAGTGGGAGATAGCACTGGTTGTTCTACACACCAGCCCTGTAGTTTTCTGCCTGACACAGATGATAAAATTACCCTGTCTGCATAGGAATTAATAATTTTCCTGGGGTATGTGTATGTTCCTCAAATTACTGTGTGCAAAACTGCCCACACTACAGGCAGCCCTCTGAGATAACTGATACAGCCCTCTGGAGCTGCTCTGGTGCCACTCCCTGCTCCATCCAGCAGGGGCACCCAGAGCAGGGGCCCAGCAGCGCAGGGTCCAGCCAGGGTGGGAATCTCTCCAGAGAAGGAGACTCCACAGCCTCTCTGGGCAGCCTGGCACAGCCTCCCACACCCTCACACCAAACAACTTTCCCCTCCTGCTCAGATGGAACTCCCCATATTCTAGTTTGTGCCCGTTACACTGAAGTATTTGCCCAATTCATGTCTAAAATCTCAAATGAAAAAACTTTCACAAATAGAAAAAGCCCTTCAGATTGTTCCCAAGAAAGCACTGGGAACCAGTATAGCCCAAGCCCCAAAGTCCCGTGTTAGTCAGGAAGAGCACTAAGTTGAAGGACACCCGAGTGCCACCCTAGGGCCGTTTTGCAGGCGATCTCCAGGTAGGATCTTGAGGAAAGTTCATTTGCGTTGAAGCAGCGCAGAGCTGGCGGCTGCCGCGCGAGAGGAAAGGTGACCCCTTGTCTACCCAGCACCCAGAGCTGGCACCCAGAGTCCAGCGTTAGGCAGCCACATGCCAGTCTTTAAAAGCTGCCTCTAAGAAGAGCAGAGGCCTCCTTTTGAATTCCAGAATATGGACAAAACTCTTTTTATCAAAGGGACACGCAGATTTCATCATTTTTCTCAGCTTATTTATGAAATCTCTCCTCTCAGAGTCACCAGCCAGCCAGGTCCCATTGTGGCCCAAAGCAGAGCTCTAGCCTGGCACTGTGCTGGCCTGGCAGTGCCAGGAGTCAGGGCACGGTGATGGGCTGGGATGCAGCAGGAGGTGATCACCACTCCCCCCTGAGCTCTCTAATTTAAAAACCTTGTTTTTCCAAAGTCACTGAAGTTGCAGAGTTCTGTTTAGCCTTGTTCTTTCAGTGTTTAATTCCTCAGCTCACAGGGGCCGCAGCAGGAAGCCTGTTCAGCTTGGAGAAGGCTTCAGGGAGACCTTGTGGTCTTTCAGGGCTTGGAAAGGGCCTGTCAGAAAGATGGGGACAGACTTTAGAGCAGGGCCTGTTGGGACAGGACAAGGGGGGATGGTTTGAAACTAAAAGAGGGAGATTCAGAGTGGAGAGAAGGAGAAATTGTTGGTGCTGAGGGTGGGGAGAGCCTGTGCCAGGCTGCCCAGAGAGGTGGTGGCTGCCCCATCCCTGGCACCATTGCAGGGGAGGTTGCCCGGGGCTCTGAGCACCCTGCTCTAGTTGCAGATGGCCCTACTGGGTGCAGGGGGGTTGGACTGGATGACCTTGAAAGTTCCCATCCAACCAGTCTGTGATTCTGTGACGAAGCAGGTCTGGGGTCTTGCACGCGTTTAGCTGGGAGCTGCTGAACTGAAGTGTGGGTCTGCTGCCCAAAGCAGTTTGTTCTTTTGCCGGGGTCATCTCACTTGTTACACTGGCTGTTGAAATGTGAATCTGTGTAGGAATAACCTGATACTACATACAGCTTATCGTGGTAGTTGGGGCTGTGGACTGCAGGCACTGCAACCGCATGGGCTCGAGGAGTCCAAAGTGGTGTAGCCAGCCTTGTTCATAACCATTCCTCCTCCTAGCCCTTGGTTTTCATTTCTGCCATAAACTTGGGCAAGTTGCACTTATTTATGCCATAGGAACAATACTGACTTGTGGTCTTTTCTCAGTTAGACTCTAAACAGTTCAGTGCTTCCTGATGTTCTTTATGTTCTGAGCTCCTGGTCTCAGCTGATGTTCCTTGCGGAGATCCTCGAGCAGGAGTTGCTTTAGGAGATCTGAAGGAGTTCTTTGTGCTTTGGGGTTGTAAAGAGCGAAGCTGAGCTGGGTAAGGAGAGAACAGTTAGGAAAACGTGTTGCAGACACTGAGGAGGAGGATAATTGCCTCTACTGGAGGGGAAGTAATTTGCCTCTTTGTTTTTCTTCAAACTTCTCCTTGATTGCTGCGGTTAATCCAAGCGCGCTCTTTGTTTGGACAGGAGCGCGTTCAAAAGACATTTCCTCACCCGATAGACAAGTGGGCGATCGCTGATGCTCAGTCTGCTATAGAGAAACGGAAAAGAAGAAACCCACTCCTGCTACCTGTGGATAAAATACATCCTTTGCTAAAGGTACTTCAACCATGACCTGCTGACTGCTGCTTCTCCATCCCCCCAAGCTGTACGATTGCCCTCCAGCCTAAACTTTGAACGTGTGAAATTGGGGAAGTTGCTTCTATTGCCTGAGAGAGTCACTGTAGAACAGGATTGATATGTTGTAGTGAGCAGTAAAAGTAGATCCCTAATTCCTCATGTTCTAGGCAGCAGTGGATAAATGTGTTACTCCACATCAGAATGTTACTGGGTAGTTTTTAACACAAATAAACCCCAAGCAAGCACAAATATCTTAGCTCCTTCGGCCGCGCTGTTTTGACACCTTTATTTGTTTCAAAATGCCACAGAAGGCAAAATAAGAAGAGGGAACGAGTAGATCCTGTTCCCTGTGTACTGTCAACTAAGATGCCTATCAGCGTCCTTTCGCTTTCCGCTGAATGTCACCGATGCCTTGGTTTGAAAATCGATACGGTGCAACCAAAGAGCAACTCGTTGAGTTTCTTGTTGGTGGGTTTTGAGGAGGAGAGTGGCCAGCTCAGCTCTTAGATGTCCTGGTCCTTAGAAGACGTGTCGAGCTCCTCGCTTGCCGTTGGGATTTAGCATCCCGTGGTAGGCAGGTATTCATACCATGCCCTGGTAGGGTTTGGGGTTTTGTTTATTGTGAAACAGCACTCTTTGATTTTTAAATCGGTGTTGGATCGCTCTTAGATCAGTGCCAGGGCCAATTCTTGGGTTTGGCATTGCTTTTTTTCCTATTGGTTTTGCTTTTTGTTCATAGCTTAGAAAAGGCTTTTCTCCAGTGGTGCCTTTGCTGCACCAGAGTTTCCAGCTGCACTGAGAGAACTTTATTCAGGCATAAGCAGAAATTAAAGCCCTTTTTCAGGTGTAGTCACTGTGTTCTTATACACAGTTTCTCAGGCTTTGATGGTTAATAAGAGGGGAAGGGATGTTAGGAACCAAACCAGCATTAAATATCATCTTCCTAAACAACACTGACTTGCTTAGAAGTTTGTGGACAGAGGCACAGAATCTGATTTTAAAAGATGCAGCAAAATATGAGAAGTCCCAGGACCGTTCACAAGACCATTCAAGTGCATGCTTACCTCTGTTTATTCCTGACAGTCTGTCACAAATAAGAGGCCCTGTGGTGCTCTGCAGAACACGGAGCGTGGGTCACAAGAATGTGCACCATTCATCCCATTCTGGTTTTCTTCTGTTCAGGCTTTAAACTAAAGTTTGAGTGTTTTATGTAACGTAGGGATGCAGCTAGCTCAGTTCTTCAGCCAGACGTAAAGGATGGGCTGAAATGGATCTCGGCGTGTAACAGGTTGAACAGACAATGTGTGGCTTCATGAGAGACAACCTTCTTCTGTCAAGAACAATTTAAAATGAAGCATGCTCTTTTCTGAAGAGTCCAGATTAGGGCCAGAGTCCTGCAATAAACATAGATATGGACTAAAATGTAACTACAAGAGTGGTTCCAGTGAAGTTCCTTCCTTGAAGGAGCCTTATTTTTAGAACTGTCATTTTTAGAGGAAGGGTTATTGAAAGTTCTGAAGCTTTTCATCTGTCAGTATAGGGCAAAATAGCACAAGTATTTTCCAGCATTTCCTTTGGGGCAGCAGCTCAAATTTCCATTTGATGTCCTTTGCCCTGGCTATTCCATTACTGTAAATTACCTACGCAGACAAGATCTAGTTCAGTAGAAAACTCAGTATTTTAGTTGTCATTCTGAGTGAATTTCTGGGATAAATAGCATTTCTCCTTCCTCTTGTTTTCAATTTGCAGGAGGTCCTTGGCTATAAGGTAGATTACCACGTCTCCCTGTATATCGTGGCTGTCTTAGAATACATCTCAGCCGACATTCTAAAGCTGGCTGGAAACTATGTTTTCAACATACGACACTTTGAGATCTCCCAGCAGGACATTAAAGTATCAATGTGTGCTGATAAGGTAAGGAGTTGGGATTAAAATGGGCTTCTGGACAACAGTAGATAGTAGAGGTTGGGGTTTTTTTTCAGTTTTTAGAAGATAGATCCAAAGTAGGATAGGATGGAGAGACTGGTCTAGCTCAAACACAGAAGTTGCTCTCCTTATTCATGCCAGACCTGTCACAGTGAAGAGTTAAGTTTAAGTGAAGCCTGTTAAGTTTTGTAACAGTAGTAGCAGGACTTACAAAACAACGTAAGGGCAGAAAGGGATCTTGTCCTTCATTTTTCAGCTGGGTTACTGCCCTCCTGACGTCGCCTTGTCATGGCAGCCCTTTCCTTTATGATACAGAAAGACATTTAGTTTTCATCCTCATAAAAACCGAGAGACATTTTTGTTTCATTTCATCTTTATCAGGAGGATTTTGTCAAAGGCTTGTGCAAGATGCCTTGTTTTCAAAGTTGGTTCTGCGTGAATTGTGACTTGTTTTCTAGGTCGTACTAACTTAGAAAGGGAAAAATGGCTTTGGCAGCTGATGCAGCCTTCTGCTGCCAGGGTTTAAATATTACTCCCTTGTGAAAGTGATCACAGAAAGTATTCTATTAAAAACTCAAAGGCTGTCTCTGAACTCACTGAAACAGCCGAGCTTGAGCCAAGTGTAAAAATCAGGCTCGCGTGTTAGTTCCTTTTTATGTCTTTGCTAGGTTTTGATGGACATGTTTGATCAGGATGACATCGGTTTGGTTTCTCTCTGCGAAGACGAGCCCTCTTCCTCTGGGGAACTCAACTACTATGACCTAGTGAGAAATGAAATCGCAGAAGAAAGGCAATACCTGCGGGAGCTGAACCTGATCATCAAAGTGTTTCGGGAAGCCTTCCTCTCCAACCGCAAACTGTTCACACCTAACGTGAGTCCTTAGATGGGTGTGTGTGTCACTGGAGTGGCTCCGTTAGCAGCCGTCGCGTATCGATACGGCATTGACTGGCTTGGAGGGAAAATGCAATTGGATTTATCCCCTGTCAGCGCTTAACGAGCGCTGACTGTGAAATAACATGAAGGAATTGCTGTTAATAGTACGAAGAGAGCTGCTTAATGGGCACGATTCCCAGTTGGATGCCAGCAGTGGCTGGAGTCCTTTGGTTGGGTGGGTAACACTTAGGGTTTAGCTTAACACAAGAATTAACAGTTATCTACCTGCCTGTACTGCGAACGCAGATGAACGCTTGAATTCACAGCTGACCCCAGGGCAGCCCTTTCTGCAGAAGGTGCAAGTCGAGCAGCCCTTGGCTCTGGATTCTCTAGCGTGCGACTGACTGTGAAGGGAATGTCTGTTAGAAATGACTGAACTAATTGGTTGAAATTGTACGTGTGGCAAATTCTGGTTTCAGGATGCTGGAGTCTAAAAAGGAAGCGCCGCTCTTGAAAGAGAAGATGTAATAATGAGAGATTAGTGACTCCTTCCTGTAGGAGGAAGGAGAAGGGGACCAGCCCAGTGGAACCTGAACTGGGGTTTTTAGGTGCTACCAGCAGGTTAAACAGGCAGCAGGAGGCATTCCTGTTACATGTGTGTGTGGATGTTCCTCAGCAGCTGATGGGTTAGCAGATGGTGGGGACAGAATTCAAACAAAGATGATGGGAGCAGGAGGGAGCAATGTTTTGGAGCTGAGGAATATTCTTCTGTTACTTGGGAACAGGCGTGAGAAATTTTGCGACGGTTTGTTCCCTCCAAGAGTCTGCCGTGGTCTCAGTGCCGGCAGGAGGGCAGGGGCAGCGTTAGGATGGGGCAGAGAAGGCTTCTGAGAAGTGTGTTTCGGAGGGGTCAGAAGAAGAATGCAGGTCACTGGAAGGGGCTGCATGGCTGGCTGTGCGTGGATTTGAAAGCTGTAGAAGAATTCAGAGAAGGAAGCTGCTGCTCCCTTCTCCGCACCCAGCTAGTGCCCTGCGCAAGTAGCTGAGCAGCTGCTGTCGCTTCACCTGCGGTTTAGAGCATCTGACCTCAGAGCTGCTTTAAATTGCCTCCTTCCTGTTGTGTTCTGAGAGACAAGAATCAGCAGAGGGGGAAGTGAAGAGCTGGGAATTGCAGCTGAAAAGGCCAGAGGTTTGTGTCCAGAGCACCCAACAGCCCCTACCGGCACTGCTGCCGCTCCGGCCAGGGCAGGATGATTTTTTTCACTGGAGTGAGTTGTGCAAGGCTGGATGTGCCTGGGCAAGCCTGCAGGGCTGGGAAGCCCATGGCATTTATCTTCCTTCCTGGCTTTTTGTTGGCTTCTCTCCGTTTACCTCTTGGTTCAGACTTCATGAAAAACGCTGTGATATTTACATAAGCAAAAGAAATGATTGTTACTGTGGCTCTGGTTTGTGTTTGCAGGATATCGACGTGATATTTAGCAACATTTCAGACATTCACGAGTTGACAGTGAAGCTTTTAGGATTGATTGAGGATACTGTTGAAATGACTGATGAAAGTAGTCCTCATCCTCTGGCTGGCAGCTGCTTTGAGGATCTTGCAGAGGTACGGTCATCTGTTGTTTCTTTGGGTTGTTTTCTTCTTGAAATCACTGACTTTTATTTTCTGCGTAAACTTTCTGTCACAGCTCTGATAAATTTGCAGTTGTAAAATGTCCTTTGAATGAGCTCTGAACAGAGACCTTCTCTACCCATTCTTTAGTTTAGTAGGTGAGCTAAAGTGTGTTTTCTGCCTGTCACAGAAGTGATACCAAGCAGGTAAGCACAGAACTAAAACCTCATTTCAGGGTGGGAATTAATTGCTACGATCCCACAGTGATGTGGATTGGAAAAGTAACTTCCTGGGCTTGCTTAAGGAAAGAAAGTGGCGCTTCAGTTGCTGTAGGGGTTGGTGTCAAGCCCAGAGCTATCCAAAAAATCAAAGCAGCTGGACGTAGATCTGCAAGATGAGTGATTTGCCTGTCTCTGGACAGTGAGCTAACACAGACAAAATTGTTCTTAATTGAGGCAATTGTATCATTACATATCTGGAATGGCAAATATCTCTGCAAGGTAAAGACTCTGGGAAGGATGAAGTGTTAAAACAGTCGTGCAGCGGAACAGAAGCTCACTGCTCAGTACTGGAGCAAAAGCCCTGTCGATACCCACTGACTGATAAAACATGAGCAGGAATAAGGCAACACATAGCACATGGAGCTGGTGTGGCTCGTGCTGGAACATTATTAACAATTATTTTGTCATGTTTTTGTCAGTCTGCTTTTCCTTGGGAGGTGTATTGAGCCCAGTTTGTTGAACCAAAACGTGAGGGTAATCACCGAAACCACGCCAGCTCTATTGCAGAGGCAGTCAAATGAGATGTCTTGGCCTGAAGGAGAGAATATCTTGGATGAACCACGTGGTGAATGTGAAATTTGTGATTTTTATCTCAAAATTATGATGTTTAGAAAGAAAATGACAAGCAGCAGAAACTTCCTCTTTGCTTTTACATATGGTCAGTTTGTAAAATCTGATCTCTGGCTGACCAGTAGCGCTTGGAAAATGGCCTGTGTTTCTGTGGGTGTGAAGAATATGGGTCCTTGAGCCCGTGTGCCACTTGTGCCATAAAGATAAAGTTTTCCTGGATTTACTTCAATAAACCACTCATCTGACAGAACAGTGGGAAAGTCCAGTTGACTTGCTCTTAGCTCTGAAGTTGTTAATGTGTAATTGCTTGAATAATGATAAGGGGAAGCATCTGAGCAGTGAAATGAAGTAACTAATATATTAAAATTTTAGAAAGACTTTAAAATATCACGGCACTGTCCTGGGAAACACACACATTGGTTTATTGCAAAAGCTACTCTTAGGCATCCTGTGCTTTAAGAAAAACAATTCTCAATGAGTAAAAAATTCACCCGATGTTCACTAACAGAAAAACTTCAATAGGAAATAAAGAGCAGATTATTCTTCAAAGCTTTTTCTGCAGATAGTAAGTTTGAATGTAATAATTCAGTCCATACAGAGCAAGACCTACTTAATAACTAGGCTGTTCATTTGACCATCTCGCACGTTGAGATCATCTCTCTGTATTTGCAAAAGGGATCATTAGAGATGGGAAAGTGGAGTGTTTATTTGCTCTCACTGCCAGCCTTGTTGGCTTGGTGTTCCCACTACAAAGGTTCTTCAACTTATTTGGAAGGATAATTGAAAACAAACAGCCTCCTAAGCTGGAATCCTCCTGTTTTGTCTGCTTTCCTGCATCGGTTCCCTGGAAGGTTTAAACATAAATATTGTCGTGGTTTTGAGATAAGGAGGTCTGGGGAAAATAAAACATTTTCTCCTGCCATGGAGGAAACTCAAAAACTCCGTGCCTGACACTTTTCCATGGAAGACAGACACTTTTTAATATGCTGGTAAAAAAATACTGTACTTGGTGGTAACTCTTACAGTTCTAACTGCTGCAGTGTGTTTTAATGTTTGCCTGAGATAGTCTCTTTAGTCATGTTCAGCTGGTGGCAGGAGACCCTCCCAACCAAGGGCAGAAGGGTCTTTGTGCCTACTTTGAAGAACCTTCAGAAGGCCGATAATGAAGCAAGGGTTATTAGCAGTAGATTGTAAATTTGTTAAGCTGGCATTTCCATTTCCACGTGAGAAGTTTTAGGTATCCTCAAAGAAAAAAAAACCCAAAGAGGTGGAAACCTGTGCACTACAGTTGGGCTGGAACACAGACACCGGTACAGAACTAGGTAGCTGTGTAGAGATCATTTACACGGGAGTCAAGATGACATCTCCATACATCAGTAACTTTTGCAACATTGCAAATGTGCCCACCCTGCTTTGGGGTTTTTTTTTCTTATTAGCCTCTTGGGAAGATAACAATGCAGTGTGTTTCAATCTCGTGTTCAAAAACCAAAACCCAAAACTTGAAATACTGATTAAAGCCTGAGTGTGTTTGCAGTGTTACTGGCACAGAATCCCAGCATGGTGGGGTTGGCAGGGCCCTCTGGAGCTGCTCTGGTGCCACCCCCTGCTCCATCCAGCAGGGGCACCCAGAGCAGGGGCCCAGCAGCACAGGGTCCAGCCGGGGTGGGAATCTCTCCAGAGAAGGAGACTCCACATCCTCTCTGGGCAGCCTGGCACAGCCTCCCACACCCTCACACCAAACAACTTTCTCCTCCTGCTCAGATGGAACCTCCTGGGTTCCAGTTTGTGGCCATTGCCCCTTGTCCTGTCCCTGGGCACCACTGAAAATCAGAGTCTGTCCCCATCCTCTTGCCCCCCGGGGCCCTTTATCTCTTGCTCAGCATTGCTCAGCTCCCCTCTCAGGCTGCTCTTCTCCAGCTGAACACCCCAGGGCTCTCAGCCTTTCCTTGTCAGAGTCAGTCCCCTGTCCTTAATTTGGACGTTGGAAAACAAGAGCCCCATATTACTTGGAGGTGGTGGGCAGGCGTGGAGTACAGAACATTAAAAAAAAAAAAACCCTCAGGCTGTAAACTGGTTTCAGATTAAGAAAACCAACCTGTTTAGTTAAAGGGTGTCTAATCATTTCTCTTCAGCTGCTGAAGTGCCAAACCTCCCTCTGCTTCCATCCCCCCCTCCCAGATACAATCTAATGCAAATGGACAGCAATGATTAGAACTTGATGAGGAGAGCTGAGAGTGATGATTACAATTTGCATGTGAAAGGAGAGCCCGTTCTGCGCCTCTCCTCCCCACAAAGACTTTACTTGCAGCTGCCCCATGAGTAAGGCAGGAAATCCCCTGGACCCCTAGAAAATGGAAGACTTGAGACTTTACCTGAGTGTTTAAATGCAACTTTGTGGTGTTTGATACTCCCAAATTCTGCAGCCTGGATTCTGCCAAGCACTTCTGCGGTAAGGTGAAAAGAAATAGGTGCTTATTCTGGGCATGGTGCCATCAGCACCGGATAACCCAGTGATTCATGAGTGATTCAGCCCAGTGAGTCTGCAGAGACTGGGAGCAGCCTGACAGGACTCGGAGCAGGTGATCTATGAGCAGTCATAAATTATTCCTGCAGAGATTCATGTCCTGTCAGGTTTGCATCCCATCCTGCTCTAGTTGATATTACAGAATCACTCCATCCAGAATCAGTGATGTTTGCACGTGAAACCCTTGATGTCATTAGAGAACAACCCTCTGAGCCTTTCAAACTTGCTGCTTTGGTCCAGAGTGAGATCTTTTCCCAGCCTTCCAGCACGGCCAGAAAAGCCTGCGAAAGTCCAGTGCTCATCACTGACCATTTCTACGTGACGTAGCCTGAAATGGTGGTGGTCCAACAATGTGACAGTCCCCAAAGTTCATCTTTACCTGCACTTCTTTCCCAAGTGTCATTCCTTATTGACAGAGAGAAGGTAAATCGCTGGTCTGTGTGAAACGTGGCTGAAAACCAAGAACTTCTCTTGGTTCCCCTTGCTTTGGTAAAGCAAAGTTTGTGTTGGTGAGGAGCACGGCGAGATTGAGGAATGCTGAGAACGCGTTGTGCGCGTTCAGAATCTGGAAGTGAAGAAAGGGTTGTGGTTTACTGATTATTTGTTTTGCAAAATCGATGTTTTCTTGAAAATTTCCACTCGTTTGTCGGCTTCTTAGAGGAATGAACTGTAGCATCTGGAACAGAAACACCTCACAGCCTCCATGTCTGTATGTAATTCTCGGTTTTTATTTAGGAGCAAGCCTTTGATCCGTATGAAACCTTGTCCCAGGATATTCTCTCTCCCCAGTTTCACGAGCATTTTAATAACTTAATGGCAAAGCCTGCTGTCGCTCTCCACTTCCAGGTGAGTGCAAAGGAGAAATGCTGAACTGCTTTACCTCTCCCCTTTCAAAGGTTTGAATTTTGTTGGTAATTCTTCACTCCCTACTGAGGAGGAAACCTTCTAGGTTCTGACCCTTCTTCAGTGTAAGCTGTTTGGACTCTACCTCTTCCAGTAAAAACTGGACTCAGCTCTGACCCATCTGTGAGTCTTTTGCAGGTTTTTATGTCCTCACGTCAGACTCTGGTGGTTGAGGATAGAGGGTGACTGCTCATACCTGTCACTTCTGTTTCCATTTTGCCTTTTGCTGCCAAACACAGACACCCAGGCACAGTATTTTCATTTTCTTCCATACATACCCCAGGTCTCCTTGTTTGGCATTGAGGCTGGGACTGGTAGTTTTTCTCGATTCATTTCTTTAATAGGACTATGGAGCAAGATAATCTGTGATGTTCTTTGGTATTTTTTATCTCTTCCTTCTGCCAACGTGGCGGGTCTGTTAAAGCCTACTGCTCAGAAGACTGAACTTGTGTTCAGAAATGCATTTAGAGAAGCTGCTGAGCAGGTGGTCGGTCAGCAGTGCTCCCAGCTAAACCCATTAGAGAAGGGCTTAGTTTGTCCAGTTGGTTCACTGGGGCCCACATCTCTGCAAGGTGGGATTCCTCTGAGCCATTCCTTCAGGGTGAGCGTTTCCTCTTCAGCTCTGAGCACTTGGTAAGCTGGATCAGCTCACTCTTAAATACTACTTGGGGAATGAAGTAAGGCCCTTTCCCTAGAAAATTTAAAGCCCAAAGCCCTATTCTAGAATTGCTAATCGAGTCATTTGACAGGGAAGCTGGCCTCCTGCCTGAGTTGCCTCACCATAGAAAGGCTTGGGCTTTCCTAAGGATGTTCCTTCACACCTCTTCTCCAAGCTGCTGAGTGAAGGCAGAGGTCCAAGCTCTGGGCCACGGACATATATGAGCTGCCTCTGGCAACTGCAGAGAGATGCAGCCCGAAGTCTTAAATGGGGGTCATTTCCAAACAGGAGTGATTCCATTGATAGGGAAGATGGCAGAGATTTCGCCGTCCTTTGGAAAACCTCATCCCACAGCCTGAATTCCTCTGTTAATTAACTGCTGGGAATGGGAAGATTTCTGACTCATTTTCTAAGTCATAAACTTATGACTCTTCAGTTTCTGAGGGAAAGGAAATATTAATTTCATTGGTGCTTGATGGTACCTCCATATTCCTGTGGTATATTGGATGCCAGTTGAAGCACAGTGTAACGTAACTGGGAGGAGAGGACACTGGGGGGAAGTTGGTGACAAGTTTGCTAGCCCCGACGGGAGTCCAGGCCCATTTTGGAAATGGGGATGAGCTTTTTCTCAAAATATATTCCAGCATTTTCTGCATCCTGGGATGTGGCTGTTGACTGGGGAACAGCCATAGACTGTACATTGATTTTAGGTGTTGTCATCTTGAACTTAACCTACTCAGTGAGTTCTACAGACAGTGCTGAAGTACAGAGGTGCTAGGGAGTGTGTCAGGAGCAATTAAAGGATGCTTATTAAGTGGCTTGCGGGTAACTCGCTCCTCTAGCTTCTTATATTTGGTTTGCTGCTTCTGGCAGAAATATGGACCATCCAAGTGGTTCCTATTTGAAGGAGGCAGACTATGCCAGCGTTTGCGTGGCGGGTGTTAGGGGTCTTTTCAGAGCTGTGGGTTCACGAGTGAGTGTGCATCCAAACCTACCCAAAGCTGGTGATCCTCCTGGAAGAGGACGTTTACAGGTTGATGTCAGGCCATTTATGTGTCCCTGAACCTCATTAGACAAAAAATGGGTTTGCAAACTTTCTCGTCTTCATTACTACTAGATGTAAGCATAGAGTAACGTAGATCAGAAGGGACACCCTGGAGTGTCTGGCATGACCATCTTGCTCAAAGCAGTCAGCAAGTCCTCGTGCAGTCCTGTTGCGAGTGTTTGTGTCAGTAATCCTGCTTATTTTTCCTTTTCAGTCCACTGCTGAAGGGTTTAAAGAAGCTGTACGATACGTCCTCCCACGGCTCATGCTTATCCCAGTCTATCATTGCTTGCACTACTTCGAGTTGCTACAGGTAAAAGAAGCCACGCTCTTGTTCCCTGCTCAAAATATTTCTTAACGTGGAGAATCTTGAGCTTTTAGATGAGATTTTACTTGCTGCTTCTGAAAGTCGAAAGATATGGAAGTATTGATGTGACACCAGTTAGTACATGCCTGAAAATTGAAAAGTATATTAAAGAAAGGAATAAAATCTTCAAAAGCATCTGTTGCTCTGATAGGAACATTTAACTGTATTTTATTAAACCAACCTTTATTGAACTTGAGTTCTAATAGAGTTAAAAATTGAATAGGCAGATCTAATTTATTCTTTCCTTGAGTTCTAAATTTCTTGTCCATTTAGAAAAAACTAAATGTAATTCAGATCAGTGTTCCCAGTCTCAAGTCACGCTTCAGTTGCAGCTCAGCTGGCCTTATTTTGGGGGCTGGAGAGACTCTTCCCTTTCGGGGAGTCAGAATGATTCATTCTTAAATATTCAACCATTTGTCCTGAATCCTAAATGGAAGAGAGACAGTGAAAAATACCTTTTTTTTTTCATAGCATCCCACATTTTCTCCATATTGAGGAGGAATGAGAATAAGCTCTATTATTTTCTTATTTTCTATCTCCTAAGAAGTGACATTGATGAAGTGCCAGGCTTTATGGAATTCTGATTCGGATGATAAAAAGTTATTCCTGTAGGACCTAGTTCAGGGTTCTCACCAAACAAGTTGTTTAGGTTGGCATCTGGTCCTTATTTATGAGCAATTCTGCCTATTGGGGCATTCCTTGTTTTGGAACAGGCTCTGTTGGTTTGACCGCAGATCCCTTGCGCGTATTTTATCCCTCTACGTGCTCGCAAGGTGGTTCACATCAGTAGATATTTCCCTCGGGTATAACAGCTAAAAGCCCAAAGTAATGTCGGTATGTGTCTTTTTGCTTCTAATCAAATGTGTTTGCTGTGAGTTATGAGGAGAGAGGGCAGCAGTCAGCAGAAATTTAACATCTGAGGTCTATAATAATCATTCTTGAATAAGAAAAAAATAACTTGGAAAAATACTTAGATTGGAGCTTTTTTAAGCGTCTGGGGATAATGTAAAAAAAAAAAACCAGAACAAACTACTTACCCCATTGTGCTGGGAAGGTTTGTAATGCTTATAAGGGTAAGTAAATTATTTACTTAACTGGAATATACTTAAATGAAACGGGTGAAATATCCCGTGGCTGGAGCTGACACTTTGAGATCGCAACAGAAATCGCGCTTTTAAGTTCTCAGGGTAAGAAGCGATCCTGGCGGTGTTGTGCAGGTGGGTTTATATGGTCTTCCTTTCTGTTTTCAATGATGTATAGCAGATATTTCCAGTGATGTATATCAGGTATTTCCAATGACGTATATCAAATGTTTCCAGTGCTGTATATCAGATGTTTCAAATGATGTGTATCCAGTATTTCAAATGATGTCTATCAAATAGTCAAATCTATATTTGTGTGTATATAGAAAATTCAAATGCTGTCTATCAAATATGCAAATATGTACATTGACACATATATCAAATATTCAAAAGGTGTATATAAAACATTCACATTATGTATATCAAATATTCAAATACCTATACATTGGTGTGTATATAAAACATTCAAAGTATGTCTATCAAATACTTGTACGGAGGAAGACAGCGCAACTTTGCAGTGCAGAACTTGCCTACAACAGAATACAAAATGTTCTCAAAGGTATCTTAAAGCTGAAAAACAGCAATTGTTTTAAGACCAGTTCTGTAGTTTATATCTGGCACATATTCCTTTATTCTTTTTTTTTTAAGTTCAGTCTTGTTTTCATTAATGCCTGCTGTGATTTTTTTTGCATATCCTGATTTAGATAAGCAAAACTAAGGATGATTTATTTTAACCCATGAACCACCCATCTCCAATGTAAGGATTACTAATATTTCTCAGAAAGGTTTAAATCCAAGTGACCTCTCCAGAAAGTTTAAATCTTGAAGCATTTCTCTTGATGGTCAGCTTAGAAAACAGTTAAGAAAGCTTTAAACCCTAATGGTCAGCGTCCTTTCCTCTAGATCACTGCGCTGTCTCTGTTGAGAACAGAAACTTTACGTTTCCATTTAATACTTGCCTTATGTTTTGAAAATAGACTGATCAAAGAACTAAAATGAAGGATGACAAGAGAAGCACCACATGGTCCTGCCTTGTGCTGGCCTCGTAGATAACGTCTCCCTCTCAAAACAGCGTAACTTCCCTTTCCCCAAGGGTTGCTTGCGTACGATATTTCTCTGGAAGTTCAGAAAATCTTCTTTTTTTTCCACGTTGAATAGACATAATTGCCTTAGTGACCTGTATTATGCTGGAGGTCGGGCTAATTAATGACCCATTGTGGCTTAAAGCTGGGGAACAGAGCACTTAGGTGGGAAATGAAGGAATGAAATCCTGGGCTGCAGCTTCGGGGGAATCCGACCGATTAACTGGTTTTACAAGCTGCTCATCATCTGCCCGCTGCTTAGGGGAAGGGTGACATGCATGTGCCTGGGAGAGCAGAGTGCTGTGTTTGCAGAGCTTAACCTTAAATGCTTTGCGGGCAAACTTGGTAGATATTTTTTCTTCAAGGAGTGTAAAGGGGAGGGTACTGTTTACGTTGTAAACTGTGGCACCGAGAGTCACAGAGTGTCTTTGCTTGGAAGAGACCTCCAAGATCATCTCGTCCAAGCTTCCACCCAGCACTGCCAGCTCACCACTAAAGCCTGTCCCTGGGCACCAGGGCCACACACCATTTAAATGCCTCCAGGGATGGTGCCTCCACCACTGCCCTGGGCAGCCCATTCCAACGGTTGAGAACCCTTCCAGTGAAGAAATGTTTCCTAACATCCAGCCTGAACCTGCCCTGGTGCAGCTCGCAGCCATTCCCTCTGGCCCTGGCACACGTTACCAGGGAAGACAACTTGGGTTTGACAGCGTGCCTTCAATCTCTAATACTGCAAGAGTTTTCTGGCTCTTGGGGACTCTGAGGCTGCCCATAACTCCCCGGTTAGTCTGGCTAGGATCGAGTTATAAATGCACGTGCTTCCAGTTCCTCCATACCTTTGAAGAGTGAAATCAGTTGGGTAGCACAAAACCATTTTGTTGTTTCTTTGTTTTTCACTTGCCTGATAGAGCAGGATGCTGCCCCAGGGGTATTAGCAGGTGGTACCTTTTTTAACTGGGGAATTTTAGCAGTGAAAATGAGGAATTTTGACCTTTATCCGCATCCTGCAAGCTTTGTGAACAGTGTCAGGATTCGTCTGCAGAGGCTGACACTTGGCTGTCTCAAACTTTGCTAACCTTGTGAGCACAGAGCGGAGATCTTAAATACCACTCTGGAGCCAGGAGTGGTAAATACAGACTCTCTGTCGTGATCACTTCGGTCGCAGGTCGAGAATCTGGATTTGTAGTTTCAAAAGATCCTAAATTTATAGCAGTGATTTTTAAAAAACCAAAGTGCTTTAGGGATAAAGTATTTATTAAACAAATTAATATATTATAAACTGATGGCTTTATAATATATATTATATTATTATAATTATATTATTAAATATGTTATATTATTATTAATATTATTATAATGTATTTTTTATATATGTTTTCTCTTAACCATTGTATTTGTCTCTAGGAACTGTGGTTGAAAAAGACCTTGCAAAAATGAAAGCAGAAAGCAAAAGAACACTCAAATATTCATGTTTTCATGGCTTCAGTAGGGAGAGAAGCTAAGATTGAGGCTGTTACTCCTAAAGAAAGCTAGGAAAAAACCTTACTGAATTGGAAGGTGAATAAAATAAGGAGTGACTGACAGAAGCACAGGCCTCGATGTTCACTCTTTTGCAAAACAGCAAAAGTAAAGTGAAGGAAATTGAAGTGTGAAAAGCTCAAGAATTCTTTCACACTGTTGAACTCCTCGATGCAGAACCCTGTTGGTGCAGTGTCTGGCTCAGAGACGACTCCTGGCCAAAGCAAGAGGCCTAAGGGTTGGGGGTCATTTGGAGACCCCCGTGTTGAATGGGTTGGGTTGGGTTTGGCAGCTATTCCGTTAGCAGCCGTTTAGAAGTCACCAGGAAATATCCTTTGGAACACCTCAAGTCAGAGGGCAGGCCCTGAGGTCGCTTGAATGTTGATTGCTTGTTCGAGCGTTGACAGAAAATCAACTTGCCGTGGGTGGTTGTGGAATGAATGATGACAGCAGAGGAAGTCACGCTGAAGAAATACAACTGTCTGGAAGGAAATAAATAGTGGTAGTGATCAAAAGTTGTTAGATCTTGCAGACAGGTAACCCAGACATTTTCTGATTGTCGTATCTTGAATTGATTATCGGAGTATTTGCGTTTAAGAGTAGGCTTGACATTTCCAAGGGTGAACACATAGTGTGTCCTTCCTCCTCATGTGACTCACAGGCATAAGATTATCCCTGATTCTTGCACGTGACTCACTGTGTTGCTATCAGCAACCCAAAACATATGAAATTCCACCTTTTGATCTTTTCAGTTCTTACCTAATCGCTGACTGACAGAAGCCCTGGTCAGTATTCTACGGGAACACTGTGGTAGAATTTCAGTGAACAGCATTCTTCATGATTTTCTGTACAGCAAATCAAGTAGTTAATATTCTCAGCTTGTCATCACCGGCCTTTTAAATACATCTGGCATAAGCAGGACCCACATTTCCTTTTCTTTTTTTTTTAAGATTTCACAATTTTCTCTCCTTTCTAGAGAAAATGTTCTGCTTTCACACCTGCTGTTTAATCGGAAGGTGCTTGTGAAGAACTGGCATCTGGAAAAGCAGATGTTAGTGCAGTGACTGCAGAGAGTGAGAGATGCTTCAGGTGATCTGCCTGACCTTCAGGAATCTATGCATTAAGGTGTAGAAATGGATTAGATTACTTCCAAATGGGTATATATGTGGGGTTTAATTAAAGAAAAAAGAAAGCAAAATAAGGTGTTTGATGTCTGTTAAGTGCCAAACACGCCTCCCCTTGGAAAGCAGGTGCAAGAAATTCTGCTCAGGATATGTGAGAAGAAAGCATTTGATCGGACTCGGTAACTTTTCCCACCTTTAGGATTTTGCACTTGTCTTTTCATACTGTTTTTATGCCCTTTGCATTTCTGTGGCTCATAGGAAGGAAAAGAAAGGCTTCCACAAAGGTGGACATCTCCTTTTTTCCCTTCCCTCACTGTTCCTCAGCTTGTAAACTTCCCAGAAATTTTTGACCATGAAACTTTAATTTCTCTAAGGTGCAAGCTGGAGGTTGTTTGGGCATGTGAGATAAAGAAAAAAATCTTAGTAATTTAAATTACATGAAGAGAATGGACCAATCTGGTCAGATCTGTTCTCTGAATTGCTTTTAGAGGAAGCAACGTACCTTTGCTGAGGGAACAGTAGTGGGGAAAGGAAAAGAAGGCTTCTGCCGTGCTGAGTGGTTGTGAGGAAGATTTCTCTTAGGTAAAACTAAAACAGAGCATGTCCAGAACTGCGTGGCACGTGGGCTTGATTTTTTTTTTTGCCCACCAATCTAGTTGCTTGAATTTTCTTTAAAAAAATTCATACTCTCTCTCAAATTTCCCAGTTCAAGAAGTTTCTGCCTAGTGGTGGAGACTGCTCTGATCTTTACACAAAGGAAATACTCAGATTCTCATCTCTGCATTTTGCTCTTAGTGGCGAATCTTGAATTTCAGGCTTTTTCTTTTCTTCTTTACCGTGTTAGTTTGCACTGCAAAATTGGGCATTTCTTCTGGAAACAGGCAAGTTTGCTGAAGATGGCAGACTTTAGAGTGGTAAGAAGCTAAGAGGGAATCTTGATTGTTCTGCCTTAAATCTGCTCTGGAACGTGACTAATAGACTCGTTGAGGGAGCACCACAAGTAGTGACATACACTGGCATTTAATGCTTGGCTGTTTCAAACCTCCAAACTGCTTCATAAAATCACTTGTGAAAAAGGGGATTGTCGATAAGAGGAAAAACAGTATCTGAAAACAATATTGGCTCTCAGGAAAAAAGTAAAGGCTTATCTTTTTTGCAGCTCCTTCCTATGCTTTCCTGTTGTGTATCTACTGAATTTTCCTGAATATCTGACAAATGTTTTTTAGTGACACACACAACTTGTTTTGAGCCTGCTTCTGGTAATAGCTCTCTCCTTGACTTGAGGTCATGGACTTCACCGAGTACTGTAGATAACAGTGTAAGAACTGCAGCCTTCCTACCCTTCTATAAACATCTGAAAACTGTTTTCTTAATGTCACAGCAATTGCAGGAATGCAGTGAAGATGAAGAGGACCGGGAGTGTTTGAAACAAGCCATTACTGCTCTTCTGAACCTGCAGTGCAGCATGGAGCGCATCTACAGCAAGCACTCCCCGAGACGGCGGCCTGGGTAAGAGTCCACAAAGCTACCCTGCCTTCCTAAAGTTGGTGGAGAAGGTGATAAGTGATGTGGAAGGAATTGTAATTTTATTTTTTCTTCCCTAAGTATTTCCTTTTCAAGGCCAGTTTATATTGTAAATGAGAGTAGCAGCCCAAAACCTTCACAGTCTGCTTGAATAGCATCAGTATCTTACTCCATCCCTAGCCAAAATAGTGAATGTGGCTTATTTAGAACAGTAAGCTGTATTTAGGGCAAAGAAATAATGATATAAACAATTAATTCAGTTGATTTTTTTATTAAGTCTCTTGGGGTGGCAAATATGGAATGTGCCTATTAGACATTGCAAGTATGGAATGTGCCCCTGTCACAGGAAGGCTATGGATGTGCTGGGATGTGTCCAGAGAAGGGCCACCAGGATGCTCAGAGGGCTGGAGCACCTCTGCTATGGGGACAGACTGAGAGAGTTGGGGTTGTTCAGTCTGGAGAAGAGAAGGCTCAGGGGAGACCTTTGTGTGGCCTTCCAGTATCTGAAGGGGGCTACAAGAAAGCTGGGCGGGGACTTTTTAGGCTGTGGGGCAGGGATAGGACCAGAGGGATTGGATTAAAACTAGAGATAGGTGGGTTCAGGTTGGACAGTAGGAAGAATTTCTTCCCCAGGAGGGTGGTGAGACACGGGAACAGGCTTCCCAGAGAGGGGGTGGAAGCTCCATCCTTGGAAGTGTTCAATCCCAGGCTGGCTGGGGCTGTGAGCAACCTGCTCTAGTGGGAGGTGTCCCTGCCCATGGCAGGGGGGTTGGAACCAGATGATCTTTAGAGTCCCTTCCAACCCTGACCATTCTGTGCTTCCATTGTGACTTTTTCTTCCCTTCATTCAAGGGAGCCAGTCTGTCGCTTCTATAACCGACAAATCCGAAGCAAGCACTTGGCCATCAAGAAAATGAACGAAATCCAGAAAAATATCGATGGCTGGGAAGGCAAAGACATTGGGCAGTGCTGCAATGAATTCATAATGGAAGGCAGCTTGACAAAAATAGGAGCCAAACACGAACGCCACATCTTCCTGTTCGACGGTTTAATGATCAGCTGTAAAACTAATCACGGCCAGTCGCGCCTTCCCGGCTACAGCAGCGCCGAGTACAGGCTGAAGGAGAAGATTATCATGAGGAAAATACAGATCATTGATAAAGACGACGCACCGGAGTACAAGCACGCGTTCGAGCTGGTCTCTAAAGATGAAAACAGCATCCTGTTCGCCGCCAAGTCTGCCGAAGAGAAGAGCAACTGGATGGCCGCCCTCATCTCCCTCCAGTATCGCAGCACTCTGGACAGGATGCTGGATTCTGTCTTGCTGCAAGAAGAGAACGAACAGCCGCTGAGGTTGCCCAGCCCGAACGTGTATCGTTTTGTGGTGGAAGACTCGGAAGACAACGTTGTGTTTGAGGACAACTTGCAGAGCAGGAACGGCATTCCTATCATCAAAGGAGGAACGGTGGTGAAATTAATCGAGAGGTTAACCTACCATATGTATGCAGGTATCCTCTACGTTTCTGAGATAGGGTTTTTTTATATATATATATATATATATATTTTTTTTTTTTTTTTATATATATATGGTTTTTTAAGGTCATGCTTCTATGGGTGATTAAATTCATCCTGTTATTATTGGTTGGGGTTTTTTTTTTTTCTGCATATAGTTAAATGTAAAGCAAGATTTCCAGGAAAAAGAAAGCCAACCAGTATCTGTTACTTGACCAACTGGCTTTGCTGGCAGAGTTGTGAGAGAATGTTGGGTATCACATCCCCTCTGCCCTAAATAGTGGTCTAATAAGAACCACTGGTGTGTTTCTTGAGACCATTGTGGCTTACGCAATGGTGGTTATATTTATTAAGGTTGGAGGTTCTATTTATTATATATCATATATACTATATATTATATATTATATATTGCTGCTTTACAAAGGAGAGAAAGATGCAAATTACAATGGGCATTCTTCAGACTTTCCTGAAGTTGTCTTATTTTATATATATATAATATTATGTATATTATCTTACATGTATTATCTTAAACCCCAGAAGTTAAACTTTGAAATAGTGACGTGTAGTGAGTGTTGCTGTCTAGAGAGAACTACTCAATCAAGGTATTGTTTCAGTGAGGTGTTTCAGCTGCGCTGGGGGCAGCACTGTGCACGATGTAGATGAACGCTGATGAAAATGCGAGGTCTTGGGCTGGGGGTGAAGAGCAGGTGCTGAAAGGGAACGCAGTGAAGCTGGTAGAAATGCTCTGTGAGGTCTTGCTGAGCTTCGTGTTGAGCTTGCAGAAGAGGCAACGAAGCTGGGCAAGGGACTGGAGAAGAGATCGTATAAGGAGCGTTTGAAGGAGCTGGGCCTGGTTAGTGTGAGGAAGAGGAGGCTGAGGGGAGCCCTCATCACTCTCTACAGCTCCCTGAAAGGACATTGGAGAGAGGCTGGTGCTGGGCTCTGCTCTCAGGGGATCAGGGACAGACCCAGAGGGAACGGCCTCAAGCTGAAACAAGGGAGGTTTAGACTGGACACTGGGAGAAAATTCTTCACGGAAAGGGCAGTGAAATATTGGAATGGGCTGCCCAGGGAGGGGGGTGAGTCCCCATCCCTGGATGTGTTTAAACATCGCTTGGTTGTGGTGCTGGGGGAGATGGTCTAGGGGTGAACTTGTAGAGCAGGGCTGATGGTTGGACACGATGATCCCAAGGGGCTTTTCCAAACCGAGTGATTCTGTGAGTCTCGAGTAGTAAGGGTCTCCTTTGTACTTTTTACAGAAGTGCCTGGTGTTTAGGTGAGTCTTTTTAGTCGTATGAAGGCTAGATAGTGTGCATGTAAAAAAAGATCAATTAAGAAATAGTATTTCCCACGTCGAAGATCAGTATTGATGGAAGTGGTTGGGATGCAAGTAATCAACGGTCTGAGAGTCCCGAGTCCTCTGTGTCTAAAACGTGCTGGGCTTTGGTGGCTTGGAAACAACCTCTTTTCCTGACCAAACTGTGTATTTGAGCATTAGTTTGAGAGCCTGACTTTGGGTGTTGTGTTGGCCTTGGAGATCTTCGATGAAACCCTTTCCTCTTGGGTTTCTCTCTGCTTTTTCCAAACCACGTTTGGAGCCAAGACTAACAAAACCCTCTCCACAAGGGCATTCTGATGACTAACAGCGTGTGGAAGGACTCTCAACAGATCTTGATGGTGCTTTTTCTTTGTATTTAGGTCAAGATATGATTTATTTCTTTTTTTAAACTGCGTATTCATCGTCGGCTTGCATTAGTTTCAGATTTGTGTGAGGAGGGCTTCGCTCCAGCCTACACGCTCCGCGTTCACAGAACAACCTCTGTCACACCAAAAAGGTCCCCGGTGGGTACCGAGATGCCACGGGAGGCAGGAGATGCAGAGTTAATACCCCCTTGAATGTAAATCACAAGCCACTGCAGGTAGCACATTGCTCCTGTTTTCTATTGTACCGAGAATATCGTTTCCAGAAAGAAATCAGTTCAAAAATACCACAAAGGCACCGACACGGGTTAGAGAGCAGAGTCACAGCCCCTCTTTTAAGACAACTGCAGCTCTTGTCCTCCGAGCAGGGACGTTACCTGCCGGGTCACTGGGATGAGGAAGATCTCCTTTTCAGAGCTCACAGATAGTACTGAAGGGTGACCAGAGACGTGCCGTGGGAGCAGAACGGGCTGGCAGGCTCAGCAGAGGTATCACGGAATGAGAGCACTCGTATTTTTAGCTTGCAAGCACCTTCCTATATATGGATCCTTTCAAAATGTTGAGCGGTGCTCCGTGGGGAATTTTTAAGCCTTCTTAAAAGCACTGTTTGTCTTAATCTATGGGAGGAAATTTCACTGCCCACATGCTGAAGACTGCTGGTGTAAGCGACCTGCACCCAATGCTGATGGATTGAAGGGTATTTCTGGAACAGCAGGAAAAAAAGAAACTCCCAGAAACCCAAAATCCACACTCCTGAGTGAGCGTATGCACGTGCACTTCTCCAAGCCTGGTCTACCTGTATTGCAGGATTCAGTTGCTTCCTGGCAGGTCTGGAAGCTGCTGTTACCCTTCTGAGAGGGTCTGCTGCAGGGGTCTAAGGGTTAGGACCAGATGATGACCCTCTGCGGCTCACAGTAAAGTGATTTTATAGAATCCCAGACTGGGGACCTTTCAAGGCCATCCAGTGCAACCTCCCTGCACCCAGCAGGGCCATCTGCAACTAGAGCAGGGTGCTCAGAGCCCCAGGCAACCTCCCCTGCAATGGTGCCAGGGATGGGGCAGCCACCACCTCTCTGGGCAGCCTGGCACAGGCTCTCCCCACCCTCAGCACCAACAATTTCTCCTTCTCTCCACTCTGAATCTCCCTCTTTTAGTTTCAAACCATCCCCCCTTGTCCTGTCCCAACAGGCCCTGATCAAAAGTCCCTCCCCATCTTTCTGCGAGGCCCCTTCAAGTCCTGCAAGGCCCCCAGAAGGTCTCCCCAGATGGAGCCTTCTCCTCTGCAGGCTGCACCCCCCCAGCTCTCCCAGCCTGGCTCCCAGCAGAGGGGTTCCAGCCCTCCCAGCATCGCTGGGGCTCCTCTGGCCCCGCTCCAACAGGTCCCTGTCCCTGCTGTGCTGAGCACTCCCGAGCTGCCCCAGCACTGCAGGGGGGTCTCTCTCTCTCTCTGCCCAGAGCCCTGGGAGCAGAGGGGCAGGATCCCCCCCTCCCCTGCTGCCCACGCTGCTGGGGCTGCAGCCCAGGGTGCCAGTGCCTGCTGGGTGCCAGCGCACGGGGCTGGCTCCAGTCCAGCTTCTCCCCCCAGCACCCCTGAGTCCTTCTCCTGGGGGCTGCTCTCAGTGTCATGGGTAGGATCAGGTGATGGCCCTTCATGGCTCACAGCAAAGTGATTTTTTCTCAGCTTGCTTATTCAGGATCTGAGAAACTCAGCAGGCACATCTCACGGTAACACACCTACCATGGGGGGTGAGGAACAGCAGGAGGGGGTGTGGTGGCTTCTGGAAATGCAAGGTCCTGAACTTCTGCAGGTGTTTGCTTTGTAAGGCCTCTGCAGCTCGTCCCGTGCTGGTAGTTCTGGGTGCAGGGGCTGGCTGGGGCCGGGCTGCAGTCCCATCGCCGGAGCGCTCTTAGGAACAGGTGAGACAACCGTCGGGGCGGCGGAGGCGTTTGGGCCGACAGGAGAGTAGGAAATGCCTTTTCTTTGTCTTTGTGAAGCCACGGATGAGCTGCACGTTCAGGGAGTGGAGCCATTCCACGTGCCAGGGCCGAGGTGGTTTTTGAGAGAATTCAGTATCTGCAGTTGACTGGGTTTACAGGGGAAATGCACCGGAAAAACCCAACCTCAACCTTCACGAGCAGCATCATTTCAGATATATTTCAGATTTCAGTGCTTGACTTAAAACCTTAGTGTATTTTCTGAACTTTAAGCTTTTTCCTGTGAGTCTGTGTGTATCTTATTTCTGATATTTTCAAAAAAAACGAAACCACTCCATTTTCCTATTCTGTCCTTACAGATCCTAATTTTGTACGGACTTTCCTTACCACGTACCGCTCCTTTTGCAAGCCCCAGGAGCTGCTGAGTTTACTGATTGAAAGGTAAGCAGTGGGCATCCTCTCTGGAGTCACCGAAAGGCTCTCGGGTGTTTCCCCTGCTCCTTTGCTGCTCGGCTTCTCGGCGCCGAGCGGGATCTGGTGTAGGGGAGGTCAGAAAAGTGACTTTCAAAGCGGGATGTGGTGATGCGGGTTTTTAACGCCCGTGTCTTTGTCCCAGTTTGGTACATTTGTTACCTGTTGGGGATTTTTTTGGGGGATGGGAATGTTTTGAACTCCCTATCCTGATTCTGAGGGTGTATCCGAGTAGGGCTCGATGCAAATAAGAAGGGAAATGAGCTCAGCAGTTTGTCTGAAAGGCGCCGACTCTTGATGTAAACAGCATTTTAATACGCGGTGATAAAGCCGCTCTTAAGCTTTCTTCTAATCTTCCCTTCATCGAGCTAGCAGGTAGTTCAAAACCTTATATCCCAGTCTAGACGCCTTGTGATGACCAGAGAAGGAGCAAATTACCAGGGCGAGAGCTGGGTGTGTTAGCCGCGCACAGCCAGGGGAGGAGGGAATTCCAGGCAGACTGGCTGGCCGACCAGCGCTCCTGTCGCACCGCGGCCGATCGTTTTGGCAAACGCATCCGCGTTTCGTGCCCTACGTAAAGGCTTTGTGGTTTACCTTAATGGCCAGCGGGGTTTGGGACGTTTTTATCCATAGGTTTGAAATCCCCGAGCCCGAGCCGACGGAAGCAGACAGGCTGGCGATCGAGAAAGGGGAGCAGCCCATCGGCGCAGACCTGAAGCGGTTTCGCAAGGAGTACGTCCAGCCGGTACAGCTCAGGTTGAGTGGCTTTTCAGTTCCTTCTGTTAAACCCAGATTTCAGTTGGCTGATTACACGGTGATCCCGGAGACAGTAATCTCTTTTGGAGACTGCTGTGCTGTCAAGTAGGGATTTAGCTCTGTCTGCAAGCAGGCTAATAACCCGCACCGTGTTCCCATTAGTCACACTGGCTGCTGCTGTTGTCACAACTGTCCCTTGGTTCTCTGCCGCTCGCAGCTGCGATCGCCACCCACGAGAACGCCGTGCGGCCGCTCTGGAAAGCGGCTGTGGGTGCGAGATGCACGACTGAAAGTGTTTTCTGGCCACGGTTTGAATGGGCCCCTTGTTAACAGGCCCAGGGAAGATAGTTTTCTCTGGTGCCATTTTGATTTTTTTCCCCAATCCTGCTGGTATTTCACTCCCTTCCCCAGCCCCGTTGATGCATTTGCACACAGACAGGGAGCCTCTTGCCTGTGCCGCACTTTGCAGCGGGCTGCAGTGAATCTTCAAGGCCTTGCTGACCAAGCTAACTTGGGGAACAATTAAGCATTTCTAGCATGAGTGAGGCTGATTGTTTCCCTGATAGGGGATCGAGTCAGGAGGAGACACAGATCACAACCAACATTAGCTCGGACAGCTTGTGTTGGTCAAACTGTTTTTATTAGTGGCATCAAGCTGTTCCTGTTAGTGGCACATAACTCCACGCACAGCACCCTGTTATCCCGTGCCGCAGTGCTCACCTGTTTGGAGCTGACAGCAGCTAACTCAAAGTGGAGGGTCATACTGACACACCCACACCGGTACCTTCAAGGTAGGTGTTCAGAAAGTCACTTGGGAGTCACATTTTCATCAGATACCCGTGTGCATATCTCTAAACCGATATAAGTACGTAGGTAACGCTGCAGTTTTCATCGATACGTAGCCGCCGCCGCCTTCCTGGACGTAGCCCAAGTTATACAACCTCCGTGTAATCTTGATACTCGTGTGTGCTCCTGGCCTTGGACAGATTTATCAGGCCCTTGGTGTTCTCAGCTTATCAGCTCCTGTGGGCTCAGCAGGACCGCTAGTCTCCAGAGTTATCAGTCCTTGGGAGAGCTTCACGTGCTGCCTCTCGGCACATACTTGAGCTGGTTTCAGCTTGCTTCCGCACCCATCCCTACAGGTGCCCGTAGAGCCCTTTCACGGAAGCTCAGGCGGAACAGGCTCGTGACACAGCTGCCTCAAAAGTTTCAAGATCGTTGTATTGCTTTCGTTGCTGTTTTTATTCGTGGCCTCCTCGGGTAGTTAGGCTGGAAGTTGCTCAGGGACCTCCCACAGTGCCCCTTTGCATGGTACAAGCTCATCTTCCTGCAGTGCTGCCGACCGCCGCGGCTGAGCGGGACACGTGGTTGCCATGAACCTGTAGAAAAGCCTGAAAGCAGCAGTTAACTGTGTTTCTTGCTATTCATTTCTAAAAGCAACTTGGCCCTCTTGCCTTCATGTGTTATCTTTGAGCCGTTTGAAACTCGTGCCCCGTTCCAAAGTTTCCAGGGTCTTTGGTTTTGGTTTCTGGCTTCTTTCCCTGTTGGAGAGATTAGAGTACCTCTTATCCTCACAGCTACTCTTTGCTGTCTGATTTACACTGTGGTTGGCGAGCCGAGGCCCTTACTGGTGCCTGCTGGATGTGTTTAAAGCTGCTGTTTAACACATGGCCTTCTGTGGCTTCATCTTCAAATTTAGGACATACTACAAGGTTTTAGTGGCTTGAAACAGCTGAAAAGAAGTGCCCGAAGCGGAGCTGTTGGGTTGGTACTCCCAGCACTTGGTACATCCCAGTATTGTTATTAGCACAGATCTTTACTTGAGAGAGACCTGAGATTTGGGAAGAAGGTAGAGAATGTGAAGATGCTCATCCCTCCCCCCCTCTCCCTTCCCTCCCCATGTCTCAGACGATGCTGCAGACACGCTGTGCGGTGCATGGGCGTGGAAACAGTAACGTCTTTGACTGGATTAAATGTACGTGAGGTCATGAGGAAGAGGATGTGCCAAGCTGGAAACGCAGTCAGCAGAACCAGGCAATCTTTCTGGCTTCTTTGGTGTAACTACCATGATATCTCAAAGGCAGAGAGTGATTAGATAAGATCCTCTATTACTGTTATTGGGAACTCGTTTCAAAACAGCGCTCCTTTTGACGGTTTGGAGCTGTCATTAATTTCCAGCCTAAACAATCTCTTTGGGTAGTCATTCTCTCACGTCATCACCTTGTTCTGTAATTTATACGCTGGGAGGAGGAGAACAATTTAATTCTCTGTGTATTCATGTAGAGCACTCTTCATTTGACTAAGCCAAACCAGCCAACTTCTCTCGTGCTCTGACTCACAAAAGACTGGCTGATGACAATCGGTTGTCTGCCCTGTCTTTCTCAGATGTTCTTGCCCCAACCCTACAGGGCCAAGCCACTGCAAACAGTAGTCTGATAGACAATTAGAACTGGTTTACCTCCAAATCCTGAGCTGGGAGGAGTGGGGGAGTTCAGCACTCTGCAAACAGTTGAACCACTTCTGCAAAGGTGATGGGGCAGGAGTAAGCACAGCTCCCTGTAGCCATGTCCTCCTCAGAGTCTGAGACCCTGGGCTCTCCACTAACCCCATCAGCCAGCCCCACCAGTTGCATGAGCCTAGGGAAAATCTGGCTGATACAGGAGATTTTTTTGCTTGCTCTTCAGCTGAGGTTATAGGGTGACACCTGAAGAAGAGGCAAACCAGTTTTTTATACTGATACACCCTGAGAGCAGGAGTCAGAAGAGCAGCTCTGGTTCACTTTTAGAGGCTTGTTTATCACGAGAAAGTTTAGTGTTATCCTTAAAAGGAAGCACTGGATCTGGTAGGGCTGTTTGTGTAATTAAAAAGTTACAAAAATAGTGCAAAACACCCGCAACAACTTCTAAGCTGCAATTTGCATACAGGAAAGAAACAGCTACAAATTTGTTTCTTACCAAATAGGAGATCCTAATTTAGCTTTTTCAGTAAAAACCAAAAAGCCTCAGAAGATTACATTGGAAATACCAGTTTTATCAGCTTCTGGTAAGTGTTTTCCTCTTCTGAAGCCACCTAGTCTAGCATTCTTTATGTAAGATTGTAAAAAATACCTAACTATATATATGGTTGGACTGGAAAATTACATTTTAAATACCTGGGGACTTCTTTGGCTATTGGTGCCCTGCTTAGTCTTCTGTTCTGTCCTTCTGTCCATATTTATTTTGATCATCATCAACCCCACGAATCTGTAACTTGCTTTTTGTAGATTTGTGTTCCATTTAGTGCTTACACGGGATGAGCCTCCAAAGTCCTTAAAAGCAAAGCCTAATGTTTTATTTTTCTCTCTTCATCCTCAGAGTATTGAATGTTTTCCGTCACTGGGTAGAGCACCATTTTTATGATTTTGAGAGGGATCTGGAGTTACTGGAGCGACTGGAGACGTTTATTTCTAGCGTAAGAGGTATGGTCACTGGTGGTCCTGTTGTTCTTCCACGTTTTGGTACAGCCTGTTGATCTCATCCTGACGGATTTTAGCCATGACATTATCTTTACACACAGGAGTAATTTTGATGCCTTTAATTGAGCTGTTTATGAGAGACTCCTTTACATGAGCAAGCTTTGGCCTGGAGCCTAAGCAGCTACCAAACTGGTAGCTTCCAAACTTCTGGACAGCAATGTTTGTCTTTGTCTGACTCTAATTCAGACTGTCATCTTCTTCCTCCCTGTGTTGTATTCTTAGACAATTCCTTCCCTGAGACTAGTTTTTCTCCATCTTGTTCTTTTTCCATTTATTGGCAGTTCCAGTTGAAAATCATTATCCTTTTAGAAGATACTTGACCTGCTGGGTATTGTTTCCTCTGGAGCAATCCCTTATGAACCAGCAGAATTTTTTTGGCAGCCTACGTGGGAGGCAACAGTGTTGGTGTGTCACTTGAAGCTTGTTGGGTTTAGTTCTTCTCCTCTAAGTAGGTGAAGCTTGCAAAGTGAAGACAGTTGCAGCTGAGAAAGTAAAACACAATGCATACGGGGTCACTTTTTTTTCAGTAGATGTGGTGAAATGCAGCTGGGCCCCCAAAACCTTCTTCACTCGCCTGTATTTGACAAGTGATACAGGTGCAGGAACCTGTAAGAAAAAAATAGGGAACTACAAACCCAGTTGACTTGCATATGTGTACCTTGTGTTTTACTTGCATGCAGAATTTTGAGTGCACGCACAGTTTGGGGGGATTGGTTTTATTAAATTATCAGAAGTCATTGAAGTTGAAGGGAGACCTTCTCACTCTCTACAGCTACCAGAAAGGAGGACGAGAGGCAGGCACTGGTCTCCTCTCACAAGTAACTAGGGACAGAACAAGAGGGAATGGCCTCGAGCTGCACCAGGGGAGGGTTAAACTGGACATTAAGAAAAATTTTTTCACTGCAGGGGTTGTCAGGCATTGGAACAGGCTGCCCAGGGATGGGGTTCGGTCGCCAGCCTGGAGGTGTTTAAAAACCATATAGGTCTGGTGCTTGGGGATGTGGCTTGGTGGTGGACTTGGTAGAGTAGGGTTGATGGTTGGACTCGATGATCTCAAAGGTCTTTTCCAACCTTGATGATTCTATGATTCTAAGTTGGTATTACAAGAGGGTTGGTTTTTTCCCAACGTTTTCTATTTTGCAGGAAAATCCATGAAGAAGTGGGTGGAATCAATCGCTAAAATCATCAAGAGAAAGAAAGCTCAAGCAAATGGAATTAGCCACAACATCACCTTTGAGAGCCCACCTCCCCCCATCGAGTGGCACATCTGGCGCGTGGGGCACAGCGAAGCGCTGGACCTCATGACTCTGCATCCCATAGAAATCGCCCGACAGCTGACGCTCCTCGAGTCCGACCTCTACAGGTAGGGCTTGAACTGATGCCTGGCCTTTCCACATTCTTTGAGCAAGAGAGTCTTAGCTTGTAGAGAGAACCAAAGGTGCTCTCAGGTCTGCTGCTGTAACTCATCTGCTGTTTCCAAGCTCTGTTGTTACCCGTGAGATAAACAGAGGTAAGTTTTGCTGAGTAGAAATTCTTTAAGGTCTCACAAAACTCCAAAGGGAAACCTCCTTCCGTGCTTCAGTGGCATCAGGTTTTCTACTGAAACAGGCCCTTTTTCCAGCAGGTTGTTCAAAGTACTTCAGTTTTTTATTTGGAAAATAAATAAAAAAATAAAAAATTAACCATCTCTGAGATGCTTTTGTATGCTTTCAGGAAATTAAACTTACTGCTTTGTAATTTTCTTATCTGAAAATGCTTATTCAGACCTGCCATTTTCAATTAAGATAAGAACATATTCCCTTCTATAGTCAAATACTTGACAAAAAGTTATTTTAAGTAACTGTTTTGCAGTAGATTAGATGGGATTGTATTGGTGAAATATCAAGTCATGATTAAAGGAAGAAATAATCTTTTAATGCAAACACAGGACACACAATTCTTATTTGTATTGAGCATCATTCTGCATCTTGCTTTGTCGTTATCAGGGCAGTACAGCCTTCTGAACTCGTTGGTAGTGTGTGGACTAAAGAAGATAAGGAAATAAACTCCCCAAATCTGCTGAAAATGATTCGTCACACTACAAACCTCACTCTTTGGTTTGAAAAGTAAGTAGAGGTGGTGATAGTGTAGCCACACTGACTTCTACTGAAATTCAGAGAGAAACATTTTTCTGCTATTTGAACTCTGTTGCCTTGAATCTTGAGATGGCTGCAGGGTATTAGAATGACTTCAGGTTTTGGGTCAAGGGTACATGCCATGCCAACTGCCCATGCTCCCTCTTCCCAAAATGAGAAGATTTTTTTCCAGTGACGTCCACTTGGTCAGCACAGGTCCTGCTTACATTTCTGTGGTCCATTGGAAGGTGTTGAAGGCAGTGCAGGACCAGCACTGCTTTTCCACATCGCCACTGGAAATACTGTAGTGTCTGTCCCCTTGTCTTAGAATCTGTCCCTTCTTTGGGATGATCCAGTAACACAGCATCATGGGGGTGGGAAGGGCCCTCTGGAGCTGATCTGGTGGCACCCCCTGCTCCATCCAGCAGGGGCACCCAGAGCAGGGGCCCAGCAGCGCAGGGTCCAGCCGGGGTGGGAATCTCTCCAGAGAAGGAGACTCCACAGCCTCTCTGGGCAGCCTGGCACAGCCTCCCACACCCTCACACCAAACAACTTTCTCCTCCTGCTCAGGTGGAACCTCCTGGCTTCCAGTTTGTGCCCATTGCCCCTTGTCCTGTCCCTGGGCACCACTGAAAATCAGAGTCTGTCCCCATCCTCCTGCCCCCCGGGGCCCTTTATCTCTTGCTCAGCATTGCTCAGCTCCCCTCTCAGGCTGCTCTTCTCCAGCTGCACAGCCCCAGGGCTCTCAGCCTGGCCCCAGCACAGAGATGCTCCAGGCCCCTCAGCACCTTTGTAGCCTCCACTGGCCTCTCTCCAGCAGTTCCCTGTCTCTCTTGAACTGGGGAGCCCAGAACTGGCCACAATACTCCAGAGCCAGCCACTCTAGGGCAGAATAGAGGGGGAGGAGACCTTCACTCAACCTGCTGGCTACACTCTTCTTCATGCACCCCGGGAGACCATCGTAGTTCTTGGCCACCAGGTCCCATTGCTGGCTCATGGGGATGCTTGTCCACCAGCACTCCCAGGCCCTTCTCCACAGAGCTGCTTCCCAGCAGGTCCCCCCTCCCCTGTACTGGTGCAGGGGGTTATTCCTCCCCAGATGCAGGACCCGGCACTTGCCCTTGTTGAACCTCATCAGGTTCCTCCCTGCCCAGCTCTCCAGCCTGCCCAGGTCTCACTGACTGGCAGCACAGTCTCCAGTCTATCAGCCACTCCGGTGTTTCTGAGGCTGTGGCCAATGCTCCCGTCAGCAGGGTGTAGCAACCCATGTGTTTATACCTGACCTAGTGAGTTTTAAAATACAGTGTCATGAGAGTCACCCTTTCTGGAGCTTGCTCAGGGTTTGCTTTTATTATTTCACAGGATATGCCAAAACCTCTCTTGGCTTTCCAACCCGAACATATGTAAGCTGTGATTACATAAATTTGTACTTGAGAGAAGGCCAAAATGTGCCTGCTGGAGCTACTCTGCAGGTTTTGCTTGGAAAAATTTGATTTACCAGCTTGCAAAATGTCAGGGTTTATTTATCAGTGTTTCTCAAATGGGCTCTTTTGATTAGGTGCATCGTGGAAACGGAGAACTTTGAAGAGCGCGTGGCCGTGCTGAGTAGGATTATAGAAATCCTGCAGGTTTTTCAAGATCTGAATAATTTCAATGGTGTGTTGGAAATCGTCAGCGCCATGAACTCTGTGTCTGTCTACAGACTGGATCACACGTTTGAGGTATGACTTGGGCATTGCTCTTCTCAAAAAAAACCCCCAAGAGATCAGAATCCAGATATGTGTCGCACACACTCATGAAGTGAAATCCATAGTCTCCGTATCACACTCGCTTTCGTGGGGGAAAAGAAGTGTGAAATGTTCAGTTACTTAGGAGAAAATGTACACAGTGGGCTGGGTGTCTCAGAGGGTTTGTAATGGGAAGTGCAGCTTCTCAGCAGATGTCTTCTCATGGGTATTCAGCCCAGAAAGGGGAAACACTGTCTGTTCCATTGTTGTTTGTCAGCCTGTCTGAAATGAACCTGCTGCTTCAGTCCAGCATTTTATTGGTATGAAAGAGAAGGGTCCCAGGGCTGAAAACCCTGGGCTGGAGTATTTTAGCAGCAGCATTTCCTACCTGTGCAAGAATCACAGAATAGTTTCATCTGGAAGAGGCCTTCAAGATCATCAAGTCCAGCCTTACTCCCAGCCCTATCAAACCCACTAAACCCTGTCCCTGAGCACAACATCTACCCAGCTCTTAAACACCTCCAGGGATGGTGACTCCACCACCTCCCTGGGCAGCCCATTCCAGTGCCTGACAACCCTGTCTGGAAAGAAATGCTTCCTGAGATCCAGAAATGTGGATAATTTGAGGGTAGGAGGGTCATGGGGAGGGCAAAGTGAAAACTTGGATTTCAGTTGATCACAAGAACTTCTCTTGGATGAGAGAGCCTCAGAAAAACTTCACACTGTCAGAGGCAGAAACAAGTCTCTGCTGAAAAGGTTTGGATGGGCAGTAGGAAGAGAGTCCACAAGTAGTGACTCCGTTTTTCACTCGCCAAGGAGAAGAAATGCCTAGGATGGCCCTGCTGGGTGCAGAGGGGTTGGACTGGATGGCCTGGAAAGGCCCCTTCCAACCTAAACCAGCCAAAGATTCTATCAATCTGAATTTCAGTTCTGAAGTTTTGCTGAGAGAGCTGGGGAATTGCCTTGGTTTTGCAAACCGTGCTGTTGAAAAGATTTGCATCCCCACTTTTTTTTTTTTTTTTTGTTTCCTTTGTCAACTTAGGCACTACAGGAAAGAAAAAAAAGAGTTTTGGATGAAGCAGTAGAATTAAGTCAAGATCATTTTAAAAAATACCTAGCTAAGCTGAAGTCAATCAACCCACCCTGTGTGCCTTTCTTTGGTAAGTAACAGCAGGGGAGGCTAATCCTGCGTGTATTGTCCGTCCCGAGCTGGATGCAGATCTGTTGTTACTGCTTAAGTGCTCTGGGCTGTGTTTAAAAAAAAAAAATCAATGTAACATGTGACTCTCATGTTGAGAAGATAAAATATCTTTCAGTAGTTCCTGTAAAATGCAGACTTGATTCATTTTTGCTGGCTAATAAACTGTTGGAGCATTCAAGGGAATGGTTTACCCATGCTCAGGTTTTTATCATTCAGTAGAAAGAATGCAGTCAGCTCTTGGAATGAAAATGAACTTGGAGATCCACTTCTCTCTTTATCCAGGGATATACCTAACAAATATTTTGAAGACAGAAGAAGGGAATCCTGACTTCCTTAAAAGACAAGGGAAAGAATTAATTAACTTCAGTAAGAGGAGAAAAGTGGCTGAAATTACAGGAGAGATTCAGCAGTATCAAAACCAGCCCTACTGTTTACGGATAGAGCCAGAAATTCGGGTAATGAAACGTTAAGTATCTCTCTGGGGGATGGGCAGGGGAAAAGAATGTACACGACCAAAAGATGCCAACTTATTTTCTAGTACTAGACCTAATCTTGTGTCCCTCGGAAGACAGGGAGAAGCTGCAGCTGGTAGACAACAAAGTACCACCAGAACTCTGCTCCTTCCCAGGTCCGGGGTGCTGAGGCAAGCCTGTATGCTTCTTTTGTATGTGTTTGCTTGGTTTTGAAATATTATCGATGCTGCTTTCATTTAGAAATTCTTTGAAAATCTCAATCCCATGGGGAAGATACCCGAGAAAGAGTTCACAGATTATCTGTTCAACAAGTCACTAGAAATCGAACCTCGAAACTGCAAGCAACCACCCAGATTTGTAAGTCTTGTCCTGCAAATTAAACAGCTAAAATCCTCTAGCCACGATGGAAAAAAAAGAATATGCATTGATCTCAGAAACCCATAGAGATTTCCTTCAGAGCTCTGTGTTTTCAGATGATTTCCCAGCAAACCTTGATTTAAAAATACCTTTATTTCAGATATTTGTCACTCCTAAAACATAGGAACTTTGGCTTATTTTAGAATGATCTTTTTTTGGGTTTTATTTTCCCCTAAAGCCTGAAATATTACCATTCCAATTTGCCTTTCTTAACACTCAGCCATTTGATAGAATATGCAATAACATTTCTCATTTCACGATATCGAGAAATCTTCTAAAAATATTGATATTGATTGAAACATGGATTTTACACACTTGATGTGCTGAGTTTTCTTTAAGTTGAAGTTAATTTCTAGTTTTCTTTTGTCTAAACGTTTTGATTGTTGCAAAAATTGAAGAATTGACAGCAAAATGCAGTTCAATTCAAAAGAGCAGCAATTTGGTTTCTTTAAGAAAATAGCTATTGGAGCCCAGGGTTCTTTTTTAAGCAGAAAAATTGCTCTCTAGAACGCTCGGGTTTTGAAAGTTGTAATTGGACTTCTGAGGAGCTTTAATTTGGGGGGAGAGCTAGAAATCATGTTGGCAATCTCCCGTTAGAGGAACGAGTAAGATGATACTGCAAATACGACAAGAAGAGCCACCCAGATGACTGTTGCAAAAACACTGCTTACAGGAATTTCCCTAAAATATTTTCCCCAAACAGATATTCCTGCTGCCACCAGCCACTCTGCTCGGTCAGCCGGGCATGGCTTCCTTTGAGTCAGCTGGGAAAAGGATTTACTGAGCTGCATCTGTAACTTCAGCAAACTCCTGCTGCTAGATAACTACAGACTGCAGTTAACTGTAGGCTCAGTTAGAAAGGCTGCAGGACTTTTTGAGGTGTATTTGCTAAGTCCTTTTAAAACTATCTCTAGAGGCTTGGCAGTTCTGCTGTCTGAAATGTTAGTAACCAGCTTGACTTTCTCCAGCCTAGAAAAACAACGTACCCCCTGAAGTCTCCCGGGATAAGGCCCAATACCGGCAGACACGGCTCCACCTCCGGCACCTTGAGAAGCCATCCACTGCCACTCGAGAAGGAGCCAAGCAAGATAAGTTTCAGTAGAATCACTGAGGCAGAGCATGAATCGACAGCATCGGCACCAACCTCTCCGAACACGCCGTCTACGCCCCCGGTGTCCGCTTCTTCGGAGTTCAGCGTCTTTTTGGACATCGATCTCAACAGTTCTTACGGTAACCGTGCGATACGTCGTGATGGTTGTTGTTAGTGACCCTCAGGCTTCCAAAATATATCCTTGTGTATGCCAGCCTGGTAGATAAGTTGGAAAATTCAGTTGGGGGCTGTGAAGTTCCACGTGTCAGTGTTAGGTGTGCTGCGGTTTGGAAACCCCTGCTGTAAGTATCACAGAATCACTCGGGTTGGAAAAGCCCCTTGGGATCATCGTGCCCAACCATCAGCCCTGCTCTACAAGTTCACCCCTAGACCATCTCCCCCAGCGCCACCTCTCAGCGATGCTGAAACACATCCAGGGATGGGGACTCAACCCCCTCCCTGGGCAGCCCATTCCAATATTTCACTGCCCTTTCTGTGAAGAATTTTCTCCCAGTGTCCAGTCTAAACCTCCCTTGTTTCAGCTTGAGGCCGTTCCCTCTGGTTCTGTCCCTAATCACCTGAGAGCAGAGCCCAGCACCAGCCTCCCTCCAATGTCCTTTCAGGGAGTTGTAGAAAGTGATGAGGGCTCCCCTCAGCCTCCTCTTCCTCACACTAACCAGGCCCAGCTCCTTCAAACGCTCCTCATACAATCTCTTCTTCAGTCCTTTGCCCAGCTTCGTTGCCTCCTCTGCACCCGCTCCAGCCCCTCGAGATCTCTCTTGTCCTGAGGTGCCCCAAACTGGGCACAGCACTTGAGGTGAGGCCTCCCCAGTGCTGAGCACAGGGGGACAATCACCTCCCTGCTCCTGCTGCTCACACTGGTTCTGATCCAGGCCAGGATGCCCTTGGCCTTCGTTGCCACCTGGGCACACTGCTGGCTCATCTTCATTCCCCTGTCCATTGGAACCCCCAGGTCCCTCTCCTCCAGACAGCTCTCCAGCCACACTGCCCCAAGCTTAGTAGTTCAATAGTAAGTGACATTTCCAGCTTTTTCGCCTGCCGGAGCTGAAGCAGTCCATTAGGAAAGAAGTCCCCAGGAGGCACACACAGGGGCTCTGGCTGCTTTCCTGCATGGAGCACATCTGTAGAGAGAAGAGGTGCAGCATCCACACCAGGGCGTGGTTCTGGAGCAGTCCTGTGAGCTGAGCACGCTCTGGTGATTCCGCTGTAATTTCCTCTGAAGGGAAAATCCAGTCTGTGTGTTTTGAGATGTGAACCACCGTGCCAGAAGTGGGGATGGCCAAGGAGCTCACTCCAAACCATAAGTCTTGATAAAAAACCATGACACTGTTAGTTCCTCAGTGACAGAGGTGCACTGATAACGCTCCCGGGCTTTGCTTGTAGCTGGGAGCAGCTCCTTGGCCTTGAAAGCAGCACGTGCCAGCTCTTGGCTCTGCTCTAAGGAGGCTGCGGACTTGGCAAGTGGGTTAAGCCTGGTGGGGGGCAAAAGTGACAAGCCGTTTTTACATGTTAAATGCTGAGGACATTTGGGCTGCAGGTGGAGTGAAGAACGGTGTGGTTGTGTCAGAACAGAGTAATCCTAGAATCCCAGCGTGGTGGGGGCTGGCAGGGCCCTCTGGAGATGCTCTGGTGCCACCCCCTGCTCCATCCAGCAGGGGCACCCAGAG
>JANVCC010000043.1:2708642-2738698 GCA_025345505.1 Todiramphus chloris collaris | reverse complement strand
CAGCTGTGCCAGTATCATGTTTCTGACAGCACCAGTAGCAGATGTCAAGAGAATCCTGCATCTGTCAGAAGATAGGCTCTTTATCTTAACATCTACATTTCTTACTATATCCTCTTCTCTGTGGTGTTGTAGGGAAGTTCAAAGTCGGATGATGATCCTCCAGCAATCCCACCTCGGCAGCCGCCACCTCCAAAGATACAGCCTCGTGCTCTTGCTTACACTAACCCCACTGAGCAGCCTCTGCACAGCCCTCCTCCGCCACTCCCCCGGGACCCTATTCCTGACACCCCCCCGCCGGTACCGCTCCGACCGCCCGAACACTTCATGAACTGCCCTCCGACCCTCCAGCCACCGCCCCTGGGCCGCTTGCACGGAGATCCCGACTGGTTCAGGGAGGCAAGCACGGGCCCCAGCTCTCCCAGCACTCCTCCCAGCACCCCCTCTTCCAGGGGTCTGCATCGCTGCTGCGTGATCAGCGCCAGCCACAACAACCTGGCTCACCCTCCTGCGCCCCCGGTCCCTCCCCGGCACAATTCGAGTCCCCAGTTACCCAAACTGCCACCAAAGACTTACAAAAGGGAGCTCTCCCACCCTCCTTTGCACAGACTCTCTTTGCTAGAAAATGCAGAAACTCCTCAGTGACTGTAGCCACAGTAGTCATTGACACTGGAATAGTATTTGTAAAGTTCCTTTTTTTGTTGTTGTTGTTGTTGTTATTTATTCAAAAAAGGCAGCGTATTTTAGTACTTTCACAAACGATGCTCTTAAAATGCTGCTGATCAAAAGATGAAAACAAAAAAAAGTTCAAATTGGGGAAAAAACATCAATCAGACTTAGAGTCTGTTGGACAGCATTACCCTCAGGTGATCAGCAGCATCGCCTTGTTTCACATCCTCAGTGCCGACAGTTATGCCAGTATACAAAAAAAACCCCTATATATATATATAAAAATATATCTCTCTTTTATTTTGCACTGTAAACAACACTAAATGAATCGAACCTGACATCACTGAATTGCACTGAGCCAAAAAAAAAAGGTGCGTCTGTGGAATTTTTTGTCAAATTGGAGCACTAGTGGCCTTTTCTTAAAAAACCAAGTAAAAAAAAAAAAAAAAGGAAAAAAAAAGTGAACAATGGGCTGATGACACAACAACAGTGTTAAGAGTTTTGAAAACCTCTGGCCACTTGCCTTGGAACTCCGCGTAAGCTCGGGGCCGCGTGCCGCACCGCTGCTGTTCTCCGGGAGTTTGAACACCGTGTCGCTCGTTTGCTGCTGAAGACATGAAAAGAAAAACGCATTAAAAACCGAAAGGACAGGAAACCAGGTTGAAATGGATTGGCAACACCACCTCGTTCGCTTGGGCCTCACGTCGAAGGAAGGACGGGCGAGGAGGACGCAGGAAGGATCCCCGGCGCTTAGCGCGCGGCTCCTTCGGATGTGCCTTTTCTGTTGCGGTGGGCGAAAGGTGTCCTAAGCTAAAGGAGTCGTCTCCCGTGGCGGGGGAGAGCAGAGCTCTGCGCCGTGCCTGTGCAGGTGTCGATACTGTGTATTTACAGACAGCGCTCCTGACCTGCGTACACCTCAGCGACTCCAGGCCTGTAACCCACTCTGCTGCTCTCGCGACGGGCGGAAGCCTTTCCTCGGGCCGAGGAGCAGCCCTGCCTTCCGAACCTCGTGACCTTCTGTAGATCTCGCTCCACTTCGGCGTGAATCCGGGGAGGGGTTGGCTTTGGTTCTTTGGAAGTTGGGTAGCATTTAAACCAGCACACGCGTAAAGCTTTATTAAACTTTTTAAACGGATAAGCGAATGGAACTCTTCTTTGCCAGTCGAATTCCTTGTTGGAGCTGGTGCGAGTCTCTTTTACTGGTAGTACTTGTAGCAGCATTTCTAAAGTGGCCCGAAGCCACGTTTTATTTACCGGTCTGTGGCCTTTTACTGTGCTTTGTATCAGAGTTCTTAACAAGATTAATAAATCACCCCAGTCTTAATTTTTAAGAGCTCGAGCAGTGCGTGTTCCTTGTAGGGACAAGGTTGGGAATTGGATTTCATAGAATCACAGGATGGGTTGGGTTGGAACGAACCTTCAAGACCATCTAGTTCCAACCCCCCTGCCATGGGCAGAGACTTCAGTAAGTCTTTGGCAATACAGTTTTTGCCCCTGATTTTTCCTGCCTCTGTTCTCAGCTTTGGTTGTCCTTTGGTCTGCAGCCGGGCCCACCCCAGGCCATGAGCAGAGCTTCAAGGAGCCCAGTACATGGCAGCTCCCTGGGAATGGAACCTTTCCTTCCACCTATTTAACCCCTCAGATGCCTCGACCCCTCTAGATGCAGAAGTGGTTCCCATTTTTTTCTGACTCCTGGCTGGAGGAAGAGCACTGTGGTGGGATTTGCTTCCATGTGACAGTCTGGCTGTTCATCAGCCTGCCTGCTGTTGCTCCCACCGTCTGGGACATTCCCTCTGGGACAGGAGAGGAGGCAGGCCTGAGGAAGAGTGGTCATTTTCCTCACCTGGGAAGATGGATCTTGCCATCTCTGTCTGGGACATTCTTCTCCTACTGCCTGTTCCCTCCGTGTTCCTTTCCTGGAGATGAAGAAGGGTAGAATTCATCTGAGGTGTCACCCATTCATGGAGCAGAACACACTTTATAAAGAAGAGCTGCCTTATTTTGCAAAAAGAATCACAGAGCGTCCCAAAGGATGGTACCTCGATTATGGTTTTCCCTCTACAGCCACAGCCCAGGTCGCGCTCATTTCGAGCTCTTCTGTGGTATCTGGTGGTGAAATTCAGCTCAGGGAAGTTCTCCCCTAATGCTCCCGACACAGAAAAGGCAGCTGTCAGCTTTCCCCATCCCAGTATCTGCTGAATAAGCTGAACAAGCACGGGTTTTGTTATTATTTAGTTCCTTGTATTAACTCTTTTGAAGTCCTTACCAGCAGCTATTGCTAAAAGAGGAGTACTATTTTTGCAGACTTTCACATTTTGTGTTGTTGAAGGGGAAAAAATAGTCCCCCAAGTTTTAGATTATGTAGCTGTCAGCTTTAGACCTTCCTGTACAAGTGCCCAGGCAAGAAGCATTTTCAACACCCCGTATTAAAATAGATCTCAGCTTTATATTTTGGTCCTAACTCAGCAAGACCCTTACCCAGAGCATTTGAAGCTGATCTGATGTGTGGATGGGTTCCATACGTATCGAAGTACTTCCCTCCATCAGGAGCTTTGGGAGGTTCTGGTTTGTGATGGAGGTTTTTGAGGAGCCAGAAGTGTTCATTTATTAGAGCTGCCCTTGAAATGGGGTGCTGTGCTCAGAACAGCATTTTTTAGGTGCCAACTTACACTTTCTGTTGACAGCCTAGGAAAAATACCTGGGGGAGGAAGGCTGTGAGACGCTGCCTTCTTTTAACTCTTAAACCTAACAGCTTGGGCAGCAGTTCTACATTCCACAGCTGAAGCCAGGGAAAAAGAAATTTATAACTTTCAGTGGGGCCCAGAACGGTTTGGTTGGGAAAAATAGCCATGTAGTCAGAAGTCTCAAGCCTTGGTCATCACTCTCTGTTAGACAAGCGTGGATACGGAGAAAGATCCGCTGGGTTTCTTGCAGCTTTGTTCCAAGTGTCACCACCCACAACTGATCTAAAGCAGTGCCGAGGCGGTAGAGCTCTGGGAGGAGAAGGGGAGAGGAGAACAGGAACCTCTCGCATTGCCCCCGTTGGGAGATCTGATCGTGTGAAAACACGAGATACTCGTGCTAGGAGGCAGCAGCTGAACAACGCTCTCAGCCACGTTCCCCTCGTGCGAAACGTGACTCTTACCTTTCCTGGGCCAGCTCTGGAGTTAACCTGAAGGACATCAATCAGAGCACGATCCAGGAAAGGAGCCTTGCTTACGGGTAACTTACCACACAATTAAACTGGCCTCCGAGTGCAACAGGAGCTGCAAAGTAGGAAACCAAACCGGTTGGTGGTGGTGGCGGCAGCAATGCCAGCGGCATCAAGCACGGCAGGGACAGCAACGCGTGGTCCTCAAGTAACTGCTGGGAAGAGGCTGAAGGCAGGCGGATTCCCACCAGTGTGGTTCGAGCGGAAGCCAAGATAGAAATAAATTAACGTTTCAGTTACTTCATAATTAGAGGGATAGATAAAAAAAAAAGGGGGGGGGGGGAATGCTAGAGGGGGAAAAATGTGAAATTGCTGGGTTTGAAGTTGGCTTGTGTGGGAAAAGGCAGCTCCCTCAGAAACGTGCAGCTAAGCAGATGGGATGTGAAGGCTCTGAACAGCAAAAAAGAGTCCCATTTTTCTGGTTGTTTTCAAGTGATCTTCTGAGCTACTAAATGCTAGCATTTTCCTCTGCTCTGGAGGCAGAATAACTTCTTTGGGTGCTATGACATCACTGCAGCAGGTAAAAACCAAGCGTGAACAAAAGGAACCATCTTTTGTTTCCTTTCTCCCCCTCCAGATTTACTCTGATTTTCAGAAACACACCAGAAGTCTGAATTTACCGCTCAGATTCCTTACCAAATGCAGCAACTCCTCCCCGGGGAAGGGAGTGAGCATTAGCAAGAAATGCTAAGAAATAAAACAATCAAAACTTCAGGTTTATGTCCAAGGAGACATAAATAAATAAATAAATAAATAAAACTCCACCATCAACTCTTACTCAGCTGCTTTTTTAAACCCCTTTTGTAAGTTGAAATGTCAGATGAGGATCCGCACCACGCAGGATCGCTAGCAACCCTCCGGCTTCAGCGGGACTGCGCGTGAGCTGCTCAGGCTGCGCTGAGCAACTTGTGGGTTTTGAATCACTGCCTGTTCATTTTCAGTCGGTTCACACTAGGAAAATTTTCTTCATTCCCGTCTTCCCTCGCGGCTGGTGTTTAATGCCTGCTTTAGAGCTGGGCTTAATCACGGGCTGTCGGCCTGGCTGCCCGGCCAGCTCCTGCTCGGGGCCTCCAGACGAAGGTTCCTCGGCCCGGGGATGCCTGGCTCTGGGGCAACGCTGCAGCACCCGGCTGAGGGGTGGCTGCTGCTGTCCTCTCCGGCAGCAACCCCTGACGGCTCTGCCTTGGCTCCTGTGCCACCAGCAAGCGCTGAAGCCGGGTAAATGTACATCTTCTGTCAAGCAAGGGCAGCCCAGAGTATGCTTTTATGTAACTCATACAATTGTTTTGGTTGGAAGAGACCTTGAAGACCATCCAGTCCAACCATTAACCCCCTGCACTGCCAGGGCACCACTGACCCCTGTCCCTCAGCACCACAGCTCCACAGCTTGGAAACCCCTCCAGGGATCACGGGGACTCCACCCCTGCCCTGGGCAGCCTGGCACAGCCCTGGACAGCCCTCAAGGGGAAGAAATTGTTCCTCAGCTCCAACCTAAACCTCCCCTGGGGCAGCTTGAGGCCGGTTCCTCTTGTCCCGTCCCTGTTCCTTGTGAGAGCCAACTTGCAGGCGAGGGCGGAGGAGAGAAGGGGGAAGGGGGCAGGACCGCGGGTCGCCCCTCAGGCGAGCGCGGCTGACGGGAAACCCCCGCGCCCACAGCCGCCATTTCCTCTCTCGGCAGCGGCGGGAGGGCGGCCCCGGGAGGAGGAGCCAGAGCCGGAGCCACGTCCCCATCCCCGTCCGCTCCGCCTCAGATGAGCCGGGGCGATGGCGGCGGGGTTCGTGCGGGAGCTGGAGCGCCGGGCCGGGCCGGCCTTGCTGCTGGAGCAGCGGGCGGCGGGCGGCGTGGGCTGCGTGGTGTGGGACGCCGCTTTGGTCCTGGCCAAATTCCTGGAGACCGGCGCTTGTCCTCTCGCTCGGCGCCACGTCCTCGAGTTGGGCGCCGGGACGGGGGCCGTCGGCATCATGGCGGCCACGCTGGGGTGAGGGCGAAGCGCGGGCTGGCGGGGCAGGGACGGGCAGGGCCGAGCTGCCCGCGATCCCCCTCTTCCCCCCAGCTCTCTTTAAATTCTGGGGGCGGGGGGGTAAAAAACCAACCCCCAAACAAACAAAAAACCCTGCTCGTTGCGGGGCTGTGGCGAGGGGGAGCTGTGGCGAGGCGGGGCCGTAACCCGGCGTGTGTTCCAGGGCAGAGGTGACGGTCACCGACCTCGAGGAGCTGCAGGAGCTGCTGGCGCTGAACATCGAGCGCAACAAGCACCTGGTGACCGGGTCAGTGCGAGCCAAGGTACTGAAATGGTTTGTATGAGCCTTTTAATGTTTCCCTTTCCGCGGAGCCGCTGCTCCGGCGGTGTTAAAACTGCCAAATGTACTCGAAAATAGAAGGCAGGCTTTATTTAAGAGCAGAGCAGTTCAGCTTTGCCCTCCATCCTTCAGTAGGTTGTGTTGTTTGTCTTCATGTTTTTTCTCTCTTCCCTGTTTGTTTTTGTTTGTTTGTTTTGCTTCTTCTTAGGGGTGAAGATGTCACGGAATTCCAGCCTCCCCCCGATTACATCCTCCTGGCCGACTGCATTTACTACGAGGAGGTAAAGGAGGACTGGGCAGGAATCCCCTGCAGGAAGCATCCTCAGGAAGGCTTCCTTGCCGTTCAGTGTGAGATGCGCTCAAATAAACGCCCTGCTTGCATCTTGGTCCCCCTGGTTTAGAGGAATACGTAGGACAAAACCAGGGAAGGTGTTTTTAAGATTCAAAGCCATTTGAGATTCTACCAGAGACCATTAAAAAAAAGTCCCTAAATTTAATATTTGTGCCTCCCCCCCTTTTTTTTGTTTTTGCTTTTTTTTCTACATTTGGGAACGAAGCATGAAGCAAAATGCAGTTGCTTGTTGTGAACTGTTCAATGTATAGGTAAATTTAATTCAGTAGTGCCGTGGCTGCACTCTGGATTCTCCACGTGCTTCCTTTGGGAAGGCAGAAGGAAAATCACGCTCCGGCTACATGCTTGCTGTGAACTCCTCCATCTCCTCAGCTGGAGCTCTGCAGGCTGTGCACAGAGAGAGAAAAGTTGCAAGAAAAGGGAGAATGACCCGAAGCAGCCTATGTCCCAGTGCCCTTTGGGTGGTTGTAACAGCAGTGCCTTGTGTTGGCTCTGTGTGGGTTGGTCCCGCTTCCGTACGTCGCAGGCTGGATCTGAGCCGTGCTCCAAGAATGGTTGAGGAAACGCTCACTTTTGAAACACATCAAGAAATAGTTGTTGTGTGCCTTGAGGAAGTGCCCCCCTCAGCAGTGCGGGGTGGTTTGGGCTTCTGTTCTAGTTAACTTTTCTTGGTCAGTCTGTGAAACTTCCCCTGTGCGGTCTCCCTTTCTCCTCTGCTTTCTACCTCACCCCAGTGTTCTTTTTGTCCCAGTTAAAGTACTAAATATAACTCCCTGAAAAAGCAAAACTGGGAAGTTCTCTCTCGGGTGAAGACTTTCTCTAGTTAGAGGGTAGTGTACCAGCAACATGAACTTGAAATCTAAGTGGGTCTTAATCTCTTTTGGGCAGTCGTTAGAACCCTTACTGAAGACACTGAAGGACCTTACTGGCCCCGACACGTGCGTCTTGTGCTGTTACGAACAGAGGACTATGGGAAAGAACCCTGAGATTGAGAGAAGATACTTTGAGGTGAGTGTTTTCAACGTGTGCTTTTTGAACACTAGGAGAACAGCTTGGATAGAAGGAGGACTTTGTATGGGATCAGCTGAACGTCGATGGAAGTCGCTACATGTACAGATTCAGGTTGCACAAAGTCGAGTTTGTAGCAGGGGGAGCACATTTGTCTTCAGATGGGGCAGAAAATTTTGGTGGGCACTGTTGAAGTTACTGTCCTGCTTACCAGGAGAGACTTTCTGGATACTTACTGAGCTTTCCTTCCCTCCTAAGTTCAAACTAACCTTTCTTGCCTTACTAATCTTTAACTATTGATACTTTTGATCCAGGCAGAGGTTGTTCAAAGCCTCTCCAGCTTGTGATACCTTCCAGATTTGCAGAAGGGCCACTGTGAGTGAGGCAATACCCATGAAGACAATCATTTTTGTAGGAGCAAGTGAATTAGTTGTGTTTCTGCAGCAGTTGTCTTGATGTTGCCAGAGGTTGTTGGGAGGATTAAGAATCAGCCTGGTGAAGATTTATTTTCTTTCGGTGTGTTCCCTCGAAAGCAGAGGGGAAAATGCAGGTAAAGCTTCCCAGAGTAGCTCAGGAACTCAAGGCTCTCTGCTGATAGAGCTGCTTGTGCAAAAATCCACCCCCCCTACTGAGAGAGGATTAGTAGGTGAGACAGTGAAATAGTCAAGGTAAAGAAAAGGAGCACAGGTAACAGCTGAATCCCTCCTTGGGTTGTGGGGCTGACGCTCAGTGCAGGGTTTAATTCTGCACTGGTGAAGTCTGCTGAAAAGCAGTCCTTGTGCTCGAGCTCCAGATGAGACAGAGTAATAATAACAACAACACTGCAGAAAAGGGGAAGGGCAAGAATTGCAGGGCGAGTCGTAGGTGTTACTATAAAAGCATCTCTGATAATTAGCTGTGTCTCCAGCTGCCTGCGAGGAGGGCTGCTCTAATTGGGAGCTGCTCTGATGAGGGGCCACTCCCACAACAAACACAATAGGTGTAGGTGTTTCGGGATGATTTCTGCTCGCTTCTCAGTTATTTCCTTCCTCAGCTTGCCAGGGTTCAGCCAAGTTAATCCTCTGAGCTCACTGCAGTCGGCGCTGGGGTTTTTTTAGCTGTTTTGGGTTTTTTTCCCCCTCCCCTCTGGTTGAGAAGGTTGGCAGATGGAGGCAGGTGCTGCGGTTTGGCTCGGCGCTTTAGAGGAAGCAAAACGTTTTAATCGCAAGCTTTTAGATTTTCCTTAAAGGTTGCAAGGTGCCTGTAGCTTTGAGTTGGCACCGAAGTAGTTAAAACGAGGGTAAGAGTGCTGCAGGAAGGGGGAAACGACTCAGACTGTTCCACTTCAGGCCTCTAAAGGCCTCTACAGACCTACACATGTGAGGGTTCCAGGCTCCTGAGGTGCCTTGCCCTCGTGCAGTATACGTTGGGAGCTCTCTAACTGAGCACGCCAGGTCCAAAAGGGCACTTGGCGTCACTTGAATCGTTTTGTGTGTTCTCTGATAACCAGCTGCTCCAGATGGACTTCGAGCTGGAAAAAATTCCTTTGGATAAGCACGATGAGGAGTACCGCAGCGAGGACATTCATATCATCAACATCCACAGGAAGCGAGCGGTAGGTGAATTGAACTGGCACGGGCAAACGCTGCCAGGAGCTTGCTGAGCTGCTGTTCACTTGGCATGGCCTCGGCGTTCCAGGGGTGAAGCTCTAAACTGACCATGAAACACCATTAGGGACCCCGTGAAACTGCAGCCCAGAGCCGTGCACGTACGATGGAGCTGCTTCGGTCTGAAACCCGGGCAGGGGCCAGCCGGTGCCTGCAGCAGGACCAGCCCTGAGCTGCATTCTCTCTTCTGCTGCCCCACTCTAGTGCAGTGGGATCGCCAAACTGGAGTTTTGAGGCACCAAAGTAATAAAAAGAGAATCATAGAATCGTTTTGGCTGGAAGAGACCTTTCAGATCACCCAGTCCAACCGTTTCCCCAGCACTGCCAGGGCACCACTGACTCCTGTCCTTCAGCACCACAGCTCCACGGCTTGGAAACCCCTCCAGGGATCACGGGGACTCCACCCCTGCCCTGGGCAGCCTGGCACAGCCCTGGACAACCCTCAAGGGGAAGAAATTGCTCCTCAGCTCCAACCTAAACCTCCCCTGCGGCAACTTGAGGCTGTTTCCTCTTGTCCTGTTGTAATACAGCTGCTGCTGCTGCTTTTATGACTGTGAGCTCTGCTCTGCAGCCCCCTCCCCAAAACCAGTCTCTAGGGATGGTTCTTGGCACCTCTCTGGATTGCTTAGATCATTTTTTCCATTAGTTTCTTAGAGCAGATAGTGATGCACGAAGAAAACCTTGTGCTGACAGGACACGTGTGTCCAGTGCTGAAAGAGAAACGGGCCACTTAAAAATCCTTATTTTGTTTGGTTCTTGGTTTTTTTTTAATTTCTTCACAGAATTTTCCATCCTGAGATCTTTGACCACAGTATCTGTCGTCTGGCAGCTGGCAGAGCTCTGGAGGAGAGGGAGAGGGTATAGAATAACACCACGAAGGGCCTGTCTCCGCTGTGGTTTGTGACTCATCTGCAGAAGACAGCTTCTCGACGGCGGACCTGGCACGAGGCTGTAGAAGAAGCGGGTTGGTCAGACCCACAGCTCGCACCTTCCAAGAGCACAGATGTGAGCTGCTGATGTCTGCGGAGGGCCCAAAACGGAACCAGAGCTTCACCCAGAGCGGCACTGCCTGCGTGTCCTGGTCGCCTGTTGATGGAGCAGCGGGCGGCTCGCCGAGTGCTCGCGGAGCAGATCTGAGGATGCTCCACCAAAGGCTCTGAGGACAACGCTCAGCGAGCGGGCTCCGTTGCGCAGCCCCGGAGAGCCAGTCAATAAAACCTTTTGCAGTTGAGGTGGGTCTCAGATGGTGCTTTGGGTTGCTTGGGGTTTTTTTTCCCGTGTCATTCCTGCATTGCAGGGGTCCTGGGAGTCTTGTTCCCGGAGCGGGACAACGCGCAGAGGGTTGCTGTGGGAAATCCTTCATCCTTTTGATTTCCCCGGCGCGTTTCTAGCACGAGGATCCGCGGCATGAGAAGTTCCAACCCCTTCAAACGATGCTGAGGAGCAGGTTGATTGTTGCCGGTGCCGTTCCTCACCGAGCTGCCGCTCGTTGCGCGGTGACGGCTTTCGAGACGTCATTCGGAAGGAAATCTCACTTCTGCTCTGCGGTGGGAGCGGCCGAGCCTGCCTGTGCCATCCCGCAGCGACGGGGGTGCTGCTGGGCCTCAGTGCCAACGGCCTGGAGCGGTCCCGACCTCAGGAGCGTGAGCATTTTCGCTCAGTTTGCTGGGTTTTCTCAACACCTTGGCCCTTGGGTTTTGCGGAGCCCTGTTCTTGGGCAGCCAGGAGCTTTGGGGACCTGCCCCGAGCCCGGGCTCCCTTTATCTCCAGCGAGCGCGTTCCTCGCCCTCCTTGCAGACTGGGGAACGCTGCCCTGGCTTGCAGAGCGCGGCGGCTGTTGGCGAGCGCGCGGCGGGGCGAGGAAGCAATTTGTCCTAACCGCACGCGGTGTTTGTTAATTTAAAGAGCTCCTTAATTAACGGGTGGCCTTCAGGAAGGTATTTCCTGGTGTCTGTACACCCGCTTGGCCTGGAAGAGTTGTCTGAAGGTGCAATACGAGGGCAGTGCCAGAGCAGTTTTGGTAGCATCCCCGCAGCCCCAGCTTCTTGGCTGGCCCCCGGGAGGGGGGTACCAGCGTTTCCCAGGGGCTCGGTGTTGACAGAATAATTTCATTTTATCTACGGGGTGCGTGATTTTCGGCGCTCCCTTTTATGTACAGGCCCAGCTCTCCCCTTCAGAAGAATAAAGGGAGGAAGTCGCACTTCTTGCCTGCCCCTGGGTGCTCCCCCGTGCCCTCACCTTCAGTAGGGGACAGAGAGACCGTGGGGGCAGGGTCCCATCACTCCCCGTTGCTGGCTGCGCCCACTGCGCTGGGGGATGTGAAACCCAACCGCTTCTGGGGCCGCAGAGAGGAAACGGCCGCTCGGCAGCGTCAGGGGTGCGCAAGGTGGCTGCTGCCTCGCTGCCTCTTGTCCCTGGAGCCAACAGATGAAGCAGATGATTATTTTGGAACGGGGGGTTGAGCTCTGTGGTGGCTGGGGAGGGGGTGGCTGCTGTGGCACAGGGATTGACGCTCTTAACCAGGAGCAGGCGTGGAAAACGGGGCACGAGGGGGACGCTGGTCCTGCTCCTCGACAGCATTTTCCCTCCCTTGCCTGTCTCGTTTGTCACCGTCGGCTTTTTGTGCTGGCACGCTGGGGACTCTGCTGGTGTCACTCCCGTAAACACGGGGGCTCTTGGGCAAGGTGCCAGGCTCCTGAGAACTACTCCCACCCTGTGTTCCACCCCAGCTTTTCTGGGCCCTTCACTGCGCCGTGACAGCCAGTGTAGCTTCACTTCCCCCAGGACTGGCAGCGAGGGGGCCTGGATGCACTCGGGGATGGAGCACAGTGTTCAGTGCCACCTCAGCACCAGCCGCAGCCATCGCTGACGGCTTCTTCTTGTGATGGTGGTCACCACGCAGCTCAGGAACCTGCAGGACCTCAGGAGCTTCACCTCTGGTGTGGGAGATTCACTCTCAACACCGGAGCTCCCACCTCTGATGCTCCAGATTTATTTCCTGTCCTAGGAGAGACACGGGACACGAGGCAGCTGCCGCAGGGTCTGGCCAGCCACGAGTGATTCCCATCTGCCCGGGGCCAGGACCTGCTCCCATGCGTCCCCCGGGGCCGGTGGCTTGGCTTGGGAAAGTCCATCCTCCCCAGCTGTACAACCATTGGCTGCGGCATGTCATCCTGGAGCAAGGCATCGTTCCTCTTGGAGAATGGTGGTTCTTGTCTCGTAGGTCCCCGAGAGGTGGGCTATGAAGGAGAAAGAGGAGCACGGATCTCGGTTTGCGTGTGCTCTGCCTGGGGAATCAAAACCAAATCCCAAACTGGAGCAATTCTGTCTGTTTTCTGCAGGAGGGCTGAGTGGGGCTCCCTGGGGACCGTGGCACCACAGAATCCCAGCATGGTGGGGGTTGGCAGGGCCCTCTGGAGCTGCTCTGGTGCCACCCCCTGCTCCATCCAGCAGGGGCACCCAGAGCAGGGGCCCAGCAGCGCAGGGTCCAGCCGGGGTGGGAATCTCTCCAGAGAAGGAGACTCCACAGCCTCTCTGGGCAGCCTGGCACAGCCTCCCACACCCTCACACCAAACAACTTTCCCCTCCTGCTCAGATGGAACCTCCTGGGTTCCAGTTTGTGCCCATTGCCCCTTGTCCTGTCCCTGGGCACCACTGAAAATCAGAGTCTGGCCCCATCCTCTTGCCCCTCAGCCTTTAGATACTGATCAGATCCCATCAGTGGTGGAAGACCGTGGTGCCACCAGGTAGGCTTCACACAGCAACTGCCAGCCTCGTTGGTGGCATTTCATCAAATGTAGAGGTGCTTGGTGACGCAGGGATGGGGATGCTCCCTGGTGATGGTGGCTGCTGAGCGGTGCTGATGTGGCTCCTTGACCCAGCACATGCTGCAGGTATGGTCAGGGGAGGGTGTCACTGGCACCGTGCCCTTCGTGGCTGCCAGCACCTGGGATGTGGGGAGAGGGATGGCACCAGAGTGGTGTTGGTTCAATCTGCTTGGTCCCTCAGCTGCTCCTCAGCACCCTTGTGCTCCAGCCCCTTCCCCAGCTCCGTTGCCCTTCTCTGGCCACGCTCCAGCCCCTCAGTGTCCTGCTGGGAGTGAGGGGCCCAAAACTGAAACTGAGGTGCAGCCTCCATCCACGCTGGTGTCCAAGTTCAGTGGACTCTTTAAGGAGCTCCTTTCATTGGCAACCATCCCGTGGGCAGGGCTGGGGAGATGCTGATGAGCACAGAAAGTGGTGGCTGCAATTCTGGCAGATTTTTCTTGGTCTTTGGAGCTGTTTCTGCAGGATGACTCCCACCACCCCTAGTGACGGGTGACTGAGCCCACCCCGGGTTTGCTGGGGGCAGTTTTTCCTGCCACTGTGAGCAGTGGGCTCCGGGTGGCTGAGGCTGCGTGTCCCACAAGCAGCATCTCCACCTTGGTGCTGTAATTGGCATGTGCCAATTCTTTCTGCCCTGGCGAGCTCCCTGCGAGGGCAGGGGGGGTGACGTGGAGGGGGTGGTGGGACAGATCTCCTGTCTGCACTCGGCTGGGGTTTTCTATTCCTCTTGCACTTCCGGCTTTGCTCTGCTTTCTTTTTTTAATAAAAGGAAAAGGCTGCAGAAGGGAGAAGGTGGGAGGGAGGAGGTGGGGACACCGTGGGGAAGCAGCGGGGTGGGAGAAGCTCTTGCCAGGCTGGGATGTGGTCCCCGGTGCCCTGCCAGCGCCAGCCGGGATGCTCGGGCAGCCCCACGCTGATGGCAGCTCCAGCTCTCAGCAGGATGTGGGACAAGGTGGTCTCCACACGTGGCAAGGTCTTCTCCACGCCACCCCCCTGACCTCACCCGCTTCCTTCCTCTCGCCACAACCAGGAGGGCTAAGGGACCCTTCTTCCAGCTGCTCCTGCTCCCTGCCCCACGGGATGTTTTGCTCACGGCGACACGGCGCTCGGTGGCCTCGAAGCCCTAACCTGGCACATCCCCGTCCCAGCACATCCCAGTGTCCCAGTCCTTGCTGAGCCCGCGCTTCCCATTGTGCCCGAAACCTCTGACTCATCTGTCTCGTGGCCGAGCTGCTCCGCTCCAGTCCAACCCCCGGCGTGTGGCCATGGCAGCTGCCACCTCACCAGTGTTCCCCTTCCATGGTGGCCAGAATCGGCCGCTTCTCCTCCCACTCTGGCCAGTCTCCAAAGCCTGTCCCTCCTCCAGCCCGGCCTCAGCAGAATCCTGGCCCCAGGGCCTTGGTGCTGGGGGTTAATTTGCCTCTGGTTGGGATTGTGCTGCCCCAGGGGGGGGAAAGTGCAGTCCTGTCCCCAGCAGGGATGCAGATGACCCCAGGCTGGCGGTCCCGAGCAAGGATGCAGATGACCCCAGGCTGGCCCCAGCAGGGATGCAGATGACCCCAGGCTGGCCGTCCCCGGCAGGGATGCAGATGACCCCAGGCTGGCTGGCTGCTCCCTGGCTTTGCCACAGATGCTGCAGGAGATACAGAGCTCTCTGTGCCCAGCAAAGGCTGGAAGCCCTGGGGCTGTTTAGCTGGAGAAGACTCGGAGGTGATTTGATCAATGCTGATCACGATGGAAGAGGTGAGGGTCAAGCAGCTCCAAAAAGCCACGTTTGGGGAGGCAGCAGGTCCCTGCACACCCATTGCCTGGGGCTGCCACCACCTCCAGCCCCTTTCCTGTGCTGCCAAAACTCACCCCATGGTGACATTTGTGGTGAAGAGCAGGGCTCAGCCATCACCCAGCTGCTGCTTCACCATGCCGAGCACGCTCAGCACGGCTGGGTTTGGGGCAGTGAGTCACTTCTTGGGGCTGTGCATCGTTCTGGGGGGAACACACTGCAGTGTGGCTTCAGGGCTTGCTTTCCTGCCGTGGCTCACAGGTCTTTCCACCGCACAAAGGAACTAGGGACCTCCAAGAGCTCTGGCATGAGAAGAAGACAAGTGGAATGGGGCAGGTGGGTGTCGTGAGGAGCTGGGAGGTCCCTGTTGGAGCTGGGAGGTCTCCATTGGAGCCAGGAGGTCCCCATGTTAACCAGAAGGTCCCATGAGAGCCAGAAGTTACCCATGGGAGCCAGAAGGGCCCTGCCACCAGGTCCCCACCCCCTGCACGGTGGATGAGTCGCTCAAGCATGTTCTCCCTGCCCTGGCACACAGAGGAGCTCCCCGGGGTGGTTTAATACCCATCGCCCTGTTTCCTCATCCAGCCTAATTTAGGTGCCAAACTTCCTTTGGATTTGAATGCAAAGAAGGAGTTAAAGCAGCACCAGGCTCCTGTGGATTTGGGCCAGATATTTAAAGATCCAGGGCTGGGAAAGGAAAGGGGAGGTGTGATGCTCTCCAAACGCTCTCCGCAAACACCTCGGAGGCTCCCGCTGCCGGTGCCGTCCCCACGCTCTCGGCAGCGGCTGGGGGGGTGTGGAGAGGCAGAAAATGCCTTTCTCCTATTTTTAGCTTTTCCACGGTGTCATTAAAATAATCTGGGATGGGAAAACGTTGCTGTGCAAAATTGGCCGCCAAAGCAAAACTCAAACCGTAAAGGTCTGGGACGCTGCTGGGTAAAGGTGACGAGGATGGAGAGGAGCTACTTGACTGTGGTCCGAGGAGAGCTGCATGGGTGGTGATGGGGATGAGCTGCAGCGGAGTGACACGGAGCGATTTAAGAGCCACGTCCTTCATAGCATCCCAGGAGAGAGGGGTTTAAATAGATGAGGTGCCTCCCAGGGCAGGCTATCCAGGCTAGTGGGACACGCTCAGCCCCGTGCCAGCGCCGCGGATGCTTTTGCAGCCTTGTCAGCGATACCACCAAGCTCCTCACCCTGTCCGTGACGATGTCGCTTCAGCACAGCCCTTGCAAACAGCTCTCTGGAGCCCGCTGTGATGGGAATGAAAGAAATCAGGAAGGGCTGAGCGTCGTACGAAGAGCTGAGCTGAACGGGGGAGCTCGGCCAGGCCTTGGCAGCAAATGTCCTCCTGCTGAACCGGGAGCAAACTGGCAGAAATCACACACAGAAATCATACCCCTCTCAGCTTCTGCAGGAGCCCTGGCCCTGGGGAACTCTGCCAGCTCCCAGCCACCCTCCACCTCACATGGGTGTCCTACCTTCAGCCTCTTTTGCCCCTTGGACAACTCGGCAAAGTCCAAAGCTAAACATTAGCTCGGGTCTTGGAGCAGCTGCCGATGGCCGACGTGCCATCCTCAGTCACCGCCTGGCCAGGCTGAACCTCTTTCCCCTCGGCCTCCACCTCCACACATTGCTCCCCTCGATTTAAGGTGCTGCCCAGAGCTTCTGACCCCCCCTGGGGCCAACCACCGTTTACACAGCTTCTCCCCCAGGAAAGGCAGCGTGTCCCCAGCAGCACAGCCCCGGTGGTCCCCACCAGGTCCCCTTCCCAGCTCCCCGCTGCCTTTGCACCTTCCAGCTCCCCTTGCACCGCGGCTCCTCTCTGCGCCATGAGCTTGGCCAGCTCAAAAGAGATCTGCTGTCACCTCCTGATGTTGCAGCTCAGGTCCACCCGTGTCGCTGCCCCGGCAGAGGCTGCAGATACAAACATTTGGGTTGCTTTATTTGGCTGCGCCCTGGGGTCCAGCTGGGGCTGTCCTGCACTCGTGGTGCCTCCATCCCAAGCCTTGTTCTTTTGCAGCTCACCTGGTGAGAGAAGCAACCGCTGGCCTTGGGAGCACGGCTGGGTCAAAGAGCATCCTTCCCACCCGCAGCCATCCCCTGTGCCAGGCCAGGGGAGGTCCAGAGCATCTTCCTCTGCAGCCAGACGTGTCAAACGGAGCTCGCAGGCTTGGGGCAAACCTCACACAAAAGGTTATTGGGTCCTGGAGGCTGAATTGTTCCCGTGCAGGTCCGATGGCTGCTGCGCCGCTGCTGTTTGGAGCGGTGCCTTGGAAGCAGTGCCAAGCCAACTGGGAAAATGGGGAAAAAAAAGTCACCCCAAGCAGAGCGACAGCCACACATCCCAGACACCTCCCCAGACTGATGTCCCTGCTGTCAGACTGGCCTTTTCAGGGCGGGGGGAGATAATCCCCACCAAAGGGCAGGGATGTTCCCCTCTGCCCCGCAGCGCCCATCCCCAAGGCACCCAGCGGAGGGTCCCTGCGTGCCCACCCTGTTCGAACGCCCGCCGGGCAGGGAGCCTGGAGCGCGATCGTTGCCGCGCTAATTGGATTTGGCCTTCGACAGAAGGGCCGGGGATTAGGGCAGAGGGGAGGAATTACTGATGGGGGTGGGAGCTGCCCTCGGGGTCTTTTGTCCCCCGGGGATTATTGGTGGGGGCTGACGGAGGGGGTTGGAGTGGTACCCAGGGTGGGCGGTGTCATCGCTTGTCGCGGGGTTCACTCCGCTATGGCCAAACCTTCAGGCTCTGCTCAGGGCTGGGTGCTGGGGATGAAGGATGCTCCGGGCACCTTTGCACGAAGGAGCTCTCTCTGCTCCCCCACGATGGGAAGGGGCCGTGTCCACTGCCGTGTGCTTCCCAAATGGAGCGGCTGCTCCTGAAACCCAGCCAACGGCCACTAGCAAGCGATGGAGCCACCCTTCCCTGGTGATGTCCTGTGGCGTTTAACGGCAGCCAGGCTGTCCACCCCTTTCTGAGCCTGTTTAGCTGCTGGCGTTGAGCATACTCACAGGGTTACATCCTGTCCCTCCATGGACCAGGGGTCTCTAAAGGGGTTGTGTACGCAGCAGCTCGGGCCCCAGGCAGGATGAGGGATATCACAGGGGGGCTCCTCCATCCTGCCACAGGGTTTCTGCTCTGCCAGGGCAGCTGAAACACCTCATTTCCATGGAAAGCTCCCCACATCCTCTGCACATTGACCATCCTGCTGCCACGCTTGCAGGGAACCCATCAGGGCAATCCACTGGGGGGGACACCCAGCACCCCAGACTCAACGTGCTGCACACAAACACCTCATTAGTGTTAAAACAGCCAAAAAGCCCAAACGGCTGCTGCAGTTTTTGGCACGTAGCACGGATAAGCCTCCCCCCAGGGCTGTGCCAAGGGGCTGATACACTGTCCTTAACGGTGGCCGGGTTGTTTCCTCTTGAGCAAGGCAGGGGGTTTGCTCCATGCCCGGCTCCAGATGAGATAAACTCACTCAAGGAAAGTAAACCCTGAGCCTTGGTGTGAGTAGCCCGAGACCTTCCATCGGGGGTTTGCTGTGGAGGGGGGGATGATCAGGATCCTATGATGGGCAGCTGCCTGCCCCACTGCCCAAGCTGCATCCCTCGGCGGGAGTGTGGTGGTGCCAGCGCCTGGGACCTGGGGCAAGGCCAGGCTTGGGGAAGAGACTGGCTCTGCTCCAGGTCAGCAGGGAGGGGATGAACCAGCCGGAGCACGGCCACCCCTCTGGAAAAGCAAAACTCAGGAGAAGCTGGTGGAACCAAGCGAGCGATGTAGCCTGGTAGCTGGAGGTCACCGAGTCCCCTCCCGGCTCAGAGACTGGCTGGGGCCACCCAGAGAGTCCTCTGGAATGAAGCAGCAGATGGGCAAAGAGTTGGGGGAATCCTGGGGGCAAATCCCGGGGACTGGGAGGTGCTGTGGGAGCCGGGGCAGACGCTGTCCCCTCCACAGGGTGTTGCCAACCAGGAGGGTCCTCCCGTATTTATTTTGGGAGACTGGGCACCAAACACAGCTCGTCCCTGCTGCCACCAGCCCGCTGCCCAGGGTGGCAAAGCTGCTGCTGGCAGGAGAAGCAACGGCTGGCACACCGGCCCTGCAAGACCCACATTCATCTGGGAGGGTCCTGAGGGAGCTGGGGAGCTGCTCGGGACAGCCCAAGCCGTGCCGGGCAAGTTGGAGCAGTCCGGGAACAGGTAATACCTGCCGCTCTTCGTGGCAGGGATGACGGGCGTAGCTGCCGGGGCGTCAGCGGCGGTGGGAAGGGTAAAACCCCGCGGCCGAGCCCGTGCCGCCTTCAGACCCAAAGGCAAAGGAGGACAAGTGACAGACATGGCCAGGGCAAGCCGAGGTGCCCTTTGTTCCTGCCACCAGTTTGCTCCGGGCGCTCAGCAAAGCGACGGGCACGGCAGTGCCCCGCGGCTGGCACAGCCCGGAGACAGTCGGAAAGCTTCCAGATAATCACCTTTTACACCCAGCTCCCCAGCCTGCAGCCAAACCCCAGCGTCAGTGGGGCTCAGCAGAGCCAAGAGCCTGATTCACGGGGGGCAGGACCGGGTGTTCCCGTAGGCACCGGGATGCAGGACTTGGCCGTGTGTCGCACGCCGGGCAGCAGCGTGGGGGCTGCTTTCTGCCTGGCAAACTCCTTCTGCCAACAGGTTTGTGCCTGGATCGAAGCGCGGGAAAGCGCTGGGGCTCGGCCTCCACCGCGCAGGAGTTAATTGGTTTTCTTCATGCTAATTGCGAGGGGGAAGCGAAGAATGCCCTTAATTGGAGGGCGAATCAGCCGTGCAGAACCGGCTGGATTTACCAGCCCGTGCACAGAAATCCTGGCTCTCACCCTTGTCATAGCAACGGGGGAACGCGGGGCGTTGTGCTCATCCAGGCGAGAACGCTCCCGGGATGCCCTCCTCGGGGACGGGCATTACCCTCCCCAGGTGTCCCCATGGGGAACATTAAGACTCAAAGCCAGATTTGCTGGGCTTTAAAAGACTCTGAGGGAGGTCTGGTTGCAAGGGAGAGTTGGTTTCACTTGGTGCTTTGGAGCCATGATGGGGTAACGGGGTCTGATGGAACTGGAGGCAGCTCATGGAACATGCTCATTCAGATTAGCCCAACTTCTCCCACCCATCTTCCCAGGAAGAAGAAATTCCCATTCTGGGAAGAAGGATGGAAGAACCATGTCCCCCTCTCCACCACCAGCTGCAGGAACTGGGATGCAAAACTCTTGCTCTGGTTTGCAACCGTCACAGCAAAGCGATTTATTTTTCCAGCTCCTGCAGCCTCTGGTCACCCAGCTTTGGAGCAAACCCATCGCTGGGCAAACAGGTTTGGGGTGGTAGTTAGGGTGGGGAGGGAGCCCAGTGCAGCAAGAAACCCCATTTTTTTTTGGCCCTGAGCACTAAAAATAGTGGAATCATAAATAATCATTTAAAAAAGCCCCGTTGCAAAACTTCTCCTGCACAGACCAGCTGGTTTGGGGAAGAAAAGCTCTTGCTCGTCTCTGACGAGCCCTTGCAGACCCCCTCTCTGTTTCACAGGGATGGGGAGAGCCCCAGCAGCCTCCTGGCTTCACGATGGGGAACGAAATACGGGAGCAGAGAGGAACTTTGGAGACACCCTGGAGTTTTTTGGAGTTTTTTTTGGAGACACCTCCTCAGCTGCTCGCAAGGGAGAATTTGTTTCCTCCTCTTTCCCCTCCGAGCCCCAACCATCCCCGCCGGGACGGCTGGTTCCACAGGTCACAAAAGAAAGCCGTGAGAGTAGGAAAATCATATTGAAAAGAGCTGCAACTTAATTAGGTCACATCCTCCTAAAGCAACTTCTGATCCGGCGATGCAAATCACAGCCTTGCCTTCCTGCACCCACCCGGGCTGGCCAAGCCCCGAGACTGGGATTTGCTGCTGGGCTAAACATCTTCCTGTCCCCCGATCGCAGCCCGAGTGGCCGACACTGTGCTTATTTGAGAGATCAAAGGAGGGAAGATGCGAGGAGGAACTTGGGTGGCAGTGGGGGACAGGGCATCCTGGGGTCTCTGCACGCTCAGCTTGGGAGATAGGGGCGTGTGGGCAACCTGTTAAACCAAAGCTCCTTAAGAAACCTCGGCTGAGAAAGGAGAATAACTTTAATTCACAGCTCTGCACACCGAGGGCTGTCTGGAAAAGATGACAGCGGTGAATGAGGAAAGCGCGCTGCTGAGATTTCCCTCCGACGCCCAACAGCTGGGGAAAAAATCAGGGAAGACTTTGTTTCCCTCCAGTATCCCTCCCGACACCTCCTGTGTTGAGTTTTGGGGTGTCAGCCTGGCTGGGCCTGAGGTGGATCTGTGTCCACTCCACCAAGGGCTGTGGCACAGGGGATGCTCATTGGCACCAGGACCAACATTATCCCAGCATGGTGGGGGTTGGCAGGGCCCTCTGGAGAGCCTCCTGGGTTCCAGTTTGTGCCCATTGCCCCTTGTCCTGTCCCTGGGCACCACTGACAATCAGAGTCTGTCCCCATCCTCTTGCCCCCCGGGGCCCTTTATCTCTTGCTCAGCATTGCTCAGCTCCCCTCTCAGGCTGCTCTTCTCCAGCTGCACAGCCCCAGGGCTCTCAGCCTGGCCCCAGCACAGAGATGCTCCAGGCCCCTCATCATGTTCATAGCCTGTGCTGGCCTCTCCCCTAGTTCCTTGTCTCTCTTGAACTGGGCAGCCCATCACTGGACATAATACTCCAGAGGCAGCCACTCTAGGGCAGAATGGAGGGGGAGGAGAACCTCCCTCAACCCCCTGGCCCCACTCTTCTTCATGCACCCCAGGAGACCATTTACCTTCTTGGCCATGGGGCCCATTGCTGGCTCACAGGGAACTTGTCCCCCAGCACTCCCAGGCCCTTCTCCACAGAGCTGCTTCCCAGCAGGTCCCCCCTCCCCTGTACTGGTGCAGGGGGTTATTCCTCCCCAGGTGCAGGACCCGGCACTTGCCCTTGCTGAACCTCATCAGGTTCCTCCCTGCCCAGCTCTCCAGCCTGCCCGGGTCTCACTGAATGGCAGTGCAGCCTCCAGGGTATCAGCCACTCCGGTGGGTGCTGCATTCCCACCACAGCTTTCTCAAGAAAGCAAAGGGGCACCATCAGCCTCCTGAGCGCGGGACGTGGGTCAGTGTTGACCCTCCCATCACCCCAACCCCACTGACACTGCGTGGGCGCCGTTGCCCGAGGAGCAGCACGATTGCAGATGCCCGTGTTCACTCACCAGCTTTGTGGCACTGAGATTTAACTTTCCCCCACCAGTATCTCCATGCCAGGGCTGGTCCATGCCTTGCAGGACTCTTCTTTTGGTTCAAAACCCAATGTTTTCACATGACTTGGTGTCCAGGGTGGACACTTGCCAGACGTAAAACCACGGGGAGAACTCCCTGCTGCCCTCCCCACGGGACCCCTTAGTGTTTCTCAGCATCCCCCGTGTGTCTCGCAGCTTCTGGGATAAAAACAACACTTTACTTCCAACTTTGCAGCCTCTGGTCAACCAAAGGGAATCCTCCCAACCCCACCAGTGGCTTTTCCACCAGATCCCAGCGACCCAGCCTCCTGTGACCCTGGTTTAGGCATGTCAGGTAGTTGCAGGCGTACATGCTCTCGCAGGTTTTGGTTTGGGAGGAGAAAGCAGGGCCACAGCTACATCGCTTGGCAACGGATTTCCTTCTCCAAAAACATCAACCCAACCCCACGTGTTCTATATAATTCAGTGGGAAGGCCTTGCAGGCAACGCCCTGCGAGCGCTGCCGGGGCAGTCTGAGCTGTCAGAGCTTTACGGAGGGGATATTTTGGGAAGACGGGGGCTGGTGCCAGGAGGACAGGGTTTCTGAGATTGGAGGGATGCTCCCAAAGGCTTCGTGTTTGTGTAAAAAAAAGGGGCAGAAGCACCCAGCTCCAGTCCCTGAGGCTTCCAAAACCTAAACGAGGGTGGCGTGTCTGCCCAAAAAGTCACCGAGAGCCACGTCAGAGCCCTTTTTCCTGGCATGACCTGCCCCACCAGCAGCCATCTAACAGCACAAAGGGGCTTAGCCTCAAGCAAAAAACCAAGAGGTTCTGTGGCTTGAGCATGATGGTTTTACTCTGGAGTAAAACACGGGGTCCAAACAGGCGTCACCAGCCTCAGGTTTGGGAAACCCGTGTAGGACCAGCTCAGGCTCGGCAGTCCCGGGTCACCAGCCTCCCCCAGGGATCTGAGCCAGTAGCAGCTTCCCTGCAGACACCGGCAGCGGTTGAACATCCCAAGGAGGAGGTGACTTTAGCTCAGGATCCATCGAACACCAACAGAGATAAAGCTTTGCAATTTATTCATCCTACTCAAAGCACTAGGGCAGTTGCCACGTGTTCGTGCTGGTGCCAGCAGGACAGTAGGCTGGGAGATGTGGCTATAAAACCAGAGGGACACCCAGGGGCAGGAGCAGGCTCAGGGAGGGTTCCCCTCACCTTGTCCCCCTGGCTGAGCTCACTCCCTGTGTGCAGAATTCAGTTTCGGGTCTGATTTCGATCTAAAACATTTCGAGGCATTTTGCATCCAGCGCCTGACCCTGGCCCCACGTGCAGACCGCAGCCAAGCTGAGCGCGTTGGATGTTGGCTCTGCTATAGAAACATCAGCCTGCTCTTTTTTTTTTCCCTTTTCCTTTCCAAGAGCTCCAAGCTGACAAAGCAGCTGGTGGGGAAAGATGCTCGGGGAGCTCGCGGCGCTGCGCCGAATCACCAGGCCCTGGCAGCAGGGGAAGAGCTGCTAGTCCTGCTGCTCTGCCCCAGCTGGCATCTTCCAGCCACATTCTGGGGGGAGGGAGTGGGCAGCACAGATCCCACCGAAGCTGACGGAGAGGTTTTGGACCCACTGGGGGATGCTGAGCTCCCAACTGGGTGCTTCTCCCAAAATAGGGACCAGGAGCCTGCGAACGAGCGCGTCACGAGCAACCCTTCCCGCTTCCAGCACGGGCAGGGGCTGTGCCAGGGCCAGCAAAGCCAGCACAGCTGGGACTCTGGGTTTCCTTGTGTCTTTGGGAGGCAGAGTCACGTCCAGCGTTAATTGCTTCCTTAATTACTATCGTCACCCTCCTGACCCTCCCGCGGTGCCTCGCGGGGAGCGCTGAATGCCGCGCTTGTTCGTGGTGCTGGATCCCCCCAGGTTTGGTCTTTTTTCAAGCCCGTTTATTTATTAGCCAGCGTTGCCTCCCGAGCCAACTGGATTTCATGGGGGGTTTTTTTTTTGTTCCGGTCAGCAAAGATTTTTGTTGACTGTGGCAAGGCAGAAATCACTGTGACGCAGCCGGAGATGCCGAGGTGAGGATGGTGCAGCCCATCGCCCGCCGGGTCGATGCCTCAACCCCAAAGGGAACTGGGGAAGCGGGAACTGGGGAAGCAGCAACTGGGGGAAGCAGCAACTGGGACATCATTTTGGGTTTGGATTTTTTTTTCTTCCCCCCTCTCTGTGCTGCTGGCGAGAGCCTCGTTGTTGGCTCTTAACTTACTCCAGACGCGCGCTGTATATGCACATACATTCCTTGGCCATGCGATCAGACCGGAAAAGATTGCGTTCAGCCCAAGGGCCGCAGCGGGAAGGAGGCCGGGGAAAAGCTGGGTAGAACGGGAGGCAGGAACGCTGCAGCCTCCAGAAAAGCTGCACTCAACGCTTCTTTCCTTTTTTATTTTTTTTTTTCCAGGAGCCTTGGTGCTAAAAGAGGAACCGCCGAGGGACGTGCGGTCGGAACGGCCTAGATGGGTGGGAAGCTCCCCCCCCCCAAGATGGGGTGGGGAAGCTCTTTTATTTTAGGAAAACTCCTCCTTCTTGTAAATGTCTCTGCAGAAGGATTTTGCGCGCCACGAGGGCCTGCCTTCGCTTCGGCAGCCCCTCCCAGGAGCATCCCTCTCCAAGATGTCATCGAGTCGGCTTCTCACCCGAGCCCGGGCTTTATTCGTCGCCCTTCCAAAGGTGGCTGGGAGCAGCTCACCCAGCCGGAGCTCGCTCCCTCCTGGAGCTGGGTCAGCCCGGAGATGCCTGAACCGTAGCCCAGGTCTGAACTGGAACGGGACCCAGGCACCATCCCCACCCTCGCGCAAGCTCGGCCGCCCCGCTCCCCTGGTACAGCCCCAGATCGTGACCGCCGCGGGTTTTGGCTCCACCTGGGTGGCCGAATGCCAGCGGCACTGCTCCAAACACCGGCTGCTTTGGGATGAACGCGTCGAGCTCGGTGCTTTGCCCTGAGCATCGCGGGAGAGGGATCAGATGCTGGGCGCAGGCATCGGTGGATCCAGGAGCTGTGGCAGGAGCGGGGGCCGAGCTCCCAGCCGGCTCCTGATGGGCACAGGGCTTACGTGGTAAACCAGCTTCATGCTGGAAGAGCATCAGTCACTCCCTGGTGCCGCACCAGCATTTGCATAATTTCAGTGATGTTTCCAAAACGGGGAACGGGCTTTGACAACGACTCTGCGGCACCTTGAAAAATCCGAGAAGATGGAAAGGATGCAGCAGTCCAGGTTTGGCCAGTGAAAACAATGAAAATAAACACGTTTGAGGAAGAAAGGGTCTCCCCCCCAGGCACTGCTCTGCCCCTCTGCCTGGTACCTGTCAGCCTCCCATGCCCACTACCCTTCCACTCAGCCCCAGTCTTCTCCCCTAGGAGCATCCCAGCTACAGCACCTTCTGCCTTTCCCCATTTTCCCTGACAGCTGGAGGCAAAAAAAAAGAAAACCAGGGCTGATGGAGCTGGCTGTGCCCCCCCCCCCAGCACCTCCCTGTATCTGCCATCGGGGTGTTGAGACATCGCTGCCTACGAGGAGGGTGCAACAGGATATTTATTCTTCATTAGTCACCTCGCCCTCCCTATCTGTCATCTGCAAGCGCCCCGGCTTGAACTGCAGGTTTGTGAGCAGGCTGGGTCGTACCCACGCCGCTGTCCCGGAGCCGGCCCCGCCGCCGCCGCCGAGCAACAGTTTTGGCAACCTGGGGATTCTGGGGAGTTGGCGGATGTTAAACGCGTCTGCAGAGCTCATGTTTTAAACAGCACTTTCTTTTTTTCAAGGCGGTCGCTGGTTTGCTGCGAGCCTCCAGACTACGGGAACCGGCAGCAAAATCTTCCGGGTCTCGGCGTTAAGCAGCCTGCGGTTCATTAGCAACCCAAGAGAGGAGGAAGCCACGAGCTTCAGAGGGGAGACATAGATTCATAAAACCTTCAAGTGCTGGGAAGCTCTGGTTCTTTTTTTCCACAGGCCCAAAAGCAGCCCAGCTGCTGAATAATGCATCAGGCTGCCCAGAAGTTGGCAGAGACCGGGCGGAACGAGTTCATCCACCCATCCCGCTCGGATGCCAGCACTCCTTTCGTGGCGACGTGATTAACCAGTTTCACTACTTGGAGCGTTTCCGGGAGGACTGGGAGACACTGGAGTGTGTGAAAGAGGGGAAGGAGAAGGTGTGGAGCCCCTTCTCCCCCATGGCACAGTGGGGCTGAGGAGACACCAGCATGGTGAAGAGGTGAGCTTGAATGCGAGCAAGCGTAGCCTTGGAGCAAGGGGGGTTCAGGCTGCAAGCTGGCGGCCTCGGTTGAAGGAAAACCCGTGCAACTTCAAACGAGGCAGAAAACACCGTAGCTCGCCCTCGGGGGGAGATGCATCCCCTTGGGTAACTCGTTAATAAAGACGATGGAAACAGAATCTGGGAAGATTTTGATTGAGAGTATAAAGAATATATTCCTCCCCCCCCCCCCCATCAAGGGGAAATCGCAGATCATTTCATTATTAGGTATCAGCCAAACTGGTAAGGCAAGAGCTGAGATGCCGAGATTGCAGCTGCAAGGCTGCAGGCAGTGTTACTTAAGGGAGACCGTGTCACTCGCCCGGCCTGAAATACTCCCACCCCTCCCTAAGGAGGGACAGAGACCCACAGAACGGGGGCCAGCACCAAGTCTGAGAGAAGAAGGTGCCTCTGCATCTGCAGGAGACTGGCAGGAGCGGCCCAGGAGCATCGCCAGCACCCGGGCAGCAGCGTCCCAGCCTGGGCAGCAGTCACCCTGGCTCACACCCACCGCATACTCAAGATGCTTGGAGACAAGGGCTGGAAGACTTTGAATTCATTCACCAGGCCAAGGTTGTAAGATGAGCCAGACCCAGGGCCAGCTCGCTGGCAGCGGTTCAGCGCCTTCCACAACCCAGCGCTGGGCGCCAGCGACTTTCAGTCCCTTGCTCAGCTCAGTGACTCTTCCCACTGAGCAGGCGCTGGCAAAGTTTGTCCCGAACCTTTGGATCAGGAGGAGAGAAGAACTCAAGGAGAGCAGCTGGATCTGTCCTCCTGCTGCTCTTCACCCCCGCCTTGAAACGCTTTCATCATGGGTGCAGATGTGGAAACCAGTCCAGCGCGGGTCACCGCAAGCAGAACGCCCCTTTAGAGCAAAAACAGGAGTACCCACCCGACACAGAGGGTGGAATTCAAACTTTTAAACATGATACAATCTGAGGACTTAATTGGCCAGCCTGGGAGGAAAGGTAGAGCCAAACCACCGCTGCTCTTGCGGAGAGTGCTTGTGCACTGCGCGGTGCGAGCCGGGCGCCGGGTTTGGTTACAATCAGGGCAGCAGATTGAAAGCCACAAGTACGTGATAGGAAAATCTTCCCAGAGAGCTGGGTCGGTTCCAGACTAACGCAGCCCCGTGGGGAAAGGGCGTTCTGGCAGATGCGGAGCGAATGGGAGAAGGATGCGAGCGCACCTTGGTCGGCTGGAAGCTCAGCGCCCGCTCCCCAGCAGCGCCCCTGCTTTCAGATGGGGAACAGAGGAAGGGCCTCAGGGCAAACCCAGCAGATGCGAACAGCACGAGGACTACGCGATCGCGAAGCGCAGAGTCCCCTCCTGAGAGAGTTACGCCGAGTGAAGGTTACTGCTGATCCACGGCCACGCTGGAAGCTGCCAGCACCGGGCTCCGGCACCGGTGTCAGCTCCACCTCGCAGCCGTACCCAGCGCTGCAAACCCAGAGAGCTCCCGCCCTTCACGTAGCCAGGTTGTTCTTCAAATGCCAGCTTCAGATGAGCACCAGAAGGGTTTCGGGGCTGGTGTCGGCCCTGGGTGATTTCCTCCACTCCTCTCTGTCCCCAGAAGTGACAATCCAGGCAGGTGCTGGAGGCTGGTCACCTTCCCCTTTCCCCATGATCTACCTTCACAGAATCCCAGCCTGGTTTGGGTGGGAAGGGACCTTTCAAGGCCATCCAGTCCAACCCCCCTGCACCCAGCAGGGCCATCTGCAACTAGAGCAGGGTGCTCAGAGCCCCGGGCAACCTCCCCTGCAATGGTGCCAGGGATGGGGCAGCCACCACCTCTCTGGGCAGCCTGGCACAGGCTCTCCCCACCCTCAGCACCAACAATTTCTCCCTTCTCTCCACTCTGAATCTCTCTCCTTTAGTTTAAGCCCATCACTCCTTGTCCTGTCCCAACAGGCCCTGTTCAAAAGTCTCTCCCTACTTTCCTGACAGGCCCCTTGAAGTCCTGAAAGGCCCCCAGAAGGTCTCCCCAGATGGAGCCTTCTCCTCTGATGGACCCTCACAGGCTCAGGGATAAGCATCACTGCAGCTCAGCCACACCAAGAGCAATACAGTCTTCTCAAGCAGTCCTGGTTAATCCTGGGAAAATGTTTCCCCCTGCCACTGAGGTCTGTCAGTCAACCCACCCTGCCTGTCCTGCTCCCCTGTAGCTGCAGAGGCTGAGAGCCGGCGTAGGAGAGCTGAGCACAGTGGGAGCTGTCTCCAGGTCTTTCACTTCCCCACCACCAAATGGGAATTAAGAGCACACCTCCTTAACACAGCCAAACAACTGTCAGTATCCCAGAATGGTGGGGTTGGCAGGGCCCTCTGTAGCTGCTCTGGTGCCACCCCCTGCTCCATCCAGCAGGGGCACCCAGAGCAGGGGCCCAGCAGCGCAGGGTCCAGCCGGGGTGGGAATCTCTCCAGAGAAGGAGACTCCACAGCCTCTCTGGGCAGCCTGGCACAGCCTCCCACACCCTCACACCAAACAACTTTCTCCTCCTGCTCAGGTGGAACCTCCTGGGTTCCAGTTTGTGCCTGGGGATGAAGCCTGTGCCCGGCCTGGCAGCGCTGCCCCCACCGCATTTGGAACAAGGAACCCATTCTAGGCACAGACACAGAACCGAGCTCAGGAGCCCAGCCCGTCCTCCACACCTCAGCTTCCTCCGCTTCTCTTTTTTAACGGCCGAGGGAGTTTTCACCAAGCCTGAAGGGCCGTTGGGGCACAAGGGGTACCTGGGCTGAGCCAGGAGCTGCTGGTGGTTCCCTCCCGAGGCTGCGCTCATCTCGACCTGCCTGTGGAAGATAAAGCCTTTCAGGGGTGATCAGACTCCAAGAGCTGCCCATCTTCAAGGGTTACCAATTCCCATCGCTCACAAAACACCATTAACCCCTGCTTAAATATTTTGGGGTTTTTTCTAACTAATGCTAAGAGACACAGCTAAAGAAACCAGTAACAGAGGAGGGAAGCTCATCCTCAGGAAGGCAAAACATTTCTCTGGAGGTGAAGCAAGGGCCTGTTAAACCGCCGTGAGATCCGAGGCTGGAAACCTCAGCGGATGACTCACATCTTTACTGTTGGGTTTTTTTCCTCCCTCTCTCCTCTCTGTTTTAAGGAGGCCAGAGATACCTGTTCTTAAGCAAGAGCTGAGCAACTTCCTGGACAATAAATACGCAGTTTGCCGCCTATAAAAAGCCGCTTTTCAGATGAGCTCGGGGCGCTCGCTGCCGAGCATCACGGGGCTCTGACTCACCAGCTTCACCCCTGCGGGACCGACGGGGCGGCCGGAACGACCCCGCTGTGCGGGTTTTGACAGCGAGCTGGATTGCGGTGCTCGACTCATCCGGCCCGACGTCCTGACGGCGTTCGCTTCGACGGCGTTCTGAAACACGGGGTCCAGCGGCGTCGGTGATGGAGTCAGAAGAGGAACAGGGTTAGTAGGTGGAGGTGCCACCAACACACCACCAGCCCTTGCCAGATGACACTTCCCCTTGGGGCCAGGGGAAAGGGTTGGGTTATTTTCCCCAGAAAGAGCCAAGGCCGAGGAGATTTCAGATTCCAAACCCTCAGCCTGGACAGATATTAGAAACGAATCCAAGATAAAAAGGGCAACCATGTGTTAGTGGGAAGTCTGAGTCACTGTCCACACACCAAGGCTGTTTCCATGCTCCGGAGCAAGTTCTCCACTGGTGACGGTGGCTTCTCCCATTCCCAGCTCCCAGAGCGAGGTCTC
>JANVCC010000043.1:2655056-2677527 GCA_025345505.1 Todiramphus chloris collaris | reverse complement strand
CCTTGGTGTCGCCGACGGGGCTGCGCATGCGCGGCCGCGGAGCGGGGAGATTTGTCGCCGAGCGCGACCCGTAGCGGGCGCAGGCGCGCGGCGGCGCGGCCGGTAGCGCTTGTGGGTGGGAGCGGGTCGGCGGTACCGGCGCAGCCATGAAGTCTCGCTTCAGCACCGTCGATATCCGCGCGGTGCTCGCCGAGCTCCGGCAGAGGTACCGCTCCCACCGCCCGCGCTGCCTTGTGGAGCCGCCGGGCCCCCCTTCGTCCCGACGGGACCCCGGGGAGCGGTTCCCGGCCCGCTCGGTAGCGCCTCGGCGGTGCCTGGCCCTGGCCCTGGCCCGGCTGCCCCCGCCGTGGCTGCGGGGCTGGGTGCGGTGGCTCTGCCCCCTCTCCGGCAGCCCGGTTCCGCAGGCCGGGCTCTTGCCCCTCCGCGGTTTCCCGCCCCGCTCCACAGCGCGGCCCTGCCTCGCCCCGCCTCTGCCTCCCCCCTCTGCGGCACCCCGTCACCGCACGCACATCCAGCAAAGCCCCGCACAGCCCCCCTCGTCTGCTCAGCTCCGCCCTTCTGCTCTGCTCCGTATGACATAGTTCTGCCTGCCCCCCCCCGCTGCTTTGCCCCGCAACGCCTCCCGGGGGGGTTCGGGGGGTCGGTCACCCCTGTCCTCTGTGGGTCCCGCCGCTTTTTTTTGCGCCCCGCTGCTTCCCAGCACTGTGCTGCTCGCTGTGGCCCCTCCCCAGTGCACGGTAGGGCTCTGTGCTGTCCTCCTTGGGGCGATTCCAGCCCCACACCTTAACTGCCCCTCTCTCATCTGCTGCGGCACTGTGGGACAGCGCAGGGCCTGTCTGATGCTGCCTGGGTGACCCCCAGCACACCTTCCTGTCACAGAGACTCGGACTGCTCCGCCTCCCCTGTCACACCATCATCCTGGTGCTCCTGTTCCCTCCCCATTGTCCTGCGCTTGTCCCCCAGCCTCTCCCTGAGGAGCAATTGAGTGCTGTTTTCCCTTTCCTGTGTGAGTGGGGAAGGTGCTGTGGTCTTGTCATCTCCTCCCCCCCCCCCCCCCCCCAGCTGAGAAGCTCTAATGCTCCTCAAGTCCATGCTCTTCACGTCCATGCCCCATGGAGCTCTGAGACCCTTCTGGTGGCGTGGGGCAGTCTGCACTCTGAACAAAAAGATGGGAGACTGACACCCCCCTGCCCTTTCCATGCTTGGACTGGGGATACTAGTGCCACATGGTGGGAAAGGGCTCCCCAAGTGACGCAGAAGTTACCCCGGAGGAGTTGTAACCTCTGGTAGAACCAGTAAAATTTGCATCCTTGCCACAAAGAGGAGTGCTGGCAGGAGCCAGCAGCCTGGCCTCCGTCCTGTGCTGGAGATCAGGACCTGTCTGGCTGCAGCTGGGGTGTCCACAGGGGTTGTTCTTGCTTCAACTAGTTTAGCTCGTTGCCCTTTTAATAGCAATTTCTCCATCTTTCGGTCGTTCAGCTTCCAGCTCGTTCCATTAATCGTCCTTTGCCACTCTTAGTTACTGCTGGGTAATTCATCATCACTTGCACTCCTGTATTTTCGTTAACACTGGGATTTTTTTCAGCCACTGGTGTGGTTTGTGTATCACATTCTCCAAAGCATGTGTTTTCTTTTTGACAGCTTGCTGGGAATGAGAGTAAACAATGTTTATGATGTGGACAATAAGACTTACCTTATCCGCCTTCAAAAGTAAGAGCTTCTTTACATTTCCCTGTGCTGTTACCGTGCATATGAAAACTAGATTTTGTTGTACTCATCTTGTTTCTGTTGTTTGGTGTTTGGCTTTTCTGACTATGTTTTCAGTGAAATTCTTTCGTTCTTTGATAAAATGTGGTTATTTTTACCCGGGAAGTTGTGGGGAGGTAGCATGTGGAGTGTGAAACACTGCAGAAAACATACCAAAGTCCAAAGGTGTTACTGTAAAAACACACAGTTGTTATTGTTTCTCGTTGTGGGGAGGGAAGAGAGGAGTTGGAGGAATGAAGAGCAACACTTAGCAAGTGATACTGGTGCCCAGGCCAACTGGGAGGCAGGGCTCTTGCCATGCCAGTAACCTGTCCACACCAGTGGTGTCTGAGCTGGAGTCTTGCTCACCTGCTTGACTCCACTTGTGCTAGAGAGCTGTTATCTCTGTTGCTTGCCAGGCGTTTTGCTTGGCCAAATTATCCATAAACTTACAAAGTGGATGTCCTTTCACTGTGAAGGGCTTTGCCAGTTTTGACACCGGTGTTTTCTGTAGGTAGCAAAGCGTTGGTTTGTGGTGCTTTGGTCTCATTCCAGTTCAGACTGGTGTGTGCTGAGGGGTGGCTGCTCGTGTGCTGAGTCTTTATTTTGTTAACAGACCAGACTGCAAGGCCACGCTGCTGCTCGAGTCCGGTATTCGCATCCACACGACGGAGTTTGAGTGGCCAAAGAACATGATGCCATCTAGCTTTGCCATGAAGGTAAAGGAACCTGCAGCTTCTTTGTGATAAGAAAGCAACATTCATGTTCTGTCCTTGGAGACAGAAGAAAATAGTGGAAGGATTTGCCTCTCGCTGCAGGCTGTTGGGCTGTGCTCCCACAGGGATGGATCCTGAGCACTGACTCACACAGGACTGCTTAGCCCACCACCTCTGGATGCAGCCTCATTGAAATGACTCAGCAGAGATTCTCCTGGGTGGTTTTCCACGTCGTATGTGGATGCAGAGATAATCCTGGTTCTCTCTGTGAAACAACCCCTTTGGATCTTAATTCGCTGCTCACTCGCTGAGTGAAACAAATAGGAGTTTTTAACAGAAAAAATGGCTCGGTGTTAAAAATCTGCAATGATTATATTACCTTTAAACAAGGTATTTTGTTGAGAGGTGTTTTGTCTCTCTGTACTACAAAGATCATAATTTTTACCCTTATGGTTTTCTCGCCCTCTACTCCACTCTGGTGAGACCTCACCTGGAGCACTGCGTCCAGTTCTGGAGCCCCTGTCACAGGAAGGCTGTGGATGTGCTGGAACGTGTCCAGAGAAGGGCCACCAGGATGCTCAGAGGGCTGGAGCATCTCTGCTATGGGGACAGACTGAGAGAGTTGGGGTTGTTCCGTCTGGAGAAGAGAAGGCTCTGGGGAGACCTTCTTGTGGCCTTCCAGTATCTGAAGGGGCTACAAGAAAGCTGGGGAGGGACTTTTTAGGCTGTGGGGCAGGGATAGGACCAGAGGGAATGGATTAAAACTAGAGATAGGTGGGTTCAGGTTGGACAGGAGGAAGAATTTCTTCCTCAGGAGGCTGGTGAGACATTGGCACAGGCTTCACAGAGAGGGGGTGGAAGCCCCATCCTTGGAAGTGTTCAATCCCAGGCTGGCTGGGGCTGTGAGCAACCTGCTCTAGTGGGAGGTGTCCCTGCCCATGGCAGGGGGGTTGGAACCGGATGATCTTGAAGGTCCCTTCCAACCCTGACCATTCTGTGATTCTATTAAGATGTGGTCAGTGTCACAGGAGGGATCTATAGCTAAGAACGTATTTCAGGATCAGATGTCACGAGCAGGTCTGTTTGCATCACCTCACAGTCACGTTCTCCACTCTTGCCAGTGCCGTAAGCATTTAAAGAGCAGAAGGCTCGTCAGCGTGAACCAGCTGGGGATAGACAGGATTGTGGATTTCCAGTTCGGAAGCGACGAAGCCGCTTATCACCTGATCGTGGAGCTGTACGACAGGGTGAGTGCCACTCTCTGAGCATCTCCTCTGGCAGCGAGGAGGTGAGGTGAGCACGGCCTTTGCTGATGGTCCTCCCCACCCAGGGTAACGTCGTCCTGACGGACCACGAGTACATCATTTTAAACATCCTGAGGTTTCGCACGGATGAGGCGGATGACGTCAGGTTTGCGGTTCGGGAACGATACCCCGTCGACAGCGCCAAAGCGCCCGCGCCTCTGCCAACCTTGGAAAGGTAATTGCTTTCAGATGGTGTATGTGTTGGAATTAACCCAGATTCCTTGGAACTTGTGCGAGGCAGCATGTCTTTAGGTCATCTTTTCACATCACACAATCACAGAATGTTAGGGATTGGAAGATCATGTAGTCCAACCCCCTTCCAGAGCAGGGTCACCTACAGCAGGTCACACAGGAGGGGTTTGAATGCCTCCAGAGAAGGAGACTCCATAACATCTCTGGGCAGCCTGTTCCAGTGTCCTGTTACCCTCATTGTGAAGAAGTTTTTTCTCATATTCACTTGGAATCTCCTGTTTTCCAGCTTGCACCCGTTGCCCCTTGTCCCATCACTGGACATAGCAGAGCAGAGCCTGGCTCCAGCCTTCTGACACTTGCCCTTTGCATGTTTATAAACATTCATGAGGTCACCCCTCAGTCTCCTCCAAGCTAAAGAGACCCAGCTCCCTCAGCCTTTCCTCAGATAGGAGATGTTCCACTCCCTTAATCGTCTCTGTGGCTCTGCGCTGGACTGTCTCAAGCAGTTCCCTGTCCTTGAACTGAGGGGCCCAGAACTGGACACAATATTCCAGATGCAGCCTCACCAGGACAGAGTAGAGGGGGAGGAGAACCTCTCTGGACCTTCTAACCACACCCCTTCTGATGCACCCCAGGGTGCCATTGGCTTTCTTGGCCACAAGGGCCCACTGCTGGCTCATGGTCACCCTGCTGTCCACCAGGACCCCTGGGTCCCTTTCCCCTGTGCTACTCACCAACAGGTCAGTCCCCAGCCCATACTGGTACCTGGGGTTGTTCTTGCCCCGATGCCAGACTCTACACTTGCCCTTGTTATATTTCATTAAATTTCTCCCCGCCCAACTCTCCAGCCTGTCCAGGTCATTTTGCATTTCTTTGTTTATAAACCTGAAAAGGTTCCATAGCCCTGTAAGCAATACAGTGCAGCCTTAAAACTCGGTGTTCTCTGGGAATCTCAACTCTCTGCTATCTTTTGCAGGTTAACTGAAATAATATCAAATGCACCCAAGGGGGAACAACTGAAGAGGGTTCTTAACCCACACCTCCGTAAGTAATTGTGCTTTATTAGGAAATGAAACGGGGTCAATATGTGTTATCTTTAGATGATGCTGAAGGATTGAACAACTGCAAGCAGTCTTTTTTTTATTTTGATGTTTATGACAGTCTGCTTTTGTGTCTGATTGAAAACCAACAAAAAGCCAAAGCCTATGGAAACAGAGCAGATATTTATTTCTTGATTCCAAGCCAACTGCACAAAGAAAACGAGCCTTGCCATGATCCTGTGGTGATGAGGACCTAAGAGTAGCTCTGGTAGAGCTCTGACTTGATGCATTTTGCCCAGTGTCTTGTCTTCAGTGGTGCTGAGTAGGAGATATAAGTGTCAAGTCAGGTCGAGGATGTTGTTAGGAAGCAGCTGGAGGATGCCAGTGCCTGGAATGATGACTGATGTGGTGAATCCAGGATACTTGATATGTCCACCTGGGTGTTCTCTGGTAGCCAGGCAAAGCACCCTGTGCCCTGGGTTTTCTGACCACAGAAGCAAATCTGACTTGTGTGACATGGTCAGACCAGGTTTGGTTTTGCCTCCTGACTGGATGATGTCCATCAAGCAGAGGACTGCCTGGCAGGTACCCCTGAGCAGCTCAAACCATGGGATTTGCAGACCTAAGTATTACTTTCCCCACTTCTTAATTCTCTTTTTCACCACCCTTGTTACCTCTCTTTCTCCATCTCCTAAATAAACAACCTGCTGCTAATTACTTTTCCCCCACTGGTCCCAGTTTTGCTATATCCACACCCAAACTTGGTATTTCTGGTACTGTTAACTGGGTAACCTTGGCCTTACACATTGTCACCGATCTGATCCCCCAGGCACAACTGGCCTGGCAAGGCTCCACTCTCTTTCAGAGACAATTCTTCCTTTCAGTTGCCTTGTGAGTTTGGCTGTTTCTTCCCCCACCCCTCCTAAGCGAGCTGTGAAACCTGACCTTCCCTCCTGTGGCTTCTCTCATTTTTGCTGCAGCAGTTTCTCACGTGCCCTGTAGGTCCTCACATCCTACAGAGTTCACTTAACCTCAGGCCAGGGCCTGATCAGCAACCCCTGGCATTAGCCTGCAGCCCAGATATTTTCCCAGAAGAGTCTCAATCCCAGCAGTTTTATATTTTAGAGACTTCCCGTGACTGATCAACGAGCATCTTTGCCTTTAAGAGCTCGGGTTGGATTTCCCTTCCATGCATTTACGAAATCTCTTTTTGAACCCCTCTGACCTTCTGGCATTTTTGTGGTGAGGAGGAGTTCCACTTGCTTGTGTTCACATGAGTTTCAGAACAAAAAAAAAAGGAGATGACTTTCACTAGTTGTAGCTGGTGCCCTAGTGTTGGATTTGAAGAGAAGGTGGCAGTTGCTGTCTCTTTACCAACTCCGCACCACTCATTTTATGTCTGAGTAATTTCTAGGCTGACCTTAGTCCTTCCTTGTACAGAATCTCTTCCAAGCATGTGATGATCCTCGCTGCCTTTCTCTGGGCCTTTTCTCACTCTGTGTGTTTTGAAGCAGAGTAAATAAGAGTACATAGCATTTGCAGTGGAAGTGCACCACAGATTTACACCGTGGCACGATTCCCCTGGTTCTCTTCGCTATTCCTTTCCTAATCCCAACACGCAGCTTGACTCTGTTGTGTTCACTGACAGCTGAGCTTATGTTTCCACAGGACCATCTGTTTGTTGTTAGTTCTCGCTCCCAAAAGAAATGATCAGTTGGGCATGTGCAGAAGTTGGGTAGTTTTACCTCAGGGACATAATTTTGTATTGTTTGACAGTGAGTTTCCGTGTCGCTTCTTTATCAAATCCCTCACTATTGCTCCGTCTCCTCCAGTTCTTCCCAGCTGGTTGTTGTCTCAGTTGCTTGGATGAGTTGTTTCATCCATAGGCTTTACCAGCTTTTTCTTAGTTCTTTATTTGAAGTTACACAGTTTTATGGCTTCACCCTTTGTAATACCTTCACCCTCTGTGATACCTTATCCCAAGCCAGCCAGTTTACCACCCTTGCTGGGTTTCCTACATTCTTCAGTTCAGAAACTTTCCTACTTTTCTCTCTGGACTCTGCCTTCTAAATTCAGGGTCACAACTCCCTCTCCTCTTCCCAGCCTCTCCAAAGATTGGCTGTAGTTTCACAGCAGGCTGTCAAAACGGTTGTCATCATTTCAAGATGAATACAAATTTAATTGTGAATATTTTCTACATTCTGATTCTTTTTTTGGTTTTGTCTCTCTTTTAACAGCTTATGGAGCCACTCTCATTGAACACTGCCTTATAGAAACTGGATTTTCTGCTTATGTCAAAATAGACCAGCATATGGAAAGTAAAGGTATGTAGGAAATAATATTTTCAAGGCTGTACAACATAGATGGTAATTTTTATGTCTGTAGTATTGGGTTGGAGACTCCAAAGAGAGGAGTAACCCTTCAACTTGTAGTTCTGACCATATGGTTATATCCTGTAATGTTTTTAGGTCGAGGACCAGCCTTGTTCACATTGAAACCCTTGAGTTGTGTGTATTTTAGAGTTAAAACATCAAACTCCTTGTATAGTTTATCAGTGATTTTATGAGATACTGCCTTGCACAGCAGGTGAACTCTGGCTGTGTAAAGGGATGTTTTACAAGACTCCTGTATAGAAGAGTTAGCATCAAAGTCTCCCTTTATCTATAGCAAACATGGTGGGGATTTGATAAAGTAGCAGCTTTTTATTTATTAGGAAGTTATGGATTTGAGTAGGAAAGTCAGAATCGCTTTTTCCGTAGTCTTATTTTTCTTGTGTGCTTTATATTTGCTGTAAATCAAAAGGATTTTTGCCCTCCTCCTGCATTATGGTGCTGTGATAAATCACCTTTGTAACAACTCCTCACAGCTCCTGGTTTGTGCTTTGCCTCTGCAGATTCATTTTACAAAGTGCTAGCTTTGTGTGGTCTTTATTTTTTTTTCATGAAACGTGAATAATTATGTCTTAGAAGTGCCTATATAGATTTATTTATTTTTTAATTACAAATCCCCCAAATCTGAAATGAGTACTGAGGCTCCTGTTTAAAATGTATGAGGCACCAGGGATGAAGGATATCTGCAATTTTCTTTTCCAGTCGTGCCAGAATTTTGATTAACGTGCTTAAGTTGGACAGGTTGCTTCAGGCACTAAAGAGCAGTCGCCTGGGTCTTTTATTGATTTACTTTTGTGCCACGTTTATCTAAAAATATCTGCTCCGTGTGTTCTAAAATATTCCTTTCCTCCCTTTCTCTCTTTAGAAAATATTGAAAAAGTGCTTAGTGCTTTAGAGAAAGCTGAAGAATATATGACACTAACAGATGACTTCAGTGGAAAGGTGGGTCCCAGCTGGACAATTGTGCTATCAGCTACCCAGGAAATGCAGAATTAAACTGGTAGGCAGGTGTTGCTCAGCATGTGCTCATTCCTGGTGTTACTGGCTTCTGATTTTATTCTGTGAGCTTGGGCTCCAGGTAGTGCTGGAGGATAAAAACCAAAAATTGCTTCCGTGCACCGGATGTGCAGCAATTAAATGATTTACAGGCAGGTGATGTAGGTCCTTTGAGAATTGTGCTTGTTCTTCAGTAGCACGTAACACTGTTCTGCACTGTCCTGGTTTCAGCTGGATAGAGTTAATTTTCTTCCTAGTAGCTGGTGCAGTGCTGTGGTTTGGGTTTAGTGTGAGAATCACGCTGATAACTCATTGATGCTTTAGCTGTTGCTAAGCTGTGTTTATCCTAAATCAAGGACTTCTCAGCTTCTCGTGGCCTGCCAGCAAGTAAGCTGGAAATGCACGAGGAGCTGGGAGGAGACACAGCCAGGACAGCTGACCCACACTGGTCAAAAGGGTTTTCAGACCACATGACATCATGCCCAGTATATAAACTGGAGAGAATTGTCCAGGAGAGGTGGATCACTGCTCGGGAACTGGCTGGGCATCAGTCAGCAAGCAGTGAACAGTTGTACTGTGTATATTTATTAGTAATATTAATATTTTCTCTTCCTTCTCTGCCCTATTAAACTGTCTTTATCTCAACCCGTGAGTTTATTTCTTTTTTCCCCCCAGTTCTCTCCCCAGCCCCCCTGAGCAAACAGCTGCACGAGGCTTTATTGCCAGCTGGGGTTAAACCACGGCACGCACGTAAACTGTGCATTTGTGTGATAAGCTGTAGGACAGGCCTGAAGTTTGTAAGAGAATTTCCCCTTTTCTGGAATAAATCAAGACAAACAAGCGGTCAGGGCTTCACTTGGTCAATCCCATAGCTTCTGCCACGAGGTCTCCCTGCGAGAATGATTTCCTGTCTCGTGCTGATCAGTAGGTTAGCACCTAAAACTTGCTGCCGTGCCAAGATAAGGGGGATCCTTTTCAAAGGCAAATGCTGATGATGTGTTTATCTGTTCTTTTAGGGTTATATTATCCAGAAAAGGGAGAAAAAGCCAAGTCTGGAACCGGATAAACCAGCAGAAGATATCTACACGTAAATATTTGAAGTATTTATTTCTTTTTCTACTAGTCTGCCTAACTTAAATTAGTTTTCAGGTGATAATATCAAATGTGTATTTTACAGATATGAGGAATTTCATCCTTTCTTGTTTTCTCAACATTCAAAATGTCCGTACTTGGAATTTGACTCATTCAATAAGGTACAGTGCTTTTGCTGATACTGTACTTAGTGCTTTAATTGACTGATGCTAAAGAGTAATTAAAATAGAGTGCAGAAGTTGTTAATGAAAAACATAGACCTTGGGAGAGATGATTCATTTTATGGATACATGTTTTATGAAGAAAAGGCCAACTGAACCAGGGCCTCTAGGCTACTGCTGAGCAATATTGTCTTTATTAACTCAGATGCTATAGCTGAAATACGGTGTGTGGCACTGAGCAGAGGGTTGTCCTGAACCTGTAAGGATGGTGGCTGTTACCAGTCCTGGGCAAACCTTTTGTTAGCAGAGATTTGAGATGCTGGGTTATCACTGGAGGCAAACAGTTGGCACAATCATCACATTTATCCTTTCCTGGTTACTGCTCTGAAAGCCTCAGGCACCAGATTTAGTATTTCCTTGAGTGTTGTCCTTCCTGGTCCTTGACTCATTACAATCTGAAATCATTAATTGCCTATTGTTCCTGACCTTGATCTCCAGAATTCCCATTTCACTTTCCTGCCCTGCTTCTTGCCTGAGTTTCTGTCCTCTCCTTCACAGCACCTGATGATCTCAGCAGCCTAAAACCTTCCTCTTGTTTTGTTTTAAGCACAGTGTCTGGCAACTGGAACACCAGGAGCAGTTCTTAGGCATATTTTGTCTTTTTTTTGTGTGTCTTTTTTTTGTAACTGACCTATTGGAAGAGCAGGAATTCCGAGCAGACTTGTCTATCACTGCAATCGTTTAATCTGAAGAGCACACTGTCAAACAGCAGCTTCCTTTTCATTCCATAGCAAAAAATGTGTTCTGTGGTCTGGCCACTTACTTACCAGTGCATAGCCTCTGGTTTGCGGTGAGACATACCCTTGACTGTCTTGCTCAACTCCTCTCAGGTGAAGGTAAAAGGGAGGAAGTCACTGAACCTTTGTTCATCAGCAGCAGCACCATTTAGTGCTTCGCATCATCTCTCTTGAGCGGAACCTCCTCTGCCTGCTCCTTGCTGGTACAAGTCAGTGCAACTCGGAGATTTTTAGACCAGATTTTTCTCTTGCAGGCAGCAGACGAGTTCTACTCCAAGCTAGAGGGACAGAAAATTGACCTGAAGGCATTGCAGCAGGTATGCTCTCATCCAGGAGTGGGGCAGCTGAGGTGGCCCTCTGAGCTTCAGCTGCTTCATTGGGTTCTTGTAGGTGTTATTCCTTCTTTTTGCTATGGAAGTGGTCAGGGAGCAAACTTCAAGACTTTCAAGCTGTTGGTTCTGCTCAGAATACAAGTAATAGCGTTAACAACAACAGATTGGAGACTCTGCAGCTCTTTTGCTGCTGTATTTGTCTCTGCTGGAATGCTCTCTTGAGTGTTTTGCAATGACCAGGTGATAAGGTGCCATTTGTATTGATATTTTTCTATCTTTCTTATTTTTGAAAGGAAAAACAAGCATTGAAGAAACTCGAAAATGTCCGTAGGGATCATGAACACAGACTAGAAGCCCTTCAGCAAGCTCAGGTAAGACTGGGATTTATTTTCTTTTATAAATTGAGAAGGTGCTTAATGTCTCTTGAAGAGTTGTACCTGCTGCTCTGCGTCAGACCTCCTGTTGTCAGCGAGCAGCCTGTAGGCCTCAGGGGGCCTCAGCCTGCCCAGGTGGGCTCTGTGCCCTCGGGAGAGCTTTCTGCCTCTCTTGCCAAAGTTGGCTTGTGCTGCTCTGCTTGCAGGAGTGGAGTTGGCTCTTGTTCTGTGTGAACACTTCTGTGCTATTCTTGGATTTCACTGAGTCCCAGAATCGTTTAGGTTGTGAAAAACCTTTCAGATCATCAAATCCAACCACTCCCCCAGCACTGCCAGGGCACCACTGACCCATGGCCCTCAGAACCACAGCTCCCTGGCTTGGAAACCCCTCCAGGGATCACGGGGACTCCACCCCTTCCCTGGGCAGCCTGGCACAGCCCTGGACAGCCCTCAAGGGGGAGAAATTGTTCCTCTTGTCCAACCTAAACTTCCCCTGGGGCAACCTGAAGCTGTTTCTTCTTGTCTTGTTGCTTGTTCAACTGGAGAAGAGCCCAACCCCCCCTGGCTCCAGCCCCCTGTCAGGGAGCTGTCAGAGCCAGAAGGTCTCCCCTCAGCCTCCTTTGCTCCAGGCTCAACAAGCCCAGGTCCCTCAGCTGCTCCTCAGCACCCTTGTGCTCCAGCCCCTTCCCCAGCTCCGTTGCCCTTCTCTGGCCATGCTCCAGCCCCTCAATGTTCTGCTGGGAGTGAGGGGCCCAAACCTGAACCCAGGATTCGACGGGCAGCCTCCCCATTGCCCAGTCCAGGTGGATGATCCCTGCCCTAGTCCTGCTGGCCACACCAGTGCTGATCCAAGCCAGGATTCTAGTGGCCTTCTTGTCCACCTGGGCACATGTTGACTCATCTTCAGCTGTCTGTTGACCAACTACCCTGGTTCTTTTCCCATCAGGCCCTTTCCAGCCGCTCTGCCCCAGCCTGGAGCATTGCAGGGGTTGTTGTGACCCAAAGGCAGGACCCGGCCCTTGGCCTCGTTGAACCTCATCCCATTGGCCTCAGCCCATCAATCCAGCCTGGCCAGACCCCTCTGTAGAGCCTCCTGATTCTCCAGCAGTTCAACACTCCTGCCCAACTTGGTGTCACCTCCAAACTGCCTGAGGGTTCCTCGATCCCCTTGTCCAGACCATTGATAAAGACATTAAGCAGAACAGGCCCCAGCACCGAGCCCTGGGGAACACATCTCAATATTCATTACTACTATTATTTGTTTTCAACTATTGCTGAGCATTTAGCTTCAATTGGTATAATTTTCCTTTCTTTCCTTAAGGAAGCTGATAAGATAAAAGGAGAACTTATAGAAATGAACTTGGAGATCGTTGACCGAGCCATCCAGGTGGTCCGCAGTGCTCTGGCCAACCAGATAGACTGGACAGAGATTGGAGCCATTGTTAAGGAAGCTCAAGCCCAGGGAGACCCCGTTGCAAGTGCAATCAAAGAATTAAAGCTTCAGACAAATCATATCACAATGCTGCTGAGGTAAGGACGTTGCAGATCACCTGCACTAAACGCAGGTAGGGCTGACTGAACCATTTAGTGTCCTAAAGCACTGTAGGTCCAAAGCTCCAGTCTGCCAGCCAGCAGTTAACTCGCTCTGATTTACTCTTCTTTGATGCACTCATGAGATCCTGCCCCTTCTGACGCTGCTGGCTGCTAATGGCAGTCCAGGGAGAGGCTCCTGGTTCAAGATTGCAGCTCTTGTGAGCTGCAAGTTTTCATGCTGGTTCTTGTAGAAGTCCTGATGAGAGAGCTGGCTGTGAGGCAATATTTCGAGTGCCTTTAAAAACCTGATTTGACACTGTATCAGAGAATGGTGGGGGTGGGAAGGGCCCTCTGGAGCTGATCTGGTGTCCCCCCCTGCTCCATCCAGCAGGGGCACCCAGAGCAGGGGCCCAGCAGCGCAGTGTCCAGCCAGGTTGGGAATCTCTCCAGAGGAGACTCCACAGCCTCTCTGGGCAGCCTGGCACAGCCTCCCACACCCTCACACCAAACAACTTTCTCCTCCCATTCAGATGGAACCTCCTGGGTTCCAGTTTGTGCCTGTTGCCCCTTGTCCTATCACTGGGCACCACTGAAAATCAGAGTCTTTCCCCATGTTCTTGCCCCCTGGGGGCCCTTTAGCTCTTGCTCAGCATTGCTCAGCTTCCCTCTCAGTCTTCTCTTCTCCAGCTGAACAGCCCCAAGTCTTTTGGGATGTTAATGATAAAAAAGCAAGAAATTTTTTTCTAGCTACAGCTTTTAGTATGGCAGCTGTAATGTGGCAAAGTTAATTTGTGAATTTTTAGTTACCTCACTTTCAGATGCATTGGTGTATAGAATGAACTTGCTTTTGGGAGCGAGTTCTGTGGTGGCAACCGTGTCATCAGTCTCTTCTCAGTCTGTTTAGTAGTGAGTTTGCTCACTTCACTGCTCAGTCAGCCCCCCAAGAGCTGAACCACACAGTCCACAGCACTGCAGAGATCTCCCTCCCTTTATGAGGAGCAGGACTGTAAGCTGCTCCTTCACCTTTTGCTACACAGCACAGCTGTGTCGAGCAGGATTTCATGTCCTGGTGAGAGAAGCAAGTGTGAGTTCAAACGCAGGTCGTGCCTGCTCAGCACTCCTTTTTCAAAGCACGGAGCAGGTATTTCTGGAGGTTTTAAACCAGCACGTCGCTGTCCTGCTCGCTGAGTCAGTGCAATGATGTAACTCTTCTCTTTTCACGTGGGGATCACGTGCAGAATGTCTTGTGTTCCTTTCACTTTATGAAAGTAGATGTTTGGAACTGTCCTTTGTTGTAAGCCTAGATTTTTCTCTGGGTTTGTGTGTGTCTTGTGATAGAAGAAATTGCCTTGGAAAATATCACTTCCTTGGAAAATTTCAACTCTTTCTCTTCTGCCTTTGTTTTCTTCCCCCCCCCCCAACTTTGTCTGACTCTAGGACATAAACAGGCACAGGGCTGCACAGTGAGAAGGGTTTAAGGGTTCCCTAGGCTGTTTCCAATCTTCATGAGAGAATGGGATTAAGAGTGCATTGCACTACAGGTGAAAAATAACCAGTTCTCTTCTCTTAATCCTATGGTGTCATGTGTTGTTAGGAACCCATATGTGTTATCTGAAGAGGAAGAGGAGGAGGGGGATGCTGATGTGGAGAAAGAAGAAACGGAAGAACCGAAAGGAAAAAAGAAAAAGAATAAAAACAAACAGCTGAAGAAGCCTCAGAAAAACAAGCCGGCGTTAGTTGATGTTGACCTCAGTCTGTCTGCCTATGCCAATGCCAAAAAGTAAGGTTTACAGCAACCGTGTGCTTTGGCAGGAAACAGTTCTGTGTGTTGGCAGTTGTTAGAGTGAACGTCGTCAGCAGGGGCTCTGTGGGTAGCTTGTTAAAAAGAAAAGCTAGGAATTGAAATGGGTGGCTTTGCCCTGAGCTCTAGGGTGTGAATTTTGGTCCAAAGAGCAGCTAGTCTCCAGCCATCACGTGAATTTAGTTTTGAGTGCAATTCTGCACGGTGACACATGGAACAAACCGGCTCCTTTTGTCACACAGTAACCCAAACACAGTGGTCTCTCTGCCTGAGGAGGAGGGGGCTTACTTCATCTGGTGGCTTTTCTCAGGTGAAGACTAAGGCAAAGATCTGGGCTAAGAAAAAAATAAATCTCAAAACCAAATGCAAATGTAGGGGAGCATGGCGAGTCCACTGTAAAAATGAGGGAATTTGCTGGGAATTCATATACAAACAAACTTGTGTTTTGCAGGTACTATGATCACAAAAGACATGCAGCTAAGAAAACACAGAAGACAGTAGAAGCTGCAGAAAAGGTATTTTTCTCTTTGTTCTTAGAAGATATTTAAAAGCCAAGTCCTTGTCATTTATAAGTGGAAAACCCTGACCTGGTCTAAGTAGCCCTAATGAGACAGGAAAGGTAAACACAACCAACCAGGGTTAGAATCATAGAATCCCTGACTGGTTTGGGTTGGAAGGGGCCTTTCAAAGCCATCCAGTCCAACCCCCCTGCAGGGACAGGGCCATCTGCAGCTAGAGCAGGGTGCTCAGAGCCCCGGGCAACCTCCCCTGCAATGGTGCCAGGGATGGGGCAGCCACCACCTCTCTGGGCAGCCTGGCACAGGCTCTCCCCACCCTCAGCACCAACAATTTCTCCTTCTCTCCACTCTGAATCTCCCTCTTTTAGTTTCAAACCATCACCCCTCGTCCTGTCCCAACAGGCCCTGCTCAAACGTCCCTCTCCATCTTGCTGTCAGGCCCCTTGAAGTATTGAAAAGGCCCAAAGGTTGTTTCATTCTTGAGCTTCCAAGCTGACTGAACAGAGGATTGCAAGTCTCTGCTCTATCATCGTGTTTCTACCAGTAGCATCATGAACACTGACTGCAGGTGCTGGGTGGGATACTGGCAGACCAGTACTTACAGAGGCAGGAGCAGGAGATCTGTAGAAATCCTTACAATCAAAGAGCTGACAGGCTCAGGGGCAGCTCTTCAGCATGGAGCTTTATGGATATTTTAGTGCAGATCTTACGTGTGCATGAGGGGCACACAGGCCTGTGAAGAGCAGTCTGTGAAGCCTGTGCTTTGGAAAAAATTCAGGAGCATTTCCCACCAACTTTCTTGCTGTTCAGGCAGCAATTCTGTGATTCCCTTGCTGAGGATTGCCATCGTGCTTTCTGTCTAACTAGGCATTTAAATCAGCTGAGAAGAAGACGAAGCAGACGCTGAGGGAAGTTCAGACAGTCACCACCATTCAGAAAGCCAGAAAGGTCTATTGGCAAGTACAGTTTCCTTGTCATTCTTGAATGTGCTGGGAATGTGCTCAGACTCAGAGTGACCGTGTCAGGTTGAGCTTTCACTGGCTTAGAAGTGGAGCTGCTGCTGATTTCCAAGCTCCACCCTTTGCATCGAGTCTCCTCACAGCTTCATCTCAAGTACCATTGGCAGAGATGCTGTATTTGGACCGTGCCCCGGTTTTACGCCCCGGGCGTACGGATGGATGTGTAATTTATTTGCAGTGTCTTTCATAAGTTGCAGATTCTCAGAGTTTGGTATTAAAAAGAAAAAAAATAAAGTACCTCTGTAATGTTCTGTTAGTTCCAGGTGGCTTTCACGCAGTGGGTTGTTGTAATTTGGCAGGTTTGAAAAGTTCCTGTGGTTCATCAGTTCTGAAAATTACCTTATCATTGCTGGAAGAGATCAACAGCAGAATGAGCTGATTGTGAAGCGGTACCTTAAACCAGGTGGGTCTGCTTAGGTGGAGTAAATCGGTTTCTCTCTTGTTTTCTACTTTTGTGGGTGTACATGGATGACATGGGAAGGTCTGTCTGCTTGGTTCTTCTGCTGGGTCTCAAATAAATGGAGACTTTGGTGATGGGGAGTCCTAGACGCTGTGTGTGTGTTTTCTGTGGAGTGCTGGGGTCTGCTGTGGGAGGCTGGATCCAGCACTGTGGGATAAGAGTAGATTGGATGGATTCCCATCAGGAGCAAAGGAGCTGATTGTCCCTGGGGCAACTGGAAGGGACTAAAAGGCTTCTGTATCCTCTTCCCATCCTGATCCTCACAGCCAAAATAGGTGTTTCCAACTAATACTAGTTCAAGTGGTCTGTGTAGTTACCACATGTACAAAATCACAGAATGGTAGGGGACCTCTAAAGATCATCGAGTCCAACCCCCCTGACAGAGCAGGACAGAACTAGAGCAGATCACTCAGAAATGCATCCAGACAGGGCTGGAAAGTCTCCAGAGAAGGAGACTCCACAGCCTCTCTGGGGAATCTGTTCCAATGCTCTACAGTTCAACAGTAAAGAAGTTCTTCCTCATGTTGAGGTAGAACTTCCTGCACTCGAGCTTGAATCCATTGCCCCTCGTCCTGTCACAGGGCCCAAGTGAGAAGAGGTTGTCCCTGCCTTCTTGACACCCAGCCCTCGTGTATTTATAGACAATAATTAGATCCCCTCTCAGTCTTCTCCTCTCCAGACTAAACAGCCCCAGGGCTCTCAGCCTTTCTTTGTAAGGCAGGTGTTCCAGCCCCTTCATCATCCTCACAGCCCTCCATTGGCCTCTCTCCAGTAGATCCCTGTCCCTCTTGAACTGGGGAGCCCAGAACTGGACGCAGTATTCCAGGGTGAGGTTTCACTAGGACAACTAGCACGACTGATCTGAGTCGCTTCTTTTCCAGGGGACATTTATGTTCACGCCGATCTCCACGGAGCCACGAGCTGTGTGATCAAGAACCCCTCAGGTACCTCGTGCTGGGACACATAGAAGCCTGGGCAGTCCCCATGCTGCGGGTCAGAGCCCAGCCTGGCGAGCTGCCTTCCTCCTTGGCAGAGGCACTCAGCTCAACAAACATTTCCCTAAGGATGTGAGAGGCATTGCTCCTTCCAAGATCAGGTTGTCACCAACTGCTGCCGCTTCCCAGCCATGACTGGCTGCTTGCAGTTGCTCAGTTGAGCTCCTGGTGGGAAGGAGCGATGGAGATGTGCTCACAGAGACAAGTGTTAGTCACTGCCAGAGGTGGTGGTGCAAGTACCTGCTGCTGGCCACAGGGCCTGGAGTCCTGTTGAGACTTTGGTTGGTGAACACGCAGAACACCAGCATGGTGGGGGTTGGCAGTGCCCTCTGGAGCTGCTCTGGTGCCACCCCCTGCTCCATCCAGCAGGGGCACCCAGAGCAGGGGCCCAGCAGCGCAGGGTCCAGCCGGGGTGGGAATCTCTCCAGAGAATGAGACTCCACAGCCTCTCTGGGCAGCCTGGCACAGCCTCCCACACCCTCACACCAAAGATGTTAGATACTCCTTCTGTTCAGGTGGAACCTCCTGGATTCCTATTTGTTCCTGTTGCCCCTTGTTCTGTCACTGGGCAAAATCAGAGTCTGTCCCCATCTTCTTGCTCCCTGGGGGCCCTGTAGCTCTTGATCAGCATTGAGAAGATCCCTCTGAGTCTTCTCCAGACTAAACAGCCCCAGGTGTCTCAGCCTTTCCTGGGCACAGAGATGCTCCAGTCCCATCAGCATCTTTGTAGCCTCTGCTGGCCTCTCTCCAGTAGTTCCTTGTCTCTCTTGAACTGGGGAGCCTAGAACTGGACCCAGTACTCCAGAGGTGGCCTCCCTAGGGCAGAGTAGGGGGCACAAGCAGTTTCAGTGCCGATCTCAGCTGGGAAGTGTTGAAGTGGTGGGATGGATCCCATGGGAGACCAGCTGTGTAAACCCTGCCTGTGCCCTGTCCCTGGGAGGTGGTGGAAGTTGACCTTCTGTTGTGCAGCTGATCTGAGAAAGGAGCAGTAGCACAGTTTGCATCAGCCCCTGTCGGGGAGCTGTGAAGAGCAGCTGCTGATGCTGCTTCTGCTCTGTCCCTATTTCCTTCACACTCAGCCAGGTCACGTTGCCTCTGCCCAGCACCTCTGGAAAACCCACGTGCCGGATTAAGCGCGAAAGTTGGGGAGAGTTTCACCTGCTGCGCGTGGATGGCGTTGGCTGATCTGTTGGGTGTTACCTTGCAGGTGAACCGATCCCTCCCCGCACGCTGACGGAGGCAGGCACCATGGCCTTGTGCTACAGCGCGGCCTGGGATGCCCGGGTTGTCACCAGTGCTTGGTGGGTCTCCCACAACCAGGTAAGGACACGGGTGCACGCTGGCATGCGGCTGCGGATGGAACTCTTGGGTGCGGGTGAAACTTTGGTCCTCTGATGCTGTTCCTGGTGGGGTCTCCCTGACTCTGCTGCTCTTAGGGCCAGGGGTGGAGGGGTAACCTCTAGTCTGATATGCATGTGACATGCACAGTGCTCCAGGCTTGGCTTCTTGCTGACAGAAGGGAAATTTTCTGTTGAAAATGAGGTTTTCTTTACTTTTTTTTCTCAGTTGGGCTTCTGGTTTGTGTATTAACTGCAGTCCTGCTGCAGCTCAAGTGTGAGGGTGGAGAGATTACATTAACCTGAAGGTCACAGTGCCTTTAGTGTTCTTTTTTTCTTGAATAACCCAGTTACTCAGGACTAAAATACAGCGCCAGTCGTTTGTGATTTGAATTGCAATGTCTCTGAGGAAAAGAGCCTCCAAAGAACGGGAAGAACCCCGCGGAAACGCAGCCCTGCCAAGCTGTTCCCATAAGATAAAAATGCAGCTTTCTTGAGCGTTGCTTTTGTCAGAGAGGTTATTAAATAGCCCTTGCCTACGACAGATATTCTTTGTAGTATCTCATGATTATGGTATTTTTTTTACAGGTTTCTAAAACAGCTCCTACAGGAGAATACCTCACCACTGGAAGCTTCATGATCCGAGGTGAGCCGCAAAGATGTGGTGTGGGCGTTTGTTCTGGCGATGCCGTGCTGGGCTCCCTCAGCCTGGCAGCCCCAGACCCCGCTCTGCTCCCCCAAACCTGCTCCCAGGGGTTTACACTCGCTATCAGGCAGCTGCAGCAGCGTTGCCAGCTGAGCCCTGGACAGAAGAACATTAGCTAAACTGCCTTTGAGTTCCTCCCCTTGTCATCCAAAAGAAAGAAGGAGCCTCAGAGTCATTTTATGATAGCCTAAAGCCTCTTAATAAAAATGAATTTTGAAAATACATCGTGCCATGTAGCTGGTAAACCTCCTCCTGAGAATCTGCCTTTCTTTTTCAGGGAAGAAGAATTTTCTTCCACCTTCATATCTGATGATGGGCTTCAGCTTCTTGTTCAAGGTAAGGCTTTCTCTGTGCGGCTCCTGCTGGCTTTTGTAATTTGCTTTGAGCTGCAGGAGGCTGCTTCTTCAGTTCCTGCTTATCAGGATATTCCCAATTACTTCTTTTCCCACTGGGACAAACCCCATAAACTGCTACTCGATGAAAATTACTCTGCAGTCGTTTCCTTTCTTCCCCATTTTGTGCTGTTTTCATTTGAAACAGACGCTGTGAACGTCACTACCCTGGCTAGGTTTTTATAGAGGCTCTGTTTGCAGAGTGTGTGTTTTGGGGTCTGCTGGTCCTGCAGCTGCCTGTGTCCTCTGGCTGGCTGTGCTTTCTGGGTTGTCAGCCTTGGATTGAAATGTGCTTGTTTAGTTTGCTTGCCTTTTGAATGGCAAAAAAGTGTTCAAAGGGAAAGAAAAAGCTGAGTCAGGTGTTCTCTGAATGGGCTACTGAACACCTTTGGAGTGGCTGAAGGACCTGGGGTTGTTGAGCCTGGAGCAAAGGAGGCTCAGGGGAGACCTTCTGGCTCTCAACAACTCCCTGAAATTCAGGAGGTTGGAGCCAGGTGGGGTTGGGCTCTGCTCCCAAGGAACAAGAGCCAGGAAAAGAGGAAACAGCCTCAAGTTGCCCCAGGGGAGGTTTAGGTTGGAGCTGAGGAACAATCTCTTTCCCTTGAGGGTTGTCCAGGCCTGTCCCAGGCTGCCCAGGGCAGGGGTGGAGTCCCCGTGATCCCTGGAGGGGTTTCCAAGCCGTGGAGCTGTGGTGCTGAGGGCCATGGGTCAGTGGTGCCCTGGCAGTGCTGGGGAAGGGTTGGACTCGATGATCTGAAAGGTCTCTCCCAGCTGAAGTCATTCTGTGATTCTGTGATCACTGGAGCTAGTACTGGCCTAATGTAAAGGTGACTCTGTTGCTAGGTGGATGAAAGCTGTGTTTGGAGACACCGAGAAGAAAGGAAGATCAAAGTGCAAGACGAGGATCTGGAAATGGTTTCCAGCAGTGCCAGTGAACTGGTGTCTGAAGAAGTGGAGCTGTTAGGTACAGCGGGTGCGACTGGGGCGCTGCGTGCTCTGCTGGCAGAGGGACACCCTGGGGTTTGGTGTTCGTAGCTCCCTGCGCTGTCGTGGGTCCATTTGGTGGTTCTGATGTGAGCTGTGGTTTCCTCTCCTGTGTGCCCCAGAAGGAGGAGAGAGCAGCAACGAGGAGGAAAAGGCTGAGTGTCAGGATGCGCCAGAGGATGCGGAAGCTCCATCCGAGTGCAATCGTGATGAGGAAGTTGCTGACCTTGACCAGGGCAGAGTAAACACACCTCCTACCCCAGAGGGTGACTCCGAGGAGGAGGATGGAGAATCTGAAGATGAAGTAGAACATGCGGAGCCAAAGAGCGAAGTGAAGGAGGAAGAGGTAAATTACCCAGACACAACAATCGACCTGTCGCATCTTCAGGCTCAAAGGTAAGTGAAGAAGAACCACTCACTGTTTTTGCTCCTCAGGAGGTGGCTGCCCCATTTTTCCTCTCAGAGACCCAAGAAACTGAGTCATGGGTTGTTTCCACTCTGCCCGTGGCTGCGAGACGAGCTCATCTCCCCGCTGCCCCTGGAAGTGGCACTCCTTGGAGCATGCAAGGAGATGGGATTTAGGGGGTGGAGACAGAGAGCTCCTCAGGGAACACCGCAGCTGAGTGGGGCTGTGCGCAGGGGGAGCTGAACACCAGGGGTTCCTTCAGCACGTGCTCTGCCCAGGCTGTCTGCTGCTGGTGTGTGTTGCCAGGGATCTGAAGGGTCCTTTTGTAAACTGAGTCCCACTGTTGCTGCCCTCCTCCATTCATCTGGCCACTGGGATTTTCAAGAAGTAAAACACCAAAACCTATGCAGCCTGGCTTTGGTTGGTGTCTGGGCTGTGCTAGATGTGTCCGTGGTCGAGCTGCTCTGCGGCTGTTGATGAGCTCCATTTTGGTCTCCCCACAGATCCCTGCAGAAAGTCATCCCCAAAGAGGAAGAACCCAGCTTGGTAAGGTCCCGGCTCAGATGTTTGGCAAAGAGCAGTGGGAACTGCTGCTGGCCGTGGGGGGATCTAACTGCATCTCCTTTCTTAGAGCGACAGCAAGTCCCAGGGGCGAAGGCACCTGTCTGCCAAGGAGAGGAGGTGAGAGCCTCTTTGTCCTTGCAGCGAGGTGAAGGCCTCCTCATCATTCCCTCTCCAGGACCTGGATGCAGGGCATGTCTTGCATCTCCCGGTCTGGGTTGGTCCATGCCCGTTGTCCATCCTACATTTCCATTGTGGGTCCTGCTGGTGGGATGGTGGCTGCTCCCGTGCTGTGGGAGTGCTGGTGGTGAACAGTTTCTTGTGTGCTCGAGAGCTTTGACTGAGGAGGGGTTGTTTTCAGTGTATGTGCCTCAGGCTCCTCCTGGCAGGGAAGTGGGATGGTAACACTGGCAGGAGAGCAGCAGCCTCTCTTGTTGAAATAATTAATATGGGCCAATGTGTGCCCAGGTAGCCAAGAGAGCCACCAACATCCTGGCTTGTGTCAGCACTGGTGTGGCCAGCAGGACCAGGGCAGGGATCGTCCCCCTGGACTGGGCACTGGGGAGGCTGCCCCTCAAATCCTGGGGTCAGGTTTGGACCCCTCACTCCCAGCAGGACA
>JANVCC010000043.1:2598046-2654656 GCA_025345505.1 Todiramphus chloris collaris | reverse complement strand
CCCCAGGGCTCTCAGCCTGGCCCCAGCACAGAGATGCTCCAGGCCCTTCAGCACCTTCACAGCCTCCACTGGCCTCTCTCCAGTTGTTCCTGGTCTCTCTTGAACTGGGGAGCCCAGAACTGCACCCAGTTCTCCAGAGGTGTCCTTGCTGAGGCAGAGCAGAGGGGGAAGAGAACATCCCTTGACCTGCTGGCCACACTTTGCATGCACCCCAGGAGACCATTGGCCCTATGGGTCGCATGGGCCCATTGCTGGCTTAGGTGAACTTGTCCACCAGCACTCCCAGCTCCTCTGCAGAGCTGCTTCCCAGTGAGCTCATTCTCCTCTCCTGTCCACGTGTCTGTCCCTTCTCAGCCTCTACTCTCAGCACCACGTAGCTCTGTTCTGCCAGGGAGGCTGAGCAGCTCTGGGGGCACTGTGGAGAAGACTGTACCTGCTGCCCTGGCTCTGGGAGCCCACAGGGCTCAACAAGCAGCAAAGCAGCTGTGCGGCCATCTGTGGTCCCACTGCCCTCCCAGCAGGACTGGAGTGAGGGCTGGTGGAGCTGGGAGCCTGGCCGGGCTGCCCAGGGTCGGGGAAGTCAACGCCTGCCCCTCACTGCAGCCGCAGCGTAGCCGAGCACTCTGCAGACCTGTTGTTGGGAGTCAGTGACAGTCACAGCCCAGCTCTCCTGGCTCGGTGCACACCAAGCAAACTGGAGCTTGGGAAAAAATATTCCTCCCCCCACCCACGTGAAAGTGTTGCTCTTACCCCTCACTTTAAAATGAGTTACATTCTCTGCTGAGAGAGCTGGGGCTTTAGCCTGGAGAAGAGGAGACTGAGGGGGGACCTCATGAATGTCTATCAATATGTTAAGGGCGAGTGTCAGGAGGATGGAGCCAGGCTCTTCTCAGTGTCATCCAGTGTCAGGACAAGAGGCAATGGGGGTGAGTTGGAGCACAAGAGGTTTAGGGTAAACATAAGGAAAAACCTTCTCACAGTGAGGGTGATGGAGCCTGGACCGGGCTGCCCAGGGGGGCTGTGGAGTCTCCTTCTCTGGAGGCGTTGAAACCCCGCCTGGACACCTTCCTGTGTGACCTGCTCTGGGTGACCCTGCTCTGGCAGGGGGGTTGGACTGGATGATCTTTCTAGGTCCCTTTCAACACCTAACATTCTATGATTCTATGATTTTATGATTCTCTTTGCAGTGAGATGTGATTTTCTCTGCACTGCTGGTAAAAGAATTGATTTTCTCCAAGGGCCAGGGGGAAAAAAACCCAGTTGTGTGTTCATTTCAACTCTGCCATCTCCTTTGTTTGTGTGCAGGAGGAGCCAGACCAGGATCAGCCAGGAGTGGAGGTAAATGCTCATCTTTGAAGGTGGGTGAGAGCTGAGGAGAAGGCTCCAGAGCTGGCTGGCTCTGCAGCAGCAGCAGCAGCTCTCAGCCTGCCCAGAGGCTGTCAGGGGTGGCTGACACTGGGGCTGGGGCAGTGTGAGCTCTTCCGGAGGGCACAGCTCTGCTGTTGGTTAGAAGGCTCCTTGCCTGTGACTGTTGGAACTCAGTTTACTTGGATTTAAAAAAAACAACCCATAAACTTTTAATCTTTCTACCCTCTTTCTCCCATCCATCCCCTACAGAAACCTGGGGCTGGCTGAGCTGGAGTTTGCCCTTTGCCTTTGCACCCCCCAGCAGTGGTGTCTCAATACATAGCCATACAAGTTGCTCTTGAGTTTATAAGTTTATTTACATATAAAATTGCTTCAAAGTTTTCTATAATTGCAGGCTGTGGGTGTTGCCCAGGGCTGGGAATAAGATTCTTGAAGTTCATTAATGAAGGAGGATAACGGTTGTCTGGAGGGGAAGGTTTTGGTGATCCTGTGAAATTGTAGCTTATTTGGGGGGTGGGTCCTGCTTGGGTCACTTTAAGATCTGTCCTGCTTCAAACGGTGGGAGTTCAGGAATCACAGAATCGTTTTGGTTGGAAAACTCCTTTAAGATGGAGTCCAACCACTAAGCCAGCACTGCGCTCATCACGGATCAGCAGCAGGGAACTGTGGCGCGACGATTCGGTGCCTGTGAGGTGATCACTGGAGCTAAAGTGAGTTCACTTTAGTAACCCCGTCCCAAGTCTGACACACACGGTACCCGCTGGGGCTGCGCCTCAGCCAGAAGGGAAGACCCTCCCAGTGAAACCAGTAGGTCGGCGGGGTTGGGGAGCTGCTTTCTGGTTTGACAGCGAAGCTCCTTCGGCCGTTCAGGAAGGTGAAGCGTTGCTGGACTCCCTGACGGGCCAGCCCCAGCCCGAGGACATCCTCCTCTTCGCCGTGCCCATCTGCGCTCCCTACACGGCCATGGTGAACTATAAGTGAGTGGCCACGCTCTGGGGGGGAAGGGTTTGGCTGAGGGGAGCCCAGCTTCCACTCACAGAAACCTTTTCTTTTTTCAAAGGTATAAAGTCAAGCTGACTCCGGGCACCCAGAAGAAGGGAAAAGGTACCGTGTTAGAGCCCGTGAATCCTTTTTGGTGCCCTGCCCCTCGAAGCCACGGCGGTTTAACGTCCTGTTTTCAATCTTCCCTGTGTTGTTCCAGCCGCAAAGATCGCCTTGCATAATTTTATGCAATCCAAAGAAGCGAGCGCGAGAGAAAAAGACCTCTTCCGCAGCGTGAAGGTGACTCCTTTCTCTGCCTGGTTTCTCTTGTACAAATGTCACAGCAGCAGCAAAACAGCCGCTGGTGAAACTGGGGGTGAATAACTTCCAGAGCCAAGTGTGCTCCTGCTTGATTTTTATTTCTTTTTCTGGCAGTGTTGTGTTTCTCAGTGCTGCTGGGGAAGAGGCACTGCTCAGCCTGGGACGGAGCACTAGGAATTTGGGGGTGTGCAGCCTGGAGAAGGCTCTGGGGAGACCTTCTGGGGGCCTTGCAAGACTTGAAGGGGCCTGTCAGAAAGATGGGGAGGGACTTTTGAGCAGGGCCTGTTGGGACAGGACAAGGGGGGATGGTTTGAAACTAAAAGAGGGAGATTCAGAGTGGAGAGAAGGAGAAATTGTTGGTGCTGAGGGTGGGGAGAGCCTGTGCCAGGCTGCCCAGAGAGGTGGTGGCTGCCCCATCCCTGGCACCATTGCAGGGGAGGTTGCCTGGGGCTCTGAGCACCCTGCTCTAGTTGCAGATGGCTCTGCTGGGTGCAGGGGGGTTGGACTGGATGGCCTTGAAAGGTCCCTTCCCACCCAAACCAGTCTGTGCTTTGACACTGAGCCTCACCTATAGCATTGAGCCTGAGGGTTCTGTCATGTGATGCTCTAAAATAACATATATGACAAAAGCATCATCTCCCATAAAGTCTTCTTATTCTGGGAGGTGAAATTCCCACCCCCGCTGGCAGTGCATGGAAGGGGAAGGTCCTTGGGCTAATCTCGGGTTGGAGGCAGGGTGCCTTTCACCGTGGGTTTTTCCTGCCCCTCTCCCCCAGCAAGGCGCTTACCCCAGGCTGAGTAAAAATGGGGGCTCTGCTCCAATTTTCTGCTGCTTTTTTTTGCCATTTCCTCTACTTCTTTCTCAAACTGGCCCCATCCCCCTGCAGCACCAGGGGCGGGGCTGGTTACTTGCCTTCCCCTGCTCTGCTCTCATGGCTCTAGGATCTCTTTCTTTCCATGGCTCTGGGACCTCTTTCTTTCTATGGCTCTGGGACCTCTTTCTTTCCATGGCTCTGGGCTCTCCTTCCATGGCTGCAGTTCCCTTGGTGCTCCTGCACACCCTGTTGTGACCTCCGGCGATTCTTCCTCATGTCACCAGTTTATCAGGCAGCTCTGTGCAGCTGCTTGCTGGCCTGGGAGTGTTCACCCCTTGGAGCCACAGAACAGCAAGAGAATTAACAGATTTTCTGTTGACTTTCTGCAGCATGAACACAGTTTATGGTTAATGCCCTTGAAGCAAAGAGGTAGCGCCCAGGAAACTGCTGCCCCAGCCAGCCCCTCGCATGGAGCTGATGCAGCTGCACAGAAAGCTATCATTTCATTATTAAAATGTAGGGTGAGAGCAGCAGTCTGACATCAGCCTTATTTTCTGGGGGGAAATCTGGCAGAAAAGGGCAACGCTGGCTCCTGCCAGTGGGCTGGGGAGCGAGGAACGTGTTTGTGAACGCTTCTCTGCTGTGTTCCATTTCTCACTGTTCTTCTTTTGTAGGATACCGATTTGTCCAGAAATATTCCTGGTAAAGTGAAAGTGTCTGCACCTCACCTCCTGAGCAGGAAGAAGAAATGATCCCATATGTGGGTTTCTCACTCCGAAACCGCCACTGCTGCGCCGCCAGAATCCAGCGGATGGGACAGACAGACCCAGGCTGCTGCTAACGTGGCTGAATTGTGGCTGCCACGGTAGCGGGCAGAGGGGGCCTGGTTCCTGCAGCGGGGTGCAGATGGACTCTGCCTCAACTCCACACAAATAGCATAAAACCCTGCAAGCAAACGGCTGGCATCGTGTCAGTGACGGGGTCTCGCGCGGTTCCTTCTCTGCCGCCCGCAACGCTGGAGGCCAGAGCTTGTTCAGCTTCTTCCTACTCACCCCTGCTTCCCTCTGAAGGGGGGACTGGAGTTTGTAGCAGAAGGAGGACAGGTTCAGTGCAAAATGCTTTTTTTTTTTTTCCCCAAAACACACCAGAGGGGAGGAGGCACTGCCCCAGCTCCCACCCTCCAGCGCCCAGTCCCAGCAGCACGGCCAAACTGGGCCAAACCCTCCCGAGCTGTGAGACCCCAGCTCAGCTCGGAGGGGCTGCACGACCCCGAGCAGCGGGCGCTTGCCCCAGCACGCAGCGCGGGAATTGCGACACAGGAAGTTGTTCTAGAAGTCAACGGTTTTAATTTTTTATTATGGGGTTTTTTTTTTTTTTTTTTAGAAAAAGCTTAAACATGATTTCACCCCTTCCCCACAGCAGCACAGCCTCTTCCTTGTCCCCAGTGCCAGCCAGTGCAGCTGCTGCCAGCGGGCAGGGGCTGAGCCGTTCCCCAGCCGCTTCCCAAGCTGGAAGCCGCGGGGCGGTTCCAGCGGTAGGGAGGTGAGCTCCGCAGGTCACTGATGTGGCCCAGAGCAGGCTCAAGCACTTTCAGTTACACTTCTCAGGGCAGAATATCTGCTACCCAAGGTTCACAATTGAAATTCCACAACATAAAGGGTTCGGGGGGGGGGGAACCCAACAAAACAACCCAACAAACTACAACCAAGCTGAGAGTAGCGGTGCTTTAACAGCCGCAGGTTTACCACAGTTTAGCAACTCTGACAACGCACGGTTTCCAAATCCCCCTTCTCTGCCCTTGAAGCATTTGTGGCAAAAGGTGAGGCAGGCAGTTTCCTACTGCTGCAGCCGGCGAGAGGAGGGTGCAACCCTCATGGCAATCTCCAGCCTCCGCTAAAGCAACGCTCCCCTCCAGCAGTTACCGCACTTCAGCGGTTCCTGCCCAGCCCCTGAAGTCCTTGGGGACTTGGGAACCAGCGGTTTCCCCAGGTGCACGCCCCATCATCTCGCCTGGGGCCACCCCTCACCTGCTTCAAGGTGACCAAACTCAGAACTGGTTTTAGCTTAAGCAGGGGCTCCGTCTCCACCCGCGTTAAATACGTTTATTGCAGACATCCTGACACAAAAATAGGTTCTCTCTAGGCCATTCACATGCAACTTAAAGGCGAGAAGCGACTACCTATGACAATACAGATATTTAACCTATACAAGTGGTAACGTTTGCCACACTGGGTAAAATTATTACATCTTCTTAGCACTGCTCCTCCGCACGCGGCTCGGCGACGGCCACGGAGAGCTCAGGAGCCCGAGGTGTTGTTGCTTCCGAAGCGCTGATTGACGCTGTGCAGCAAGTGCTTGGGGAGGCAGTTCCAGGAGCTGGCCAGCATCTCCTTGAAGCAGATGACGGCTTCGAGGCAGAGCCTGGGGGAGAAGGAAGACGGGGTGGCCGTTAGCGTGGGCTGCCAGGGCAGCTCCAGTGCCACGGGCAGTTCACGAGGGCTGGGGCTCAGCCTGAATGTTTTGCTTGCATTCTGAAAGGGAGCTCGCACTATCCCCTCCTAACGGGCGGCTGTTCTCCAGACTAAGAAATGTTTTCAAGTATTTTAGGAACAAAAGAAACGGACAGAGACACGACTCTTAGAGCCCCAACGGTTTAGTTCAGCAAATCACAGAACGTTTTGGGTTGGAAGGGACCTTTCCATGTTCAAGGCGTGCTTTCTTACCTTACGAGAGATCGTGGTTGGAGAGAAAACACCAGTATTTCATTACTGTGAGCCTGGGCGGGGGGAGAGACACAGAAGCACTTTGGTTAGATGGAGTCAGAATCACAGACTGCTGGGGGGGGGAAGGGACCGCTGACAACCCCAGCTCTGACCCTGGCCAACCCTCATGCCCAGGGGAGGAGACCACAACCGCTGGCAGGCAGTTCAAAGTCTTCAAGGACCTGCACGGAGGGACTCTGGACACTGACTGTCTCGGGCTTGGCAGTCACTTTATTTTTATTTATTTTATTTTTAAAGCGGTCGTGCCTGCTCCTGCCAGGCACATAAACCCATCACCCGCCAGAACTGTTGCACCATTCTTGTTTGCCGCTCGCCTGTTCCAGCTGGCACCTACTGGTTCTTCTGCTGCAAGAAGGCGCTGACGTGCTCGTTCCCAGTCTCCTTTCCCAGCCAACTGGTGTTTTTCCAGCCCCTGGGACATCCCCACTCCTGTCTAAAAAGCCCCATTTCCCTGAAGTGAAGACACTACTTGGGGAGGGGTTCCCTGAAAACACCACCACGAGAAGGCCAGGGCAAAGCTACAGGAACTGGGAGCTAACAGGCTCCAAGCGAGTGCTTGTTTAAATAACCCACAGTGACCTGTTGTTTTTTATTTTAACAACAAAACATTTCCCCTCCAAGCTGTTTATGCACCCCTGTCCTTCCTCAGGAGCTCGGGCTGCCGCCTGCGAGCGTTTGGCACTGGCTGGGGGGTGATAAAGACACCCCGAGGGTTGGGCCACCGGGGAAGGCAAAGCTCAAAAATCAACTCACAGCTTTCGAATGGGCAAGCAAGTTGTTGGCACAGCCCCCGAAGACGATCACCTCGCCCTCTTCGCTTGCGCAAGCGGTGTGCCACAGCCTGGAAAACACAAAGGGGTGGTGAATTAAACATCCCCTTTCTCCCCCACCTCAAAAAAAAAGCAGGGTTAGGATTGGGTTTTAAGGTAACATGGGTAAGTTTGGTCTTCCAAAGGGGTTTTGAGCTGAGGAGCTGCAAGCAGATCGTTACAGCCATCCTCCAGAAGCGACGCCGTCGCTTCTGGAGGATGGCTGTAACAATCTGCTTGCCCAAACTTGGATTCTTAGGTCATCATCACTAATTTAAAGCCACAAAATGCTTCCTTCCCTCTTTAGTTTTAAAAGTTTCCAGGAAAAGCATCTCCCCTACCTTGGTTTCTCAGAATAATTATGTTCAAACTGTATCCACTCGTTCTTGCTGATACAATAAATCCACGCGTCACCTGCAAACAAGCACAGCCCCCAGCGCAGCGTTCCGTTACTGTCGGGTTTGCTGCAACAAGCACCCACAAACCACAGTCCACCTTTGATCTTAAGTATTTTAGGGGAAAAAAAAGCAAACCCAACTTAGGAAACCATAGAATGGTTGAGGTGGGAAGAGAGCCTGAAGATGGAATCCACCGCTAACCCAGCACTACACGGGGCTGTTTGAAAGGAGGTGTTTAACGGGAGCAGAGTCAGAAGGGAAAGATGGGAGTAAAGCTCTCACTAAGTGCACTCTGCGTCAGGGAGGTGTTTAGAGCAGATGAATTTCTAGAAAGGAAATTGTTCTGACACGCTCAAGCGACTCCCGCTCGGTGATGTTGGCTGTTGACCAGCAGGAGTTGCATCAGATGGAATTTAGCAAGGATTTTCAGGGGACAAGGCAATAATTCAAGCTTCTGTGCACAACTGCTCAAGCAAAATCAAACCCACAAGAGACAACACAAAATCCCTTTGGAAGGACTTACTCAGCGGCTGCTTGTCAGTGGTGAATCCTCCGAAGAGAAAGAGGTGATCGGAGGAAATCGGCGTCAGGGAATGCCACGATCGGCCGACCGGGCAAACGCCTTGTGTGAGTCTGCGTGCCAACAGAAGCACCAGAAATTACCCTGTGCTACGATACAACACCGCTGCTCTTTCCTGCCCTGGTTTGAAAGAAGGTATCTGAAGGCTGCAGCGTTGTCCCGCACGCAGCTCCTGACCCAACAGCAAGTCTAATTTCTTCAGACACAAAGGATTTTACTCTTATCAATCACAGAATCACTCAGGTTGGAAAAGCCCCTTGGGATCATCCTGTCCAACCATCAGCCCTGCTCTACAAGTTCACCCCTAGACCATCTCCCCCAGCACCACACCCCAGCGATGTTTAAACACATCCAGGGATGGGGACTCACCCCCCTCCCTGGGCAGCCCATTCCAATATTTCACTGCCCTTTCCATGAAGAATTTTCTCCCAGTGTCCAGTCTAAACCTCCCTTGTTTCAGCTTGAGGCCGTTCCCTCTGGGTCTGTCCCTGATCACCTGAGAGCAGAGCCCAGCACCAGCCTCTCTCCAATGTCCTTTCAGGGAGCTGGAGAGAGTGATGAGGGCTCCCCTCAGCCTCCTCTTCCTCACACTAACCAGGCCCAGCTCCTTCAAACGCTCCTCACACAATCTCTTCTCCAGCCCCTTGCCCAGCTTCGTTGCCTCCTCTGCACCCACTCCAGCCCCTCGAGATCTCTCTTGTGCTGAGGTGCCCCAAACTGGACACAGCACTTGAGGTGAGGCCTCCCCAGTGCTGAGCACAGGGGGACAATCACCTCCCTGCTCCTGCTGCTCACACTGGTTCTGATCCAGGCCAGGATGCCCTTGGCCTTTGTTGCCAGCTGGGCACACTGCTGGCTCATCTTCATTCCCCTGTCCATTGGAACCCCCAGGTCCCTCTCCTCCAGACAGCTCTCCAGCCACACTGCCCCGAGCCCGTAGCATTCCATGGGGTCGCTGCAGCCCCAGTGCAGGCCCTGGCACTTGGCCTTGTTGAAACTCAGACCATTAGCAATATTGAGCACAAAAGTCAGCACTTGATGAGGAGGATCAGTCCTACCTGAGTTTACTGGCCGGAGTCACCACCTTTCACTAGAATGATTACAAGTGAATAAAAGCGGCACCTTCTTAGCGCTTTACAAAGAACTCCAGTGTTAGTACCTACATTTCACTCCACTCCCAGGTGTCCAGGTTCAGATAGTACAGGTCGTTCATTCTGGATTCCTACAACAAAGCAGAGGAGGCTGAAAGGCTCCCTTTAGGTTTCAGAAACGCGTGGTTAAACCGGCCCGGGGCTTACTCTGTATCTGCCACCGAACACGTAGCCTCTGTTCCCAACGGTGGCACAGGCGTGAGCTGCTCGTGGTGATGGAGTTTTACCCTGGAGAAGAAAAGAGGAAATCATTTCAGTTGATGTGACAGGTTAAGAAAAGGTAGAAAATGCCATTTCACCTGCAGCAGAGAGGAGGAAGAGGAGCTGGGCTGAAGGTGCCTGTCACGAAACAGCGCGGCCACGGCCACGCCAGGGGCACTGGGAGCCATGGTGGGGCAGGGGCTGGGCTCTCCTCAGGCCTCCCAGGAGAGCTCCCAGCTGTCCTGCTCACCCCACAGCTCCACCAGCCAGGCACCCGAGAAGATGAAAGGCTGAACTAAGGTCAGATTTAAAGCCAGTAAGGAGCAGAGAGTGAAAAACCCATCCAGTGAGTCATTCTGAGTGCACAAACTTGCGTTTTTTGATGGATGGAAGATAGAAAACTCATTAAAAATGGGTTGGTTTTCTTCCTCTCTAAATGTCAAGAAATGTAGCAGGGAGGGTTGGACAAGGTTATCCCAGGGGTACCTTTCAACCCCTACCATGCTGGGATTCTGCGACACCAGTTTTGCTTTTAGAACAGGGTTCAGGCAGGCACAGAAGACCTCAGACTGTAAAGGGACAATGACACAGTCAATTGTTGGACAGCGTTTCTCCCGAGTTAGTTCTGAACTGTTTGAGATCTGCGTGTAGCGAGCCAAAGCCCTTCTCTGGTAATCTGAGGAGGAGTTTCTTATCTCCCATTTCATTTCCTCCTATTCTGTGGCAGTATCTCCACATTTCCCTGTTCCCGACTACTTCTGGGACTCTTCAGATGGTGGCTGTTTGCATTCAGGGAGTGTTTGGTTTGTTTTGACCACAATCCAGCACCCAAGTGAAAGCACCAAACCCTCACATGGCAGTGAGGATGACAGGAAACACGTTTTGTTTTCCTGAGTTCCCACCAGCACAATGCCACTGAAGCGTGAAGAAAGCAAGTCAACAGTAAAGAAGATAGGGAGAGAAAGGTCAAAATAGAATCACAGAGTCATTTTGTTTGGAAGAGACCTTTCATATCATCCAGTTCCCCCAGTGCTACCAGGGCACCACTGACCCATGGCCCTCAGCACCACAGCTCCACAGCTTGGAAACCCCTCCAGGGATCACGGGGACTCCACCCCTGCCCTGGGCAGCCTGGCACAGCCCTGGACAACCCTCAAGGGGAAGAAATTGTTCCTCAGATCCAACCTAAATCTCCCCTGGGGCAACTTGAGGCCAGTTCCTCTGGTGCTGTTCCTTGGGAGCAGAGCCTAACCCCCCCTGTCTCCAACCTCCTGTCAGGAGCTGTCAGAGCCAGAAGGTCTCCCCTCAACCTCCTTTGCTCCAGGCTCAACAAGCCCAGGTCCCTCAGCTGCTCCTCAGCACCCTTGTGCTCCAGCCCCTTCCCCAGCTCCGTTGCCCTTCTCTGGCCACGCTCCAGCCCCTCACTGTCCTGCTGGGAGTGAGGGGCCCAAAACTGAAAAGCCCAATGTAAACCACAAGTTTCCTGTTCCTGGCAAGAGGATTTAGGTAAATGAAGGGTTTAAATTCAGAGTCACGCTTGCTTTCCCAGGATGCCAGGAGAGATAAGGCACAAAGCACACAGGTTTCTTAAGAGCTGTACCTTAATTAATTGGCAGTGACTGATAATTACCGTAGTTATAGGCTGGCTCCAAGTAAAAGTTTCAGTGTCCAGAACATGCACGTGGTCGTTCCATCCTCTAGGAAGACCTGAATTCTTTAAAAATATGAAGTAAGCAACAAGTTTTAATAAGGACTAATTAAAAAAACAATTAAAATATGAATACATCAATAGAAATTACTTCAAGTTTGACTTACCCAAAAAGAGGTTTCATCAAATTCAAAAGTTCCCCGTTGTTTCCCTTCAGGAAAATAACCATAGCCTCCAAAAAATATCAGCCTGAAACAGAACACGCATCAAAATCCGTTAGAAAGGCTGGCGCAGAATCATGGGATTGGTCTGGTTGGAAAAGATCTTCAAGATGATCGAGTCCAACCGTTAACTTCTCGTATCTGAAGTTTGTAAAGGCTGTGCTCAAACCAAGGACAGGAAGAGCAGAGAAGCTCTCTTGGCTTCATCACTTCCAACATGTCTACAGTGCAAGTTTTCCAGGTGTGGGGCCCCATTTCTTGCCTAACCATCCCCACCCACCTGCATGAAATCCCTCTGGAGCTGCTTCCCAGGCCTCAGGCTTCCAAGCTTTGCTCCAGTTCCAAATATGTGAAGCTACTGGGCATGCTGCCTGGTCGCTGAGCCTCAGCCTTTGCCCCTGGGGCTCCCACAGCAGCTACAGGGTTTATTCCCAGAGTTTCCTGCCTCCAACTTCCCAATCTCTCTGCCTATTTCCCCCGAGCCCACAAAGTTCACAGCCACTCCCACAAGCAGCAAAGGGCACTACAGCTTGGCCATGGTCTGTGGAGATGGGCACGGGGCAGGGGAGGAGACCAAGGGGGGCTACAGGCAGCAGCCTCTCTACCAGTGAGGCTGCCCTGGAAGTTTTCAGTTTTGGGGCAGACGTTTTCCTTCGTACACGTTGCCTTTTGGTTCCAAGCCTGAAGAACAGCTACTGGGGGCGGTCACTCGTCTGGTTTGACTGCTGGAGTTGGCAGTGCTGGGTTAACAGTTGGACTCCATGACCTTACAGGTCTTTTCCAACCTAAACAATTCTATGACTCTGTTTCTTTGTTCCTTTGTTGTTTTTTTTCCTAATGTACTCTCAGTTTTAGGTCTGGCTTTTAGCACATACTAGAAACCAAGGGCACAGTTTTGCTAAATTCTGATCAATTAATGAAGTAACAGAAAATAATCTCCATGAGCTAACTAAACACCCACCACTCCAGGCCCCCCCAGATTCACGTCTACACAGATCACACCGGGTGTCTCAACCATAACCTTTCTCTCCACATTGACAATCTGAGAACAAGAACCATCTCACAGAATCACAGAACGCTTTGGGTTGGAAGGGACCTTCAAGATCATCTGGTTCCAACCCCCATTTCCTGTCTTTCTTGAGTCTCTGCAGCAAAATCACAGAGCAAACACCTCAAGAGTGAGCTGTCCCTCCACGTTAAGAACAAAGCAGCACAAGCAACTCTAGTGCTGTGCACCAAAACCACGGCACACGGCTCAGACACAAGGACACACAGGAGTGCCTCTGCCTCAGGACAGCTGGAGACGATACAGTGAGGCCAGTTGTGCTAAGAGGCAGAAGATGCCTGTGCTGTCCAGATAAGGTTTTGTAACAGCTTAACCCCCTACCTTGACAAGACAGCAAGAACCTGTAACCCTTGCCAGTTCTGACGAAAGAACCAGATGCCCCTGACTGTCACCTCCTGTTCATGGCAGACTCCTCAGCACTGCCCACGCCAGGTGCCTGGGCCACAGCCTGCACGGTGGGGATGGGCCTTCCCCGCTTCTCCTGCAAGGGGACAACTCCGGCCCTCTGAGCTGTCACCTCAGGGCACTCTGGAATTCTGCACTCTGGAACCAGGAACCCTCTGAGAAATCAGCTTGAGGTAGATGATCCAAGAGGAACAAGGGAAAAATTTCCTGTGAGGGTGTGGGAGGCTGTGCCAGGCTGCCCAGAGAGGCTGTGGAGTCTCCTTCTCTGGAGAGATTCCCACCCTGGCTGGACCCTGCGCTGCTGGGCCCCCTGCTCTGGGCGACCCTGCTGGAGCAAAGGGGGTTGGATGAAATGATCTCCAGAAGTCCCTTCCAAGCCCTATCACGCTGGGATACTGCAAAAAGCCCCTGCCCTGACTGAGATAATTCACTTCCACCCTCAGCCTCCTGAGAAGCTGGGACACAGCAAGCCTGTGGCAGCAGGAAACTACAACAGGGTCTTTCTTCAGTCCATCCTCCAGCACCAGAGGGCTGGAACAATCTCATCAGACAGCTCCCCGCACACTAACCGCATGGGAGGGTGCAAGGCAATGTTTTGCATGTCAGCTCATCTGGCTTTAACACCTTCTCCTTGTCTCCTCATCTTTTCCAAGGTTTGCAGTGCCAAAAGGCCTTCTGGCATCTCTGGGACACGTTCAATCAGATAACATCAAGAACAGATCACCTAGCACAGCCCTTGTTTTGTGCAGCCAGCACAAAGCACACTGAATTAAGCATGTGTGGTGCTGAAGAAGCCACATGCAAGTTCTAGATTAAAATGGCCTCCTGCTCCTCAACTATCAAAGAAACCCAAGGTGTCCCACAAGGCATGGCCAGGTGACACAGGGAATCCTAGAGCAGCATTGTTCATTCAGCGAAGAACAACCCCTGAGGCAACTGCCAAGAGGAATGACACTGACACAGGGAACCAGGATGGCCGGAGGAGCCGTGGCAGGTTTGCCTGCGGTGAACCCCCCGCTCACGCGGCAACTCACGCAGACGCTCCGCAGCTCAGACACCCAAAGGCGAGAGAGGTTTTCCCCTTATCCACGGTTCAAGGGTGGCTGGGGAAGCAATCCAGCCTCTTCCTCCTCAAGCACGTATCGAGGGGCTGGAGCGGGGGCAGAGGAGGCAACGAAGCTGGGCAAGGGACTGGAGAAGAGATCGTATGAGGAGCGTTTGAAGGAGCTGGGCCTGGTTAGTGTGAGGAAGAGGAGGCTGAGGGGAGCCCTCATCACTTTCTACAACTCCCTGAAAGGACATTGTAGAGAGGCTGGTGCTGGGCTCTGCTCTCAGGTGATTAGGGACAGAACCAGAGGGAACGGCCTCAAGCTGAAACAAGGGAGGTTTAGACTGGACACTGGGAGAAAATTCTTCACAGAAAGGGCAGTGAAATATTGGAATGGGCTGCCCAGGGAGGGGGTTGAGTCCCCATCCCTGGATGTGTTTAAACATCACTTGGATGTGGTGCTGGGGGAGATGGTCTAGGGGTGAACTTGTAGAGCAGGGCTGATGTTTGGACACGATGATCCCAAGGGGCTTTTCCAACCCGAGCGATTCTGTGATTCTGTGCCACGGGCAAGAAGTGGTTCTGCTGCTCTCACTCAAGCAAACAGACATGACGAAGACAACGGGAGGAGGAGGGACAATAAGTGAAGGCGCGCGAGGACAGCTGAGCCAACTGAGCTGCCGGAGCCTTACTTGTTTTTGTAAACCCAAACACCAAGCTTGTCCTTCGATGAAGGGGGTACCCCCTGACACTCCACTCTGACCCACTCCAGCACTTTGTCCGTGGATCTGGAATTTAACATGTAGAACTGTAGAAAATAAAAAAGAGGGGTTTTTTTACCCGCAGAGTTAGCTTCCAGCTTACGTCTGACCGACATTAAAACACTGACTTGTAATTAGCAGGTATAGAAATAAATTAAAAGCTCTTTTCCTAGCACTGACAACGACTGGAACAAAATATGGCCCCGAATGTCTTTATCTTTTGGCAGACTCAAGCCACAAATCCTTTTTATGGGAGTAACAGGGCACTATGGCCACGGAGTTTTACAATCCAAAAGCTGACACGGGATGCAGTAAAGGGGTGTACAAAGTAGCAGCTGTCTCAAAATTTTAAAAATATTTTAAAATATCTGGTTAAAAAAAAGAAAAAGGTGTTTTTTTCCACGGTATCGTCCCTTCTCTGCATGTAACATCATTTTACATGGAGAAAAATAGCTGATACCTGTATATAAAGTAACTAAAATGTCAGAATAGGGCAAGCAAGTCACACTTTACCAACGTAGCTTGCTCCAGACCATTGGAGAATACCACAGCAAGCTGCTTTCACTTTATAGTTAAGAGCAAGGCCCAAGCTATTTAATTTAAACCACACTTCCAGAACATCAGAAAATATTATCAGTGACACCGGGGAAAATAAATCACCAAACTACTACAGAGCAGTTACAAACCACCTCCTGGTATTATTCCAGTGAACTCTGGCAATTCCCCTCTTTCCAAAGAAGCAAACTCAAAAGCACCAGCGCAATGAGATTTACAGGGTGAATTGCAACTGCCACCAAAAAAACAGGAAAAAAAGATAACAGGTCACAGGGTGTTTCTTCGGTGGTGTGAAGCTACCAGAGTGCAACCACCCCGTGAAAGGATGCAGAGCTGGAGGCTGACCTGTTCTACAAAGGTCTCGTTATCTGACCTGTCGCGGAGGAATTAATGCAGCGTGGGGCAGAGAAATGAGTATGCCAAACTAGTAAAAGTCAGCCACATGGAAAAAAAAAGATCCAAGCAGTAAGCACTGGATTTTGTTAGTCAAAACCTGCTAGCTTTGCTCAAAAAGAACACGGTTTCAGCCAGTTCGCATCTGGGGAAGGCACCAACAGGGTGAGAAAGATGGTTATTGCCTTCCAAGAACGAGAGACAGAGCCAGGAGATGAAAATATCAGGTGGCAGAAGCCACGGAGGCCACGATGACTGGACACACACACAGAGTCCCCTGTCATTAGCAGCTCTGAAATGAGATCCAACCTGCCCAGACACTCATCAGAAAACCTCTCCAGAATTTGTTAAGATTATACATTTCTCGCTTTGGATGGGTTTGAATGAAGTGAAAAGGCCACCTCTAGTTTATGAAAACCAGGAATAAAAGCTAATAAGGGGAAACTTATTTGAGGGGAGGTTTTTATCTTTAAATTACCCACCTTGTTTGTATTGCCCCGCGCGTGGTGCCCTCCGAAGAGGTAAACCACTCTGTCTACACACACGGCACAGCTCCCCGACATGGAGGGTGGGACATCTCCCTCTGTTTTGCTCTTCTTCCTAGAAACAGAGGTGAAAATATCTGATAAAAAAAGGCCAACGATGATTTTCTCTGGAGTGGGATTTTATAACGCTGACAGTATGTTTTTAACAACAGGAGGTCACCATGGGCCATTCAGTTACGGGTTCTTCACACCCTTGAAGGTTTAACCATTTACAACGTTAGCCTGGTATGAGGGAAGGGGGTGGGGAAAAGGGAATTTAATGAATATGTGTTTTGTGGGGGAGGAATCCTGCCTGCCCAGTTGGGGAATTTGGTATGCCTTTCAAAACCCCCAAAACCCCTCAGGCAAAGAGGATGCTGCTGTCTAAACTGCAGGTTTCTATTTTGCTAGGGGATTTTTCACGTTTGTAAACATTGTAACCACAAACAGCAGCTTCCAGCCCACGGCCAAGGCTCTACCCAGCCACTACGAGCTGCTGAAAACAGGACTTCTGCAGAGTGCTGGGGGGGTTTGGCCTCAGAACACAAGGCCCCAGCCAGCTGCAGAAGGGAAGCGCTGGATTCCCTTTCCTCACGCTATCAGCCAGGCAGGTTTCACACATCCAGGGACCTAAGATGACATGATGATCAAAGTTTCTTTGACTGCATCAACATTTAAAACTCCTCAGAAGGAAAACCAATGGAAAATAGGGGTTTCCTCAGCAAGGAATCAACAATGTTGATCAACAGTCCTCAGCTGTAACCAACAATGCAGTGTTCAGGTGTTACACCCTAGACCAGGTATCCCAAAGCACGTTGGTCACACACTCCTGTCTGGGCTGCCCGTCCAAGCTGCCTCTCTACTTTAACATATTTGTTGTTTTCACAGTAAAAAAAAAAACCCACAACAATATTTGGAAATATTTCACACGTTTATGCAACAGTTTGATTGGTGGGAGCAAAGAGATCAGGGAATTCTCTCTCTATTCACAAATCCTCAACATACCTTCTACACCCATTTCACAATTCATTTATGTATTTGAGAATTTTCCCCCCAAACCCCAAGAATTAAGTTAATTATTTACTGTACCATCTTCCAGTTTCCATGTTGTAGATCCATATCTCATCCCTAGGCAGATAGAAGTCATAAAATCCCCTAACCTGGGCATTCTGCAGAACAGGTCAGAAAAGAAAAAGAAATATTAGAAGGATGCTTGACACGTTGAACTGCAGACTCCTGTCAATGTCTGCACCCCCTCAGAGCCCTATTCACAGAAGAGAAAGCAGCAGGAGCTGTGCCTGCTGCACTCCTGTAACTGCTCACCCACACAGCAAGCCCGCAGAGATCAGGTAGGAGCCTAGTTTAGATTCTCCTGGGGACCAGGCAAGCTCCCAGCAGAGACAGACTGGGGTAAATGGAAGTAAAACATCATTTTTACAGCCCAGCCAGGATAACTAGGGTGCATAAATAAGTCACAATTTCCTGTTTAATTCCCCCACCCCCTGCAGGACTCCACCAGAACAATACACCTAAGGTTTGTCTTGAGCTACCGATTTATTTACTGAGTTAATTGATGACTCATCTTAATTCCTGTCAAAACTGTACCATGCCTGGGTTCTGCTTGCAGCACACACACCCCAGTGTGATAAACAACCAACCCGTGACCATCAACACGCGACACGCAGTTGTGGCGATAACGCTGTAGAGAACAGCGCCGTTTTGCACGGTGTGCATTTCAAATCAGACAACATTTCCCTCTCTTCCAACAGCCATGGTGAGTTGATAACACTCTGCATCCCAGAAAAGGAAGGAATTTTTTGCACTGAGGGTGGGGAGAGCCTGTGCCAGGCTGCCCAGAGAGGTGGTGGCTGCCCCATCCCTGGCACCATTGCAGGGGAGGTTGCCCGGGGCTCTGAGCACCCTGCTCTAGCTGCAGATGGCCCTGCTGGGTGCAGGGGGGTTGGGCTGGATGGCCTTGAAAGGTCCCTTCCAACCCAAACCACTCTGTGATTCCAAGATTCTATGAACAGTTAACTGCCAAGATCTCGTGATTTATCTCAGTATTTCAAAACTCTGAGATGTCAGGTTCTAATTTGTTAACCGGAGCTTTTCTTCTTCCAGGGGTGGGACAGTTTTCCAGAGTCACTCCCAAACTAATGAGCCGTAATTACCAGCAGCACGGGTGGCAGAAGCCTCGCTCAAGGAGGCGAACAGCGTACCTTGTATCCTCCCCAGACATACATGCAGCGTCCATCCGTCACTGCCACGTGCCCGCTGCGCTCCGCGGGGCTGTCGTTCTCCAGCTGCTCAAAGCTGTCCTCAGCGGGAGCCGGGAGCTCTTCCTCTGCCTGCAGGTCTTCGTTGTCATCGGCCATTGCGACACAGCGCTGCGTGCAGGGAACAACACAGGGTAGGGAGCTTGGAAACAGAATCACAGCATCACTCAGGTTGGAAAAGCCCCTTGGGATCATCCTGTCCAACCATTAGCCCTGCTCTACAAGTTCACCCCTAGACCATCTCCCCCAAGACCACATCCAAGTGATGTTTAAACACATCTGGGGATGGGGACTCAACCCCCTCCCTGGGCAGCCCATTCCAGTATTTCACTGCCCTTTCCATGAAGAATGTTTTCCTAATGTCCAGTCTGAACCATCAGGGGAAACCACCATGAGAGAAACTACACACCATTGTTTCGGCGGAAGAGGTTAACCCATCAGTCATCAAAGTTTCCAAAGGGGATTCCTCAATCGTGTGTAATTTAATCCTAGAATGGGCTGGAAGGGACCTTAACGACCATCCTGTTCCAAGCCCTCTGCCATGGACAGGGACACCTCCCTCTCACCACACCAAGCTTCTCAAAGCTCCATCCAGTGCCTAATTCATAATGGTGGCAGCTGCCCATTTAAGCCAAGGTCTCTATTTTCATTTGTTTCAAATCACACTTATCTATAAATACATTAATTGATGACAAAAAAAAAAAGAAAAGACAAGATAACCTACAGCGGAATAAATCTGAAAGCTTTGCCTACAACATGGTTTTCACTACAGTGACAACTCCTCCTGCAAAGTCCCTTTGGGCCGCCTTAAGCCAAAGTCTCCCCCACGCAAACCTTCCCATCGCTGTTAAATGCAGGATGCCCTAAAAGAAATAACGCCCAAAACTCCAAAGTCCCCTACTCTGATAATCTTAAAAGTCTTTCCCAACCCAACAGATTCTACACTAATGTGCAGAAGGCTGAAACCCAGCAAGTCCTCAAGAGGCAAAGCTCTGTGCATCCAGGTACATCTCCGTGCAGCTCAGGGGCAGGAGCAGCCTCTGTGCCAAGGCTCTGGTACATGAGGAGCCCCAGGGCCACGCTGTCACTGGGGTCACTGGTAATTCAAAGGCCCAGCGGTGGGAGGAAGCAAGCCAGGAGGAGACACTAAAGTCAGCCCCACCAGGTCATCTTGGAAGCTGCTTGTAACGGAGCAGGGGGACCCCTGAAAAGCTACAGTCACCTCCTGCTTACAAACCTCTCCCAAGTTCCCATCGGCCGTTCGCTTTCCAACAGCTCTGAGCTGGCACTGGCACCACACGAGGCTTTTCAGACAGAGATGGAAAGGTCAGGGGAGCTGGGCCAGTCCGAGCGATGGTTTTGTGCAACCAGGCAAAGCGAGGGAATTGAAAAGGAGCATAAGGAGACTACCAAGCCCTGCACCGACACAGGGCCCCCGACACCTACACTGCTCCTGACAGATCTGGGTTTGACCTGAATTGCTCTAACGATGCTGGCCCCACACCACCTCGGGCAGCTTATTTCTGAGCTTTAACTACGCTCTAGATTGGAAAGCTTTACCTACACCGCAATGAAATCTGTCTGCTGCAAGTTAACCCTTTTTATTTTTTTTACCCAGTGAGCAGCTTTTTTTAAATTATGATTTTTTTTCTCAACTGAGTGCACAGCGGGGCGGGCACAACTTCTGTCCCCTGTTAGCAATTTGTGAGTCCGTACTGAAACCCTTCCCGCGAGTCACGGCAATTTCCAACCCTCTCATCGCTCACGACACCCGACCGGCCAGACGGGTGTTCCCCCGACAGCTCTCCCCTCTCGGGACATACCCACAACACCGGACCCAAGCGTGCACCAACCGCACTGCGCTGAGCAACGCGCCATCGCCTCCCAGTCCCGTTAACAAACCCTTCCCGCTTTCCGCCAAGGGACGAACCGCGCCCCGGCCCTCACCGCCCTCACCCCGCTCTGCCCCCGGCCCCCTCAGAGCGCGGCCCCCTCACCGCCCGCTCCTCCCCGCGGCCTCCCCCCGCACCCCAGCCCCCCGTCACCCCGGCCCTTGCACCCGCGCCCCAGAGCCCTCCCAGCCACCTCCTCTCCGCTCCCCAGGACCTACCGCGGTGGCGGGGGCCAAGGGGGTGCTGCGGGCCGGGCAGCGGGGCCGCTCCCCTCCTCTCCTCTCCTCTCCTCCGCTGCCTCCTTCCCTCCCTCAGCTCCGCGGGCCGCGCGGCGTCAACATCCGGCCCGGGCCGCCGCTTCCGGCTGCGCTGCGCAGGCGCGGGAGAGGCCGGGGCGGGGGGAGGGGGGCGGGGCTGCCCGGGCCGCCTCGGGCGATTGTGGGCACGGCGGGCTTGGGAAAAGAGCTGCATGGTCCGAGTGCTAACCCCTGGCCCTCAGCACCACAGCTCCACGGCTTGGAAACCCCTCCAGGGATCACGGGGACTCCACCACTGCCCTGGGCAGCCTGGCACAGCCCTGGACAACCCTCAAGGGGAAGAAATTGTTCCTCAGCTCCAACCTAAACCTCCCCTGGGGCAACTTGAAGTTGTTTCTACTTGTCCATCACTTGTTCCTTGGAGGCAGAGCCCAACCGCCCCTGTCTCCAACCTCCTGCCAGGAGCTGTCAGAGCCAGAAGGTCTCCCCTCAGCCTCCTTTGCTCCAGGCTCAACAAGCCCAGGTCCCTCAGCTGCTCCTCAGCACCCTTGTGCTCCAGCCCCTTCCCCAGCTCCGTTGCCCTTCTCTGGCCACGCTCCAGCCCCTCAGTGTCCTGCTGGGAGTGAAGGGCCCAAAACTGACCCCAGGATTTGAGAGGCAGCCGCCCCTGGGCTCAGTCCCAGGAGACAATCTCTGCCCTGCTCCTGCTGGCCCCACAGCTAAAAGCCACAACCCATCACCTGCAGGGACTCAAAGTTACGGCACTATCATCTGTGACTGGAAATGCCTCAGCCTGACACCTGAACCTCCTGCACCCTAGAAGAAAACTTTAGGGCCTTCAGAGACCTGTATCAAGAGAAAACTCAAGAGATGGACTTCTCTGTTCAAAGAAAGACACCTAATACTAAAGGCTTAAGTTTAGCACGCACCAAGTTCCAGCTGTGCTGCAATACCCAGCCACAAAGCTTCCCTTTGAGATAACTTTGTTCCAAAACCACCTTTCCTGAAGTCTGTTTTGCAGATTGTAAAAATGTGAAAAGAAAAAAGTCAGAATCCACCTCGCTTCAACTCTCTATAAAATTTTAATGCCTGTGCTTCTAAATATTTGAAACGGAAAAATAGCAAGTACTACAGATGCTCTTTTTTAAACAATAAATAAGCATTATTTTGTTGTTTGGTTTGGTTTTTTTAACCAAGAATTAAATATAAACTTTACACATCCAAAATACAATATACAACCTATTTCCCAAGGGACTCCTTGATTACAGAAACATAGTAAAACTGTCTTACAAACTTTCGTATTATGAAACCTGTTACCAACGTCTTAGAAGCTTTCCTATACAAAGGGGAACGCTGCTCACTGCAGGGGGGGTTCCTCCCAAGTTCTGGGGTCAGGTCAGGGATTTTCCTACTGCAAGTACGATGTCTGGCTGGCTTTTGACTGGATGGGAAGATGAGAGTCTGGTGGAATCAAATAGTAAGGTTCGATGGCAGCAAATCGGGTTTTTCGAGGCCGACAAGAGTGACTCTTCCAAAAACACTGCGTTGAATTAATTTTGGCTTTTTGGAAAGGCTGATGTGATAAGGCTGGAGTAAGATACTGGATTTAAGCCGTATTTTTTATCCAACTGAAAGTATTTTGTATCATCTGTCACTTTCAAAAAGAACAAGTCTCATTAAGACCACAACAGCAGAAGTTAACAATATCTACAAATGAAGTTTTATCGGTTTTCTAGAACGCAGAAAACGAGAGAGGCTTCCATAAAAAAAGGATTTCTTTGTTCTCAGCCCTCCCTTAGAAACTCAGCTTAACGTACAGTTGTTCGGGAGCATTAGTAAAGTTCACTAACAAAAGACTCTGCTGTACACTGTCAATAAACAAAAGTGTTCAACAGTTCTGCTGCCATTGTTCATGTGGTATTGAGTTGAGTTTGTCTTTCGGTTTCAGCTTTTTTCTCTTGCCGGTGGCTAACAGCAGCCCAGAAGGTTATTTTTTTCAGCACTTGCTGCAGAAGTTTCGAGGGCAAGCAGGGGATTTGGTTCTTTAAGAGAGTGGCGTTTTTACCGATGCAGTCAAGACACAACCTAGAGCAGGAAAAAGAAAGGAAAAAAAAAATAAAATAGAGAAAGATTTAAGTACCATCTATAACCTAAAGACAGAAAAAGTGATGTTTACTGAGCAGTTGTGATGTTCACTGTGTACGTTGCGCTTACACGTGGAGGAGAGCCTGAAACTGCTGTGGATTGCCACACATCACATGTTCTGAACATTTCCAGAGAAGGCAATTTTATGTTTTACCTGCCTAGGCAGGTAAAAACAGATGGTTAAAACCCACGTGCAAGAGCTCACGTAACAGTTTACACCAGACCAAGAACCTTGACTCACCTGAGGAGTGAATAAGGTTGAGTCTGAAATATCAACAAGTCACTGCAGTGACCCTGATCAACGGGGAAAAAAGACAAAACAAAACCCATTAAAATGTATAAGAAGTATTACAAATGCATTAAAAGTACTGCTGCTTGGCAGATTAATGTAACACTTATCACCACGTGCATCATTTAAACCTGGTAACACCTAAATAATTGTTTATGAAGAGTCTGTATAACAAATTCCTTGTTATGAGTCTGATAACAGCTAAATAATTATTTATAGTCTGAATAACAGATTATTTATTCTGAGCCTGATAACACCTAATTATTTATAGAGTCTGAATAACAGACTCATTTTTATCAGCCTGATAATACCTAAATAATTATTCATAAAGAATCTAAATAGCAAACTCTTCTTTATGAGCCTAACAAGGGCAGGGGGGGGAAAAACCCTCCTAAATGACTTTCCAGGAACAGCTAAGGTCACGTCTCACTACACCATACGCTATGAACAAGCCCAATAACATCACCACTTGTATCAACTTGATAATGAGATTTGACATAAAATAAATGCAATAGGATTTCAGTATTCAGTTCACTGACTGTGTCCATGAAATGCAAGTCATCTTTGCTTCCCCCAAACACCATCACTTCTCCTTCTTTTCCAAGGCAGGCCGTGTGCCACAACCTAGAAATAAAATCATAAATAGAATTAGTGACCCCAGTAACAACACACAGCCACGTGTTATCAACAAAACTAATCTAAAAACTACACGTTCTTAAGGGGTTTGGAGAAGCCATTAAGTTTGTGTACTAAACTCTTTGCCTCACACAGACTCTCCTCCATTCTTCACATTTAAGTTTCTTTTCCAAAGGCTCTTTTGCTTATAAGGATTTATACTCCTTTATAAATTAAAGCAAAATGGAAAGGCTCCTTTTCTAATCCTGTGATTCCACTACTTATACACAGAGCCTTCAAGTCCTTCTGGCCTCACAACTTCCCCAGAAGAGTTTTATAAATTTTAAATGGTGTAGTTTACAGTTTGCTCTTTGGGCTGCAGAAACAAGAAAGCCCATTCTGAATGAGCCAGTGTCCCGTGTTCTCAGAGAAGAATGGAGAGCAAGCACCAAGTCCTCACTGGAGCAGAGAGTCTCTCTCTTCTGTTTGGCTATTTATTCACACAGAGTATGTGGGGACTTAGTAACTCTGAGCTTCCTACTTTAAGTATCACTGAAATGGGTCCACTGAGTCATAACGTGCACGGGCAGGAGGCAGCCCTACGTGCACAGACTGGCATGTAACCTTCAGCTCTGAGGAACCCAAGACAAAGACATGATTTTAGAAGCAAAAAATAATACCCTAAAATACCTTATTACTCATTTCTTTAACAGCAGAAAAGGAGAGAGCAATGTGAGTACCCATCTCATGAGAATGCTGCTGAATTGTGACGTTCCATGGAATCACAGAATCGTTTAGGTTGGAAAAGGCCTTTAAGACCATCGAGTCCAACCACTTGTATTTCATACAGACCAATGTATTTGTTGTCATCATTTGACTCTTCTGTACTCACTCTGTACACTTTGTATAATTTATCACTACAACAAAGTGTTACAGGGGAAAATTTGTTTAGAAAATGACTACACAAAAAAAAACTTTTACCAAGAATGGCTTTTCTTTTCCACTTGTTTACCTTTTTAGACTATCCACTATTTCTTTAATGCACTGCTACAATTGTGGGGGGTTTCAGTCCTGACTCTCATCCCTGGACACCAGGATGAGAGGTTCAGAACACAAGTTACCCCGTTTCAGTTTCATGCTTCCCCCAAAGGCTCCTGGGGACCATTTTCCGTGTGCCAGTGACCCACATCATGCCCACAAGTAACTTTTTGAGTCGTGCATGTAAAAGCACGTGGTATTAAAACACCCCCCAACCCAACCCAACAGCTGACTTGTAGAATCTTCCTTTAATGAAGATTCTGCTACTTCAGCAGCTACGTTTTGTGAGATGAAATCAAACTCTAATTGTTTTTCCTCCTGGTGTATCACAAGATGACTATCACCACAGAGCTCTGGCCCTTTACATCTGCTTAACCAAAGTAACATGCACCCCTGGAACTTTCATTCAAAAGTCAACGTTCTTGTTCCATTCATAGCAGTAATTATTCACCATCCTCCTTCGGCTAAACTGTGTCCCACCTTTTCTCTTCCTCATACCTGTAGATAGCTCTGTCTCTGCCTTATCTGCATTAGGAAAACTCTGGCCTGGACTTCATCACCGAAGAAGACTGGGGAGCCTTTCCTGCCTTCACTGTGCAGACATCCTAGCTCGCAACCTGCTGCTTTTTTTTCTACAGACTGACAAGAGTTTGTGTCCTCTCACAGCTGCTCTAACTTATCACCTAAACATTCTAATAAAGCACGTTATTGAAGTTACACAGATGCTGAATTGATGTCACCTTTTTACACAGCTCTAACCAGAGCAACAGAATTACACTGGAATGAAAAAAAACATTGGAAATCTGCAAGTTAAACATACAATTTGTTTTGCATTTTAGCCTGGTATGCAAAATGTTAGTTGAAGTACAGACAGACAGAAGTTTTCTGCCAATACAAAATCACAGATCTATAACCTGGAAAACAGTTTGTTTACAGATTCGTAAAAAAAGAAGGTTGAAGGAAATAATGCTTTACAGAATTTAAGGAGGGAATCGATTTTGCAGAAGCATCAGGAAAATAAACTGCTGCAGGTGAGAGATACCACGTATTATTATAAAATAACAGACATAGAAGTACACATAGACATTATTGCCAGCACATTTTAAGTCCTGCTGTAAAATCATATGAGTGACAGAAGTGACCTAAACCTTTTCCAGCTGCAGAGATCCTGCAGTAATCCTGTGTAAGTATAGGGATACAAGTATGGAATGAGCACTTTCCACTCAAACCAGTTCAATATAGAGATAGATTTTTGGTATGGCTCTTTCTGTCCATGTTTCCAGGACTTCCTGGAAAAGGTTATTAAAGTACATTAAAAAAAAAAGATAAAAAAAAGGCAGAGGTCATTTGCTTCAATAAATATTCAGGTCAAGGAAAGGCAACTGTCCTCAGCCTACAAAGCCTTCAGATGGTGGAGAGCCCCAGAACACATACGGACTTGAGGGAGCTCTGAGACTCTTGTCAGCACATCCCCCAAAAGCCCTGCTCACCTAGGAGGGTCTGGGCTCTGCGTGCAGCACAATCCCCAGCAAACTGAGCAGTGGCAACCTCAGGAACCCGCTTTGATGCTGCTGCTGCAGCAGGGAGAGGGGCTCTGCCAGCAGAAGCAAGTGACAGATCCACTTTGTAGCCCAGCATGGCATCTACCCTCAAATTGCCTCAAAACCACTCAGGGCTCAAGAGTCACAGGTCCCTAACATCCAGTCCTGCCAACACTGGAGGCACAAATGTTATTCCAGCTCAATTGCGGAGTAAAGGCTGAGCTGCAGCTCCTAGGGCTGCTGCCTATAGAAAAAGCACATTCTGTCCCTTCCTGATCCTTTTTTATGATGCATCAGTAAAAATAATTACAGGAGGCGAGGCAGCCCACTTCAGGAGTTAACTTTTATGAGATCATCCTTGTAAAGAACTGAACACGAAGACAAACGTGATCCTTGGCTGCTAATGATGTGCTTTGTTATTTAAGGCACTCATCAGTCTGTTCCTATCAGCTCACTGAATGGAAAAAGATAAAGTATTCTAGGGACCTAATGTGTAAGATTATTGGTGCTTGAAAAGAGTCTGAAATACAAGAAAGCCAAAAACTTGGTCTAACAGTGCTGCTTAAGAGACACCCTAGAATAGGATAAAACAAGAAGAAAAAAATGGAGGTATTTCAGTAACAGAACACAGAATGTAAGGCAAGAAGCATGCAAATGCCAGACCAGAACTGTACGCCGTGCTGAAAGGCTGATATAAAACTGTGCTGAGAGTACCTGTGTGAATGGAGAGAATGAATTCCATGAAAAAATGAATATTCACTAACTACAACAAATCAATTCAATAGTGTTTACTTTATAAATACAGGGAATGCTTCAAACACCATGGCAAAAAAAAAAAAAAAAAAAAAAACAAACCCAAAACAAAGTCCATGCTCTAATACAGCAACTTCTGGTTCAGAACATGAAACTTTCTTTAGTCAGAAAGAACCTTTCTCTGTAGTCTTAAACTAGAGAGGGAAGGGGAACACAGGCTAGAAGGGACCATGTTGTTCCCAGTATGAGTAACACACATTCCTAGTGTCCCAGAACGAGGAATAATGTGTGTCGGACTGGGTCCTTTTTAGTTGGCAGTTAAAGCTTTAAAATAACAGAACTCCAGAGTCATTTACTGTGATGTTTAGTACTAAATTAAGTTGTGCCAAACTATAATCATAATTATCTGCTTCTGCTCAGGGAAGAAAAAACAACAAGCAAAGAAGGTATTTTATAATACTCTTGAGCCCTGAGAGGTGCACTGATATTTTTATAGCTGTGTCCTCCATGTTTCTACTGAGGTATTAACATTAACTCTTATTATTCTTATTATTATACACATTCCCTTATATAAAAATAATTTGGCTATAGAATGACAGGTTGGTTGGACACCCAGATCCTTCATCAGAAAAAAAAATCTTTTAATGCAAGTAAGCATCAAAAAGCAATTAAATATCTACTCCAATGAGTACAGAAAGTGACAACACTGCATCAGGTCTGAAGGAATGTGCGTTGTTAGTAAAGCAAGCTGTTCCATCACACTGCATTCCTTTCCTGAAATGCTCTTCTACTGTAGTTGAAAAGCACTGTTCAATAATTTAAAAATGACTTTATTTCTCTTAAAAGCTGAAATTTCAGCAAACATGCTGTGTTTTTGTGTACCTAGGCCGGCTCTTAGGCAAATGGGTAAGCTGTTTCCATCCATTTGTTGCAATGCTGTGAATCCAGCCATCACCTGCAACAGAAGAACACCCATTAGCACTGTTCCTCGTGACACGGTATCACCAGCTTTATTTACACAAAAAGCTCTCTGCTCTAAGAGCACAGTATGTCAAAATAACAGCAATATCATCGCTACCTCCACTCCAGCCTCTTCAGGCTTTGTCATTTCACTTCGCCATTCACGCGGGGAATTGAAATCGAATTGAAACGTGAAATGACAACGCACTGATTTTCCTTTTGGATACAGTGAAGAAATCGCCCCCTCCCAGTAGAATATAAGTGACACTCAAAACTATTTTCACTAATTTCACATTGTTTCATGAAAAGAGGTTGTGTTTTCTAGAAAAGGAACTCCATATAAGACCATCCTACTTCTTATTTAGCATTTTGTAGCTGTGATTTCTTATTCACCCCAACATCTACATTACGTTGACATTATTTCTATCTTTCTCCTGCAATTGCTACCAAAAGTTACCCCCTTGTTCATATCAAAATGGGTGAGACTCTTGCCTTTATTCTTTCAGATGATGGATGGTTTGATAAGATTTGTTACCACAGCTTCTCATCGTGCCACGCAATGTGCTCCTGTATTCCCATAAAAAAGGGTAGCTGGACAGATACTCTAGTGTGCCATGAAAATTCTGTGACAAGATTTGGGTCTAAATAGTCTGAGACAGATGAGTGAGCACTCGACACGAGGTCAGGACAAAAGCGTACAACAGGATTATAATCTCTTAATTACTTACTTAAAGGGACATTATCAGAACTTAGTCCACCAAAAAGAAAGAGTCTGTCATCTCCTATTGGAGTCAACGTGTGCCACGAGCGATCCTTTGGCTTCTCTCCACTGATATTAATTCTTGGAGAAACAAAAGAAAGAAAAAAACAAGTTTTCAAAGAATGCTGAAAATTCACCTACTAGAAAATATAACAATTCTGTTTGTCCTAGAACAAGCTTGGCTCTTTTCCCAGGGAAAAAGCTGCACTTCTGCAATCTGGATTTACTCTGGAGAAGAGTGCTGTTGAAATCTAAACAAAGTAATGACTTGTAGTAACTGTTCTCTGAACAATCAGTTATGTGAATAGAAAACATAAGGACAACAGCGTGGATTGTTACTTTGTTTGTTTCTTTCCTTACCACCACTAAAGCTGCTACTAAACCTACAACTGAAGGCACTTGGGACAGCAAAGGAAGAACTATATATTAAAGTGAACTGCACAGTATGTGTAGATGAACAGGCTTGGTTATTTGAGATAACATTTCATGAATCCTGAGGGGCTACAGTCTCTCTGCTCCTACGAAAATCTTCAGGAGCCCAACAGAGAGGAGCAAGGACCTCCAGAGGGCATCACCCCACCTACTATCTTGATTTAAGCACAGAGGCAACTTCTGTTGTCAAGTATCTAAAGTTAGGCACAAAGAAGCCAGGTCACTCCATACCTGGTATGGCCTCATTTTGAAAGAGGATGGAAGAAGCAGTGCAAATGCCTGTAAGCATCTCTGCGATGAGGAAAGGCTGAGCGCCCTGGGGCTGTTCAGCCTGGAGAAGAGAAGCTGGAGAGGGGAGCTGAGCAAGAGATAAAGGATGTGCACCTAGAGGATGGGGCCAGACTCTGATTTTCAGTGGTGCCCAGGGACAGGACAAGGGGCAATGGGCACAAACTGGAACCCAGGAGGTTCCATCTGAGCAGGAGGGGAAAGTTGTTTGGTGTGAGGGTGTGGGAGGCTGTGCCAGGCTGCCCAGAGAGGCTGTGGAGTCTCCTTCTCTGGAGAGATTCCCACCCCGGCTGGACCCTGTGCTGCTGGGCCCCTGCTCTGGGTGCCCCTGCTGGATGGAGCAGGGGGTGGCACCAGAGCAGCTCCAGAGGGCCCTGCCAGTCCCTATCATGCTGGGATTCTGTGAGTGTAATATACACAGATGAGAACTCAATCTACAATACGAACAGTGCAGACAGAGACGGGCATCTCTACTTCCTTTACATTCAGTGAAGGAAAACAGGTCGTTGAAAAGCACAAGTTGTGATTTATTTTGGGTCTCTACCTTAGCAGCAGTTGTCTCGTGCCCAAGAAGTGCCCGTTTCTCTTAACTGAGCACAGAGGAAGCCTAGAGTGAGTAATACAGGCATCTGCAGCTCAGCGAGAGGAATTTCACTACTGGGAACTGCTAAGCAATTCTCCATCTGGAAGCAAAGACTGTGGAATCATCGCTAATTAAACAGGGATTGCAAAAAAAATAAACCAACCCTCCTAAGTATGGCACTGAAGTGGAAGCCAAGTCACGCTGCTGGAGCTCCTGCTTTGTACAACTCTTGTATAAGGTGCTTCTGAAATTGGGAAAAGAGGCAAGACTGTGCTGATACAACAGGCTTTGCTGCTTACAGAAATATATGCCAGATACTGATGGGTGATACCAGTTCCATCTTCCATGCTACCAATACAAAAAATTATCCCAGTCACAGAAATAACTGAATAGTGAACATTTTGAATAACAGGTCAATGGAGCTCAGGGAAGGTAACTTCTGGGTAAAGTGGCAACTAAAATAACTGATGCAGCCTCCTGCTGGAAGATATTCCTGGATTAGCATGTTAATGTTAGACAAGTCTTTAAGAAAGAGTTGAATAAGGAAAACTTGGCCTGTCTGGTTAATGAGAAGCCTCGGGGCATTAAATAAAATCATCGCCACACTTGGAATTTTTCTTTTAGGAGAGGATGTCCAGTACGTGAATGTATCACAGAATCACTTGGGTTGGAAAAGCCCCTTGGGATCATCGTGTCCAACCATCAGCCCTGCTCTACAAGTTCACCCCTAGACCATCTCCCCCAGCACCACATCCAAGCCATGTTTAAACACATCCAGGGATGGGGACTCACCCCCCTCCCTGGGCAGCCCATTCCAATATTTCACTGCCCTTTCCATGAAGAATTTTCTCCCAGTGTCCAGTCTAAACCTCCCTTGTTTCAGCTTGAGGCCGTTCCCTCTGGTTCTGTCCCTAATCACCTGAGAGAAGAGCCCAGCACCAGCCTCTCTACAGTGTCCTTTCAGGGAGTTGTAGAGAGTGATGAGGGCTCCCCTCAGCCTCCTCTTCCTCACACTAACCAGGCCCAGCTCCTTCAAACGCTCCTCACACGATCTCTTCTCCAGCCCCTTGCCCAGCTTCGTTTGCCTCCTCTGCACCTGCCCCAGCCCCTCGAGATCTCTCTTGTCCTGAGGTGCCCCAAACTGGACACAGTACTGGAGGATGTAGGACTGTACAAACCAAGTCCTGCTCTGTACTGTACAGGAAAGCTTCTAACACCTGCAGTCTACTTGTCCTGGTCAGCAGGATTTGGCCTGCCAAACTTTTTAATCCATATTAAATCCTTGAGTCTCTTTTGGTGATAATTCACGGGGCAATCAAAGCCAATTTCTCTGAAGCTACAGAGTGGCTGAGATAATTCTGGCCCTGAGATCAGAAAGGTTGTGTCCTGCCTCTTTAAGTCACTATCTGAACAGAAATGTCAGTAGGAAGGAATTTGAAGCTAAGCAGAAGGAAGGACAGGCTCTTTGCAAGAATCACCTAGAGGAGAAAACACTCACACTGACAGTGAAGAAGCTGGAAGGAATCTCCCCACCTGTAAAATACTGGAATCACACCAGGGCTTTTTAGAGGCAGTTTTCAGCTGGAAATGGATTGTCTGATTAGAACTATTCAAAGCTACTGCTGGTACTCAAAGGATAGAGAGTGATTTTCCTTACCTCACATTCTTAATACGCAACTTTATTGGTCTGAGCAAGAACTGCTTGGCTATATACATTTCAAACAAAAAGAAACCCCCCTCCAGCCTGTTTATCTACTCTGTCTTATTTTCTGTGTGGAATGGAAGGAGGTTTGGAACCCAGTGCTTTACACTGGAGACAGTCCCTACCAATGCCCAGTCTCCAACACAGCCACCACTCTTGATTTTATGTGCGTTGCCAGAAATAATCTTCCAAAGGATTTGTGCAAAGACAGCCTGTAAAGGGGAGGCAAAATGTAAGTGCTGATTTGATACTGTCCTGAAAGATATGCTGATTTTTGTGCCTTGTGTAATTTGGAGGTGAAATCACACTGAGGTCCTGTGCTTGCTGACAGGTGACCCAGCAATAGGAGATTATTAATTATCTACTATGGTAAAATCATCACAAATAAATTATTTGGAGAAAATACCATCTAGCTCCAAGACAGTACCCTTCTCCCCCCTCCCTGATGTGCAGCTGACAATGGCTAACCTAACTTCTTCCCCCCGTCACAGTCTGAATTATACTTCTCAAGTTTCCCCCAGATCAACCAGTTTAAAAGGGAAGAACAGTGCTCAGGCCTCTGAAGCTTCCTCTAAGCTCAGACTTTGATGAGTTACCCCTCTAGATATAAATAAATATGAACACTGTACCTCCTGCAAGGTGCCACCACAGCAGCAGACACTCTACAAGATTTTTTTATTAACTAACCTCTTAAATCTTAGTCTCTCTCAAGTCTCTTTTTTTTTTGGTCTCTCAAAGGGTCTGTGCAGAGGTGCTACAGAATAGATATTAGGCTCCTAAATTTATCACAATCAGAGTCTATACTAAATCACATGTAAGTCTTGGGAGCTATTCTTGGATCACAATATAGAAGTGAGTGTTGGAACAATCTTCAGCCTCTAGAATGGCTGTGTTTAGTATCACCATCCTTAGTCTAGGGGGGTGTAGGTAAAATCAGCCCGTTGTATCCAGGTGGGGAACAAACCCCACTTTTTAAAACATCAACATTAGCTTTCAGATGCCAAACAAGAGGGAGCACTGGCTGATGGGGACTGACATCCCTCCTTCAGGGCTTGAAATTCCCCTCACTGACTCTCACCTGTCACGTTTCCTTTTGTAATGCAATAAAAAAAAAGCTAATCAGCAACTGCTCGTGCAACAGCAACAACAAGCAAGCAGCTGAAGCAATAACCTGAATAATCAATCCAGTACAAGGTGAAATTCACAGCCTACCAGGACAATGCTATCAATTGGGCAGAACGTGGGGCATTTTCAAACAGCTAACAAAGTAAAAAGGAATGAAACAGATTAGTTTCCTTGAAAGGACACTGTGGGACCTCTTTGTCCTGCTGCCATCAGCAGCAAGAAGGAAGGGATGGAGGATTGGGTGTGCTCCTTCGCTTTGTTTTCGGCTCCAAGGGCAGAGATCACACTTTGTGCAGGAGCAGCTCAGCAGCCACGGGTGATTGAAGATGCCTGTCACAGGTCCACAAAGGACATTAAGCCCCAGAGCAAGATCAGCACTGACAGGTACTCAGGAGAGGTTTATTTCATGGTCTTTTATGAAATTACTCTCAGCTTCCCTTGAGAACAAGGATGGAACAGTGGTTGGCATCCACCAGTTACTGTTTACCTCCTGGTTTGTGTATCAGCTAACAACAGATCCACTGATGCTACACACGTAGCAGGCACTATCGTGAACACTACATATGCAAGCAAACAAATCTTAGGAAGTATATACTAATACCTGAGGTAGTTTAAAATGGAACTATTCAGGTCATGCTTTTACTTGATTTTTTTAAAGGAATGGTCAAGATGCTTATCTTGGATGCTCATCTCTCCCCAGTCTGTCCCAGGACGAGCCAAATAGGCATAGTAAAAGCAGTATTCAAAGAGACATCAAAGCTAAAGTTCCATATGGAAAAGTGTACCCATCTTGAAAATTAGGATGTTAAATCACTACACGCTGTGCTTAAAAAAGAGTCATCAACGCTTTGGTGTGGAACACCAAAAGCTTAGTAACAACTATCAAATTAAATTAAATTGAAATCACAATATACCAGCTGTTAAAATAGTCCCCAGCCTCCCATTCTCCTCTTGGAAAAGCTGCAGAATTAGCAGTGGAACTATTTAACAATATGTTTCAACCTGCTACATTCAACTTGAAGTGTTACAGAGACAAACTTACCTTCCAGACCAAGTCCAAGTGTCTAAATTCAGGCAGTGCAAATCATTCATTCTAGTTTGCTAAAAGAGAAATAAAATCCCAGTTGCGTTATATTAAGCAAACAATGAGCAAAGTGTTTCAGAGAGGCCTTCCCAGGACAGAATATTCCAAGGAACAATATTTTGAAGGAAACTGTACCCGTGTGCCTTAAAACAACTCCGTATTATGTGGCAGATGAAAAGCATTTCTTCTCAAAACCCCCCATGCAACTCTCAGGAAACTGCCTGTCGGGAATATTTACAAGAATGCAGCAGCAGTCTGGGGCCAATTTTAGCTGTTATGGCTAGTGAAGAGCTAGGTGATACTCAGCTCCTGCAAATGTATTCAATTTTCATCCACAGCATTCATGGCAGGTGATTGCAGAAGGTATAATATTCTACACCTAGTTTCCTCTCATTATTTTTCCTTTGCATTCTGATCAGAACTATGGATCCTCCTGCCTGGACACTTACGCCTTGAAATAGTCTAGTAGATGCTGTACTCAGGACATGACAGCCCACATGAAGTTCATTGCATCTGTGGTTTTCTCTCTTTTCTGGAAGGAACATCCTTTCATAAAGCTACTCCTAGCAATTACAAGGTTTTAATGACCCTTTATTTGCCATAAAATAATCAAGGATATCAGTAAGAACAATGGGAAGTCAATACACCTGCATATCTGCCTGTATTTTGAGATGAAGAATGGAATTGCCTTAGAAACAAAGTAGGGGAGGAGAAGAACAAATTTATTTGCTTCAGATTGTAGTAGTATTTTCAGTGACTCGCAATACGCTTGACTGATATTTCTAATTCCCCTAGGTACTACAAAACAATATCTTGAGAAGTAGGGAAATATATCTTGCCTTACCTTCCAATTTCTTTCTTTCCTAGGGTAGTCCATAGATCTATTAGAATAAGCCTTTCTCCAGCTTGCAGATCCTTTGCGGCAGAAACTATAGACTGGTCATTTAAGTCAGAACAGGAGTAGTTTTACCCCTGAGAACTCAGTCACTTAGGGAGTCTGAGAGACTTCCAAAGCTGTCCATCAGAGCTACGGGAAGTCTCTCAGGGTATTGCAGGAAACAGCAGGGTTTTCAGGATAGCTAGGGCCTCCTCTGCTCAAGTACGTGCTAGCCCTTTTCTGTCCTAGGGAAGAGAAGATGGACTCGCGTTTTGGAACGCCTTCCGAGAGGCCAGGAGGCTAAAGAACAGCAGAAGGTGAGGGCCAAGTCTATTGGGTTTCCTGCTACTTCAGGTGGCTTTGAAGGAGATGAGGACCAAATGGTGCAAGCAGAAAGCCACATGTGGTCACCGAGTTCTCTTCTGCTGTACCGGGCCACAGCTAGAGACCTGGGGGAAAAGCAACAGCCTGGCCTCTAGAGCTAAACATCTGCAATCATCTTGGAATGACACAGCTCGATACGGAGGGTGTCTATTAAAGAGAGGGAAGAAGGACAGTTGCTGTTATGTTGGACATTAAGGTTTCAGGAAGATCCTGTTCAAGACCTCCACGCTGACTTTGCTTTCCTAGGCATTAGGCAGATGATGGAGCAGTTTTCAGTTTCTTGTCCCCTGGGAAATCAATGTATTATAATCTTTACATTCTCACCATTCAACAGATTGACAGATGCACAAGTACATCAACCTCATTTGGAATTCAAAACACAGCAGCAGTTGGACATTTATGTGTAAGATTCAGTCCTTTAACAAAGCCTTAAAATAATGAAAACTTCTTTCTACCTGACCTTTTATTTGGGAAACTAAAGCACACAGTCAGGTTATAGTAGCCTCCCTTGCCAGCCACAAAGTTTTCTGGCCATTTCTCACTTATTTTTAAGTGCTACCTACTAAATTTAATCGTTTAGCTGATAATCCTCAAGTGATTCTCAATTGGCTTAAAAGCATCAAGCCTCATAAGAGGGTCTGTATTTCCCTCAGAGCTACAAGAACTCCTTAGACACCCTACTTATCTCCAGCATGTTTTCTTTGCAGCCTGGTAAACATTAACCAGGATCTGCTTTGTCTCGGGATTAGCTTTGGAGCACGATGAAAAGGCATTAAGGGTGCCATGACATAGTTACAGCTCTCCACGCTGGGGTTTACAAGCAAACTGCTCGTACAGCTCAAATCTTTGTAAGAGAAGGACTGCAGTTCAGTGGATCTTCTGATCTTCTGTGACAGAAAGGGCAACGGGCAGTAAACACATGCATGCATTTAAGGCATCAGATGTGTGCAATGCTGCTGGGAAGGATGAGTTTCATTAGTTCATCATTCTGCACATGAAAAGTTTCCACTTAAATCAAACATGAGACTTGCATCAACTCATGGACTAACTCTCCTTCCTTCCCACTTTCTCCCATTTCTGCTTTGGTTTTTTGTTTGTTTGTTTTGTTTGTTTTTCAAGGGCTTACCTGGAGGAACAGAGTCCACATAATACTTCTGAGCCTGTTTTCAAATGATTCCTGGTACAATTGATTTTGATCATCATCATCATCTTCTTTTACCAGTTCTAGCTCCAAGTTTGGAAAAAGGTGCCCTTTCCTCCCAGAAAGATGAATAGGAGAAGCCTCATGACACTTCCTGGCCCTTTCTGGTTCCTTGTAGAGCCTTTTCCCTGGGAAGATTTGTATTATGGTGAACTAGAAGGAGAAGGAGGAGCAGAGCAACCCCATATTTGCTCCTTAATTTATGGAGAAAAGCATGACTTCATCCTCGGGGGAAGAGTTACTCCTGTTGTCAGGAAATGTAGTGTTTTTCTGTCTTTAGCTTTCTTTCCCTGTTTCACGACTTACATTAATTCCTCAAGCCCCACTGAATGCTCCCTAACCTTTCTAAGTCTCCTTCCCTTTATTGCTAGGGTAGAAAGCAGATCAATAAAAAAATCACTAGGGTGAAAATTACACCTGCTGCTCTCCTATGAAATGAAATACAGCTTTCCAAAACTGCACTCTTCTCTGACACTGCTCCCAAGCAGTTTAACCAAAATTTAGCAAACTGTTATTAAGAAAGGTGATGCTACCTGAGGAAGAGGGGAAAAAAAAAAACCTTTTCAGAGCCTTCTTGCATTTCTGAATCTTGTAGTCAAATAGAGTTAACTAGAAGCCAGAGGGCACATCCTCTTAGGGCATATCTAATGCAACAGCCCAGTGGAGAAATGAGGAGAGCTTCAGTTTATAATCATTTCCCTCTCAGGGGCTGCACGAGAATGGCAGCTTGAGTTACAAAGCACTTGAGTTGCAACAGGCACAGTGCAGGAGCCCTAACTAGCCTGGACACAATGCTCAGTGCTGCTCTGCTTCTGGGGGGAAGAGCTCTGTACTATGCAGGAACAGCCCCTTGCTGACTGAAAGCCAGAGGAAGCAAGGCTTGGAAGGCCAAGGAAGTGTTCAGGGGTAGGCCAGAAGGTCCTGAGCTGCATGGTTACTTCTTCCCATCTGGGTTTCTCTCCCTCTCATGTCTTGCTAAATGATTCAGTCCAGTTGCCATTAGCAAAAGTTCATTTACAAAGCAGACAAAAGAGCAGAGGCTCAGGGCTCACTCAGCCTGGCATGGGCAACCCTGACACACAAGATTCAAGGAAGACTAGATATTTTTCCAGTCTCTTCTAATGTACTTTTATTTCCTTAGTTCCTTGTCCAAACCTACAGCTCTGGAAGCTACTGCATGCAGTTCTCTCTCAGTCAGAAGTGGGGCTCAAGCAACAATTCCAGAGATCACGAGCCTGTGTGGAAGGCTACACAACACAGAATGGTAAGAATAAACAGGATCTCTTGTGGCTACTTTCTTTTCTGATTGCTCTGAAAAGGTACTGAGGTAAAAAAACCCTTTTCCTGCAGCTGTGGGAGGCAATTCAAACAGAAAAAACTCTACGGACATTGCGCTGCCTTGATCTGTAGGCCTGGTTTCTGCCTGAGCTAGGAGGAGTAAGCTGTGTTGTAACAGAGCTGCAGCCTTTCCCTGAGGAGAGCCCTGAGTTAAGAGTATGGCTTTTACAGGGGTGCAGGGGACACAGGGCAATTTTACTCTGTTTTATTTGCAAGTACTCCAGAACACAGGGTTTAGGTTAGAGCACCTTTCCATGACAGTGTTGGCCCGTGTTCATTGTAGGGCATCTCCAACCAACACTTAACTCCTTCTCTTTCAGGGAACAAAACTGTAGAAACAAAGCACTGAGAGCTTTGAAAAGCTTCTTCACTGGTACTTTTCATAGGAGTAGAGATAGAAAGCATCAAGTCTCATCCTCTAGCTGAATGTGATTAAAGGCTCTAAATTAGGTTAGGTAAAAATACAAAAAACTTAAATAAAAAAATAGGTAAGAGTACACAGTAAGTTAAATTGGGATTTTCTTTTTACTTGCTTTACAGAAGGTTTCTCACATTCCAGATAAACTCCAGTTCCTACAGAGAGCTTTAAAAATATTCTCTTCCCTGTGCTTTTGCAACAGTTCTAAAAGAATCCGTGCAGTTTCCAGCCCATAAAGAAACTACCCTTGCAAAAAAAATTACAGCCAGGAGAGGAGTGTACATTAGTTAAAACTGCCTACTACCACCCTTATTTTCAGGCAGAAGAATATGGGTTTTGTACTGGATTGCTGCCACAGGCTTCAATTCTTATATTAATCCTTCATCAGAGAAGAACTGAAGAGAAAATCTCTGGCTAGTACTAGAAAAAAAACCAAAATCAAGTGTTTTGCTGAGGGGTTTTAGTATCTCCTTGCTTACCAGTGGTGGCTTCAAGTTTGTTAGGTACAGGTAACCAGAGGGAAGACACCTATGAGGTTTTTTTGTTTCTGTTGTTTTTTAAGTTAAAAAGACCTAGGAAGAGTTAAGATGCTGTATCAGGAATCTAGCCTTGATTTAACGATGCACTTGATAGCATCTTAGACAGCTTTGATTATTACCTAGATTTAAGATCCTCCTGCAGCAGATTAAACAGAACAGTCTTGGATCAGCTATCAAGAAAGCAAATCCAAGCCTTATTCTTGTGGTAAAGAGCTTATACTGGATCCCCAGAATAAAGCTGTTCGGAGCAATCTCTACGGTACGCTGCACTTCTTCTGTACCGAGGGCACAGAGCAAGCTAAAGGTAAAGACTGAGACTGCCAAACTGAGACTGAGAGAGCAGAGGAGAGGCTTAACAGGACTGGAATACCCTGTGCCTGCAGCAGCCTGTGCTATCAGGTAACATGCTGCAGCAGCTTCCTGTGCCCACGTGGACGTTGGGAGACTAATGGCTTTGGATCCAGATATTATAATCATGGGCTGCTCCTCCAGATTTCTGCATTTCAGTCACTTATGTGCAAAAAAAACACAATAAAAATTTAAATTATAAAGCCAGATGAAATCTGTTATTTCCTACCTTTCAGCACCACGTGCTGCAGCTGTCACAGTATGGGGGATGTGTATGGGAGGAACTCATTGTCCTCTTTTTTTTTAGCAGGGGAAGCACAAACTAAAATCTCTGTTTTATTTACCACTTGCTAGCATTTCAGTAAATGAAACAGAGGAAAATCCCCTGTTTCAGGTCTGATGTGTAAATCAGTCGAGCTGTAGCAAGCACAGCATGCAAGCACCTAACCCTGTCTTTAAAGCTGGGCTATCAGCAGGCTTGCTTTTGCTCCACTCCTGAAGTTACGCACACAGCAGCTACTTTTATTGATTGGTAAGCATTTGCCATGTGCTTCATCTTTCATTCTACAGACAGGAAGACAGGCTCTTCTTTTTGTGAGGTAGAGGGGGATGAAAAGAAGTATCTGTAACCTACAGGTTAGGCAAAAGACATTTTGGATTTCCTTCTACTACAAAGAAATTTGCTATAAAAAAACATAACTGACAAGAAAATGATGTTTTAATTAAACACTAACCAGCACTCGTCCTCCAAAGATGTAACCTTTATTTCCCAGCACAGCACATGTGTGAGCTGCTCGAGGCTGAGGTGGATCTCCACCCTGCAAGAAGCAAAAGAAGATCTCTCAGGACATCATCAGAGCAGCAGCCAGGGGTGGTGGCAAGTCAGGAACACAGAGATTGCAAAGGTAAGGCCAATATGCATCGGCATGCTGCAGAATGGCAACTTCAGAAGGAAATCATTTGTAGTCATGTCCAAGACTCCACAAACATTAGAAAACAGACATAATTGCCAAGGGCAGCTTCAATCGAGTTCCTTCAGTTGCTAATGCTGAATATATTCCCTCTTGCTCTGATTTATCAAGCTTTGCTTAAGTGAAATTAATTTATCCTCAGTTCCTATGCACAAAGTTACAGTAACACATCAGTTATTGCTGATATCTCCTGTGCAACTTTATTTTTCTCCAAAGCACAAACTGTCAGGAACTGGGACTAAAATCTCTGGAAATCAGACCTTAAAATTTGATGTTACACCCAATAGTCACAAGCCAAAAAGTCAGAAACATCAGAAATAACAACAGCAAACCTGGCTTTTACTTTTCAACAGCAATTTCAGTTTTTGCCTTTAGTTTTGCAGGGCTTATAGCACATCCTATGAAGGCCATAAAATAGTGTCACTCAGGACAATACCGAGTTCTTACGTAAACTCACCAGGATTTGAGGGCATTTGTAATATCCTGTCATATTAATAACAATAAATAGAAACGTGTGCATTAATGTTTTACTGGGAAAGTGAGGGTAGATGCTCCTTTCAAAGACTATTAACATATTTGCTGAAAGACATCTGTTTATTCCAACACTATAGCACAGTTGGGGGAGATTTGTCCCAAAGGTTTTTCAGCGTGAACTCTTGATGAGAATACAGCAACTCCATGTACACAAAGCTCAAAATAACAAGTGTTTAACCCTCACATATAACCCTAAACATCTATCTTTATTTCACAAAGGAAATCTGAAGGCTTACACTAGTGATACAGTGAGTTTACTACCTCTCCCCTTGCCTACTTGAAGGCTGTGAAAGCTGAGTGGCTGTGTTTATGGCTGTGCTCCAGCCATGAAGCTTTTCACAGACTCACAGAATCACTCAGGTTGGAAAAGCCCCTTGGGATCATCGTGTCCAACCATTAGCCCTGCTCTACAAGTTCACCCCTAGACCATCTCCCCCCACACCACATCCAAGCGATGCTGAAACACATCCAAGGCAAAGACCCAGAGCCCTGGCAGGGCCTACAAAGATACCCAGAGTTGGTACAATTGGCAGAATCCATTTCTGCAGGTCCCCAGCTGGCTTTGTGAGGAGACACTGAACACCTCCAGACCCCATTCCTCAGCTCCACTCTGGTATTCCTAATAAATGGTTTCCTGGAGTATTCCAGTGCCTTGTTTTTCCAGTAATGAATGGAGCACCCTCAGTAATTTTATATTCCCAATGGTTCTCTTAAATACAAAGCTTTAGCTCAAAACTATTCCCTTGATACCAAACACTGTATCATCTTCTAATATTATCTGGATTTCTAATACCCCTGTGAAGCCGATGGTATTTTTTGCACCAGAACCACATTATAGGAAAACAACCAGCCCAGTAACATCTGTGTGGGGGGGGAAATTTCCTACCAGTTCTGAGCTTTCCACATTTCAGAGGCATTTAGTGTCCTCCTTTTTAACATTATAAGCCTAAGCAGTACTAAGCATATTCAGATTACTTTTCCCAACATCAATTCCTAGAGCAAAATAACGATTCAAAACGCAGTAAAATCACAACTGTGACAAAAGACAAGAGAAAAATACTCACTCTGATTGCTGGTTGAGACCAAGTTTGCGTGGTTGTGTCAAAAACATGAACATCATTATGCCATCCCCAGAATATCTGTCCTTCCTGGAAAAGTTTAAAAAATTAAATATATTCTTTTTTTTAATCTTTGCAATTAAAGGATGCAAACTCAGAAGGGATCTGTCAAGACAGAAAATAAACTAAACCACTGAATTTTCTTCAAAGAAACACGTTACTGTTTTTAGTAATGATGCTGCAGTTCAGGTCTAGCTGAAGGTCAACATCAGTCACTGCAGAGGACAAATTCTACCTTCTAATTTTTAGTGTCACATACTGAGAAATAAATAGATTGTATAAAGTACAACCTATTTCTCCAAGTCAATATTTAACATTTGATGTAAGGATCTATACTTCCTTGCACGCATATCTATTTCTTATTAATTGCTAAGCACTCTAATCAGCCTCCTCCTTTTTATTAACTGTAAGAAATCATTATAGAAAATTAGCTAATCCAGGCATCTTAAAGTAATAGCATTTACTCTGGATAATACATTAAAAAATTAACTGAAAGTATTTGTCTGTTAGACTTGTGAAACTATCAACTCCCTTCAACAACCCTCAAGGAAATAAATTCTCACATTTTCTGGGAGTTTCATATTTCAAATATGTCTTCAGATTTAAAATACTGCCCCTGTTCCTGCTTCAACAGTGTGTTCTTTCCTTGCCTAGCACTGGGTACCTGGAATATGCTGGTGTCATATCTGAAATCTCAAATCTAAGAAGAGTCTAATTTGCATTTCTGCTGACACTACAAATAAAAAGGAAAAGTCAGATTTTCATACTTGGTGACTAAGATATAAAAGATCACGTCTTGACAATCAGAAAGGGCAAATCACTCTGAACTGTGCCAAATCTCTTACCCAAAATGCATCGTGGACATCGAAGCAATCACTCAGTTCATTATGCTTCCTACAGCCATAGCCACCAAAATATATTAGCCTAAAAAAACAACAGCAGAAAGCAAGTTCAGTTTGCTGGCTTGTAAATAACATTTGAACGAACGAGCTGTAATAATTCGGGGGGTTGGTTGCCTACTGTACTACTAATGATATAAACAACATCAAACATTTCATATTGCACCTAATTACACAGCAAACCTTACTGAGGGGAAGGTTAAACCTAACACTCCTCAACAAGCCTGATGGAAATCCATGTAAGCAAGGAAGGAGATGGGAGATACCTCCAAGGACCTGCTCTCCTCCATCCACGAGCTTATTTATCCCAGTCACGTGTCCCAAAACGACACAGAACACACCAGACAGTGACACGTCTGCGCTTCTGCTCCAATTCCTACCCTTTTCTAGGGAAATTCCCCTGCTCCTGATGTATTTGTTAGGCTGCTGTACACATCTTTTCACAACAAATGTTCCCAAGGTTCAACCCACAGGCTGCCTGTGCCCCCAAAGCCTTTCTCTAGCTTGTGAAAGAGATTCTGTCATCCTAGCACTGCTGAACATATCGCATGGCAAGTATCGTTACACACCTCCCAGCCTAATATTCCACCCATGCCATGGCCATCCATAAGCAATGGTTCCTAAAGTTTTGTTTAACTTCAGCATTTGAGGATATTTGGTATAGTTGTTAGTGATCTTGGGAGAAGGCAATTTAGGAAATGATGGGATGGTGCAGGTCATTCCAGACTGACATTCCTACGGAAACAGAATTACTGAAAGCATTGTGCAATACACCGAGACATCCTCAGCTGCAAAAAGGTACATCTGGTGAAATTTTAAGGTATACTTCTGAAAAGGTGCACAGCTGGCCCCCGAATGCTCTTCTTCAATGAAAAGGTTACACTCTGCCACCTAAAATAGGTAATTTTCTCAGCACGGGGCTTACACAATACTCTGAATGCATTAATATAGTTTTGAATGATCTTGGTGATAGCCAAGAAGCTGTGCAAACACATTAACTTGCATCTATCTTGCAGATAAATTAGATTTACAAACCCAAGATACAGTACTGAGAGACATTATACAGTTTATGCAGCTAACTTTCATCTATCTTCCAGTTAAACTGGGTTCACAGACCCAAGATGCAGTACTGAGGTATTATACAGCTCAAGCAAAACCTCTTTAGACGTGGAAACCGATAAATCATTCACATTTTACAGTGTTCACTGTGCATCATATTCTTGTTTACAATCACTTTGATAACAAACCCCTGACATGTCACACTCTTGTGGCCACCTGCGCCAAAACATCCAGCCACTTCCCACAAAAATACCCCACAAAATCTGAAGTATCATTTCTTTTTAGCCAAGTATTTTTTCTAAATACACTTGATAAGTTTTACAACACATATCTAGGCTGACTCAGTTCTCAGAAAATCAAGATAATCCCTGCAATGCCTCATTCTCAGAGTTTATATGCTATTAAAAGTCTTGAAAAATATACTAACTGTATTTTATTGCAGGTGATAATGCAATGCTTACGTAAACGTAACCAAAAAAGCAATGGAATTGTTACACTGATTTTTTTTAGTGTGTTAAAATTAAAGCCGTAAGTAATAGAGACTTAATGAGTTTTATCTCAACTCTCAAAAGCATTCCACAAACTTTCACTGGATTTCCCAACCCTCTCCTAAAGAGGGTTTATACTCACCATTAATTCAGCTCACTTGTGAGAAAACTCTGGCAGAAAGTTGTTAGGAGAGTTACACAAAATCCCATAGCAAGTCAAGCTAAGAATTAGAGTTTCCTGAATCCCAAACCCGTGTGCTCTTCACTTTATAGTACTTCCTCTCTGCAATTAACAAATATTAAATATTCTTAATGTGTTACCTGTCCTTATACACCCAGCAGGAAAGCTTGTCACGTGGTGTAGGAGGTTGACCTTTAAAATTTGTAATTTTTTTCCACCTATAGGTTCCATTTTTTGTTCGCAAATTAACATAATACAGCTTAAAAGAAAAAAATTACAATATTTTCAGTATAAATGATGGCGAAGAATCAGCAACAAAAAGAACAACCCACCACCCCCAGAATACACTGTTTCCTCTGGAGAAAAAAAAAAAAACAAACACAAAAAGCCTAACAGTGAAGTTTATAGTATGGAGCAGCACACAGGAAGAACCCAAGACACTGCAAGAACCCGGTTAAAATGTGAGCATTAGGAAATTGCCTGCACTCTGCCAGGCCAGAACAGTAACATCCTGCTCCTTCCACGCTCAGCTGAAGCCTTGCAGAAAACTTCTGCAAGACAAACAGCTCCCAGTTTGCTTCTGTTTAATTCTCTCCCAGTTTACTCCTCCTCTTAGCCTAACTAGGTATCCCTACGATAACCCATAAGTTTTGCAAACTGAGTAGTAAATTTGATTACAGGCTCGATTTCAGTTCTTTTCTAGGCAGGACTGAGCTCTGGCTTCACTGACAGGAAGTGAGAAACCAGCTCGTTTCGTCTACTTGGCTACTCCAGTCTTCAATTACAAGGAGAGCCAGTAGCTCTATTTTAGCTTTAATTATTACCTGATTATTTATTAAATGTAATCGCTATCAAAAAGAAAACAAAAAGTGATATTCTGAGAACAACTTCATTAACAAAAAAAAAAAGCCACACCAAAAAACAAAAAACCAACCAACAAAAGCACAACTGGGAAAGCACTGGCAGTTTTCAGAAATAAATACAGGATGTTTCACATAACAGGTCTTGTTCTGAAACTAAGATTCACTGAAAAATCCCCCCAAAGACACCGAGTTGAACATTAAAACTAAAGTTTGGCAATTTCAAAGTACACTTCTACAAAAATAAAGCTTTCCTTCTAGTCCTCCTTAATTCAAATGCAAAATACACCAGACAAAGCAGCAAGGCCAGCATTATTGCCCACTCAAACGCAGTGCTTTATGGAAGAGAAGGATACGATACCCGATTGCTGTAGCCTTTATCATCAAAGCCACCAAAAATGTACAGCTTCCCATTAATGCTCGCCCCACAGCTCCCTGACATGGAGGTTGGTAGCTCTCCTTCCATGAGGTGCATGGTCCTGCAAAGGAGCACACAGGTTAAACCTTGCAAGGCTGCAGTGGAATCTGCTACAATTAACGAGCCCGGCCCAGATGCGGTATTAATTTTGAGATTTCAAGCTGGAAGTTTTGGCCACAACTAGCAGTAGATACACAAAATCAGGCTGCTGTGGTGTAAGAGGATTTTCAGGTGAATACTCTGTGTGTGTTTGTGAAACACTGGAATTTTTCTGAAGGTGATGCCCATATTCCAAGAGCGTTGAGCTGAAACATGAATTATTCACAACCTGGAAATACCATTAATTCCAGAAAGGAGAAAAATGGCATTGCTGTTATTTTACAAATATAAAAGAACAGAGGCAGGAGTAGAAATAAAGGTCAGAAGTACTCACTAAATTTGCTATCCAGTATGCCACTCCTAAAAGTGCACGATAAAAATCCCTCCAAAAAATGCCAGTTTTAGGAATGAGTTTCCTGTTCTTCAGCAGCAGCTCCTAACCTTTTCCTTGCTGGTCCCTCAAACCAGTAACTTCCTGTGATCTAAATGCTAACACCACACAGTGTCAAGCACTGCAGAAATATCTGATGAAACTGAGGTGAGGAAGAGGCCAAGACAGTGCTTAGAAACATTTCTCCACATTGAAAACAGGATTCCTAGGATCTCAAACACCTACAGAAGACAGGGACCTGCACCTCCCTCTCACACCAACATGTGACCTTGTCACCACAAAGTCTCTGTAGTTCACAGAATCACAGAAGATAGGGGTTGGCAGGGCCCTCTGGAGCTGCTCTGGTGCCACTCCCTGCTCCATCCAGCAGGGGCACCCAGAGCAGGGGCCCAGCAGCGCAGGGTCCAGCCGGGGTGGGAATCTCTCCAGAGAAGGAGACTCCACAGCCTCTCTGGGCAGCCTGGCACAGCCTCCCACACCCTCACACCAAACAACTTTCTCCTCCTGCTCAGGTGGAACCTCCTGGGTTCCAGTTTGTGCCCATTGCCCTTTGTCCTGTCCCTGGGCACCACTGAAAATCAGTCTGGCCCCATATTTTTGACCTCCAGGGGCACTTTAGCTCTTGCTCAGCACTGATCAGATCCCCTCTCAGTATTCTCCATCTGAAGAGGCCCAGGGCTCTCAGACTTAGCAGCCAAATCCCAGTCTGTCTATGCTCAACTCCTTGCCCCAGCTTTTACCCCACTGTTTCTGGTTGAACCTTCCTTCCCCTGCTGCTGCCATTCATTTTTCTCAGCTCTCCACCTGACCTGACTCTGTGCCTTAGCCCAGCCTCCCTCCTCAGTAATCATCTCCCACCTTCAAAGCCTGATTCCACTTCATTTTTTTCCCTCTCTGCTCACTCAAATATCACCACCTGTGCTGACCCAGTCAAATCCACTCATCCCCTTCTTCAACACACCCCCATCTAGATCACATGCCTTCATTTTCCATCACTGGTGAATCTACAGAGGAAAGGGATTCTTACAGCTGGGAGTTCTGCTTGCTTGTTCCCCTGTCATGCTGTGCACTCAGCTCTACAACTGTTTGTGCTGTAAACTGAATGAGATCCAGAAGGGATCCAGGTTAAAAATAACCCTGAGAAAAGGGAAAGCTATATTTAACCCAGATCGCTTTCCTGATCCAATTTCCTGGGTGACCACAGCAACAGCTGTACCAGTACAACCTATACAGGGACACTGGGGGTGAAAACCAGAGGAGAGTATGAGGGAGCTTTAGCCCCTCTTCTGCCAAAAGAAACAACACCATCTCAGGGAGGGTACTGTCATAAAAGAAAGAAAAGACTTGCTAGAAGTTCACAACGAACCATCTGCAAACTGTTTTCAGTCAGTGACTTGGCCCCAGAAATGGGAAGCTTCCTACATCCTGTGAAACAACTTCCTGACCAAGCCCAACTCCCCTTTTCCCTTCAGGTTGTTCTTTTAATATGGGTCAGCAAGAAATAGATAAACATGTGGGAGACGACAAAAACAGCTGCCAGAAAACACATATAAGCCCAAGTGGATACCACTTTACCAGACTGAATACAATTATTGCAGTAGAAACCACAGAAAACTTTAAAGAGAAGCATTTTTATGTCTCCCCACACACAATACGTAAACACAATGAGTGTAAAATGTAAAGATTAAATTGCTAGTGATGTGCAAGACCCAGTTAGTTATGAGTTATTTATGCAAATGCACTCAGAATGCAATTAAGTAATAAAACAAAAAAATATATGTCATAGTAAATAGACCAAGAACCCAAATATCCAGGGTTTAAACATTCCTTTTAACACAGAAGTTAATCTATGGAGAACTAAGCTAAAATAAATGCCCAAATAAAACGTACTTAGTTTAACAAGAGTCTTAAGCCAACCAGTTCAAACATTCTCTTGGAAAAAAACAACGAGACCTAAGGAATTCATTGTTCCCAAGAGTTAATTTGCAAGTACATATGTCTGTTCTTCAGTCTTTACATTAAACATCTGCTATTTAAACAAAGCCACTCATGTAATTGAAGTATTTTCACCACAGCTAATCGCGACCTACGCAAAGATCAACTTCATAAATATATTCATTAAATATCAACCATGCAACTTACCACAAGCCACTATCCATTTCGTAGATCCAGAGCTCATCGTTGGGCAGATAAACTTCATTTTCTTCAATTGACTACGAGGGAAAAAGAAATTGCAAATGTTAATTCAATTAGGCATTACCCACCGTAGGTTTTTGAATGAAATACCAAATCACGTTCCTTAGCAACACAGAGTAATCTTAAGGAGATAATCTCCCAGAGCCTAAGTCATACCCCAACACCCCTGCTCTGATCCCTACAGCTTTGAACAGGCAGCTCAGTAATGCCAGGATTTTCACACTAGAAGTTTTTAAAATATATTTTTCTTTTTTGGAAGCTATTAAAAATACTGTATTAGGCATCTCCTGATGTCATTGAGCTTTGTCGATCATTAACAGCATCTTTAATTCAACTGCATTAAATTGCTCCCTGCCCAGCTCTCCAGCCTGTCCAGGTCACGCTGGATGGCAGCACAGCCTTCTGGAGTGTCAGCCACTCCTCCCAGTTTGGTATCATCAGCAAACTTGCTGAGGGTCCACTCCATCCCTTCGTCCATTGATGAATATATTGAACAGTATTGGACCCAGCACTGACCCTTGGGGGACACCACTAGCCACAGGCCTCCAGCTGGACTCTGCTCCACTGACCACAACTCTCTGGGTTCTGTCCCTCAGCCAGTTCCCAATCCACCTCACTGCACAATCACCCAATCCACCCTTCTTAAGCTTGGCTGTGAGGATACCATGGGAGACAGTATAGAAAGCCTTGCTGAAGTCAAGAAATACCACATGCACTGCTCTCCCCTCATCTATCCAACTACTTATGCTATCATAAAAGGCTATCAGATTACTGAAGCATGATTTCCCCTTACGGAATCCATGTTGACTACTCGTGATAAGCCTCCTTTCTCCATGTTCTTTGAGATGGTGGCAAGAACAAGTTGTTCCATCACCTTTCCAGGGATGGAGGTGAGGCTGAGCAGCCTATAGTTACCTGGGTACTCCTTTTTGACTATTGGGATGACATTGGCCTTCCTCCAGTCCTCAGGCACCTCTCCCGATCTCCAGGACCTCACAAAGATTATGGAGAGTGGCCTAGCAATGACCTCTGCCATCTCCCTCATCACTCACGGGTGTATCCCACCGGGGCCCACGGACTTGTGGATGTCCAGTTTGTTCAACTGATCTCTAACCCAAGCCTCTTCGACAGAGGTAGAAACTTCCTGCCTCCAGACTTCCTCTGTGGTCTTGAAGGCCTGGGACTCCTGGTAGCTGGCCTGAGTAGTAAAGACCAAGGCGAAGGTGGCATTCGGTAACTCAGCCTTCTCTCTATCCTCAGTCACCAGGGCACCCGCTTCATTCAGCAGCAGGCCCACATTTCCTCCAGGCTTCCTTTTGCCTCCAACATACTTGAAAAAGCTTTTCTTGTTGTCCTTGACCTCCCTCGCCAGGTTTAGTTCTAGAGAGGCCTTAGCTTTCCTTGTTGCATCCCTGTATCCTCTGACAACCTCCCTGTATTCTTCCCAATTGGCCTGCCCCTCCTTCCATGTTCTGTAGAATTCCTTCTTCTGCTTAAGCTTCTGTAGTAGCTCCCTGCTCAGCCATGCAGGCCTCCTAACTCTTATTTGATTTCCTACTCTTTGGGATGCACTGATCTTGAACCTGGAGGAAATGGTGCTTGAATATTAGCCAGCTTTCTTGGGGTTCCCTTACCTCCTAAGGCCCCGTCCCATGGGACTTTTCCAAGCAGTTCCCTGAGGAGGCCAAGGTTGGTCTTTCTGCAGTCCAGGACAGCGATCCTGCTCGGGGCCCTGTGCCTACTGCCCGTGATTCTGAACTCCACCATCCCACGGTCGCTGCAGCCAAGGGTGCTCCCACCTTCACATCCTCAACCAGTCCCTCTTTCTTTGGCAGTACAGTTAAAAACTACTTGCTTTTAAAAAGAAAGAGCTTAATTCCTCAGGCCCACTCATGAAAGACGCAGATTGACCAAGGCAACATTTTGCCAAGAAAGATGTTTAACAACATAAACCAGACCAGATTTGAAGCTTCTGAAATAAAACTCATTATCTTTTGTTTTGGGAGATACTTTTAATTGGGAAGCAGTTCTTGGCATAATGAAATATAGAGAAAAGTCTAACTGAGAAGCACAAAAAGAGCAGTTACTTAAAGCAACCAAAGGAAGGAACTTGAAATAATGAAATATTAAATATAAAAAAGCTTAACGTATGCCATAGCATGAAGGAGAAAATTAATTCCCCTATGGAGACTCCCAAACACAAGCCACGTAAGAAAGAAAATTCCCCAAATAATGATGAGGAAAAACAACAAACAGGAGAAGGAAGCCCAAAAGGATGTAAGTGCAGCACTCAGGCTGAGTAACAATTACACCATTAATTATTGGGTTAGCATTAGAAAGAAATGAAAGACTGAAGGAATAAGGAGCCAGAGTCAGTAAATAAAAAACTCAATGAATGTGAAGAAGTTAAATACCAACCTGAAATTTAATAATTAAGAATTTAGTAACTGACGTTGATTACTTGCCTTTAAATGATATTTATTATTATGTTTTCAACATGAGAGGTGCCAACCAGGCCCGTACTCACTACGTTTGGTACAGCTTCCCCTGCCTTTCACAAGGCAGGCTCTGGTGTTTTGTACAAATGGCAGAAGTCTCCTCAATTTAATCCAGGCACGTCAGCGGTCAGAGGTCGAGCACTTGCTGCAGAACCAGCTCTGAGCAAATACACCCGTGCCAAAAATAAGTCCTCTGGGCAGCACTCCACCAGCAGCAACACGTAAAACGGAAACGTGTAACATTATTTACCAAAGTGCTGCTTAAAGGGTAACAATTATTTTCATAATACTCTCCACAAATAAACTATTAAAAACCTTTGCAAAGTTTATCTGCTGAACTTAACACACACCGTCCCTTTCAACTGTGCCACAAACCCAAGACCTTTCATCAGAAAGCCTCTGCAGACACTGCACTAGCCAGGCCAGCCTCAGCTTCCAAAGACCAAAGCATAGAGAACTACCAAATATTACCAGTGATTAAAGTGCTGCAGAGTCACACACAGAGTATTATGGGGTGTACATCCGGAAAAGGACACTAAATCTTCCCGTGCATCACAGACGACTCACATTACTTAAATACATGCTTATTGTAGAGGTGACTAACTTCTTGGCACTACAAACTACGTACTCGAATCCTTCCGTGACTCGCAGTCACAACAAACACTACCTTTCAAAGGACCTCAAAGGGAAGAAGAGGGCTGTAGGAACAGTTTACAGCTTCCTGAAGGCTCCTCTATTTCCTTCCGGATGGGTATTGGGCAAGCTGGGCCACGCAACAGGTTAGAGAAGGTGAAACTCTGCTGCCCTGCTTCCTACCACAGCTGGGGGGTTGTATTTCAGTGATGTAGTATCTGCTTGTATTTTCAGTAATCACCAGCAGCATAACCCTTTTCAGGTCAAAAGAATCGAGCTCAGGGGAAGAACAACACTTCGAATTCCCCACGCTGCCCAACTCCAGCCTATCTTCCATGTTTTTAGATTAAAAAATAACTAAAATCTGATTTTCAGAAACTAAACTATAAAGTCCTTCGGAAAGGGGCAGCTAGCCACTAGCACCTGAGAGACCCAAAAGTGTTCTTCCATCTGCTAATGCACACACTCATAACTGACAACCTACTTCAATATAAATCCAGGAATCCCCAACCAGAATTCCTTGCCTGAGTACAGGACAAGCTCTGCAAGTTTACTTTATCCTGTGAAAAATCTAGATAGAATATGCTCATAGAAACACTTACGACCCAGGCAAGACCAGGAATAATACCCAGTACAATTACTCACATTTTAGGGCCAGTGTGCTTGCTGTGGATAAAATCAACTGGCTGTATATCATAGAAACTGGCTTTGTATCATAGAATGTTTTGGGTTGGAAGGGACTAAATGACTTTTAAAGGTCCCATCCAAGCCAAAACATTCTATGATTCTACAGTGTCATGATTCATCTGGCCCAACCCCCTGCAGCGAGTATCATTCACAGTTCTCTTTCTCTGAATTCATCCAGAGCTAAGACTCACAAGGATTTACTTTTGCCAGAAGTGGCACTGCTATTTCAACAGAGAAAAACAAAACAGGAAACAAAACAAGGCAGATGCAATTTTAGCCAGCAGCTCATTTCTGAAGTGACAGAGCTGCTTTCTGAGGGAGGAAAGCACACCATACGTAACTACTCATCGGTAAAAAATGCAGGGACTCAGGAACAAGAATCACAACTTGAAGAGGGGGGGGAAAAAAAACCCAACCAAACAAAATCAAAAACACAGCTACAAATTACAGCCAAGAGAAGCACCATGTACGCACGGAGCAACCCCAAAGCTTGTAGGAAAAGGGAAGCAAGCAGCTCCCCCAGCCCCTCCCCAACACACGCTGCGTGCTGGGGACGGGTGGATAAGGAGCAGCAGGCAGCCACGGGCGCTAGTCAGTGCCACTCATGCTTAAAGAAGGGGAGCAAACGGAAAGGAGGGAAGCGACACGGAGCAAACCACTCCCCTCACGCCCTTCTCCTCGGAGCAGCCGCCGCCCGCCGTTTAAAACGCCCGCCCCTGAGGGGCGCGCGGCCCCGGCAGCCAATCAGCGCCCGCGCTGAGGTAAACAGCGCTCCGCTGCCTGCCCGCCGAGGGGGCGACGCAGGGCACGGCCGGGCTGGGCGAGCCCCCGCTGCTCCGCTGCCCTCTCTACCCTTGTGCCGGGGCCCCTCGGCCCGGCTTCCTCCGCCTCCCCCACCACTGCGGCCGCCTCGTCGTGCGGCTTCCCCCCCTTCCCCCCCCGCCGCACACACTCCCCCGCCCCGGCTTCCCTCCCCTGCTCGTCCTCGCCCCCAGCGCCCTCCCGCCGCCTCTTCCCGCCTTACCACGTATCCCCCCCACACATAGAGAAAGTTCCCGTCCACCACGGCGCAGTGGCCGCTCCGCTCCTCGGCCACGCAGAACTGCTCCGCGGAGTCTGCCGCCATCTTAGGAGGAGGAGGACGAGGAGGAGGAGGAGGAGGAGGAAGCGGCTCGCTTGGCTCAGTGTTCGCGTCCCGCCACCGCCTCCTCCGGGAGAGGCTGCGGCTCTCCGCCGGTCGCTCCCCTCAGGCGGACGGGAAGCGAGGAGGGTCCAAAGTGTGGGGCGTCACCTTCCCCTCAGCGCAGGGGCCATGGCGGCCGTTGCCGCCGCCGCCGCCTTTCTTGCCTCGCCTCCTTCCCCTCGGCCTCGCCGCCTTCCCCTCAGCCTCGCCGCGGGTCTCTCCGCGGTCGGAGCCGCCGAACGGAGGTTGGAGGCACGGTCAGCGGGCGGCCCCGGCTCCCTCGGCTCTGCAGCCGGAGCAGGCCCCAGGCTGCCGGCTGCGGTCTGTGAGGGGGTCACGGAGCCGGCCGTGCGGGTGCGCTTCGCTGGGTTTGTCCTTGGCGCTGCCTCTGGAAGGGGCCGCTGGATGTGGGGTCAGCTTCCTGCCGTGGGCCTCCAGAACACGCAGTGCCCAGTGAGGCTTTCTGAGTCCGACGGTGTGAGATTTAAGAGCTAATAAACAATTCAGAAGCCTGTGAATAAAACGAATAAGGGGGGGGAAGCAGAGAGAGTAGGGTACCTAGACACAAATCCAGCGCAAGAATGGAAGGGTCAGGTCTCAACATGGTGATTTGAGAGGCCGCATACAACCCTCTTCCTTTCCCCATTGCCTAAGGTACTAGGAAGGTACAGACTTCCCGAGCCGCCTATTACATATCCCCCTTTGACATGTACACCCCACTACACGCACCGTATGTTTCATTAACTCCACTTTATGCCTCCCCTAAGAGGAGAAGTTAGTATGTATAAGTCTATCAAGCCTGCACACTAATTCTTAACATTCAGAAATTTACAAATTCTCTAAATTCTGGGGTGTCGACTGGTTTTAGCCAATTTCCAGTCCTAATTGGTGTCCTTTGGTGATATACTGGCCACTCAGGCCAGCAAGATTATCTCCTTGTTACATTGTAGCATCTTCATTTGTAAAGACATCCCTCTCTGGATCCTCTCATAATTAAAACAGTTGTATAGGAGTTGAAACTCTTGACCCCAGAGGGGAACATCCAGCGGGTGCTGTGCTGCACCCTGGAAGTGGAAGAAACAAGGAGCTATGGTCCGTGGAGTCCTGCAGAATACCAGAGATGCTGCACGGGACCTGTGCGTGGCTGAGCTAGAGGTAACTGATAGAATAAAGCTGATGATGACATCTCAGTGCATCATCTCCCATCATGTCCCAAACTACACACTTTTAATTACTTGAGGGATTTCTGATCCTTGTTATCTACACCATTATATATGGTCTTTCCTATATGTTGGCCTTTCCTTAGACTGGGAAAAGCAAGAGCCTCTTACACTGTTACATCAACAACCTGGTGAGTTCCAGCCTAGCTGTGGATCCAGCTGGAATGTTTGGAATTCAAAATAGAACAGCTTCTTCAGCAGTAGAGTAGAGCTTGTGAGAAACAAGCACTTTCGTACCTTGGAAAAGGCCGCTAATCAGTAATTGTAAAGTTTTCTTGTGAAAGTGTGGTGTATATATACATCCTTTGTTTGATCAAGGACTATTTCTGTCAATAACTGCTAATATTAGCAGTTGGACTCGATGATCTTAAAGGTCTTTTCCAACCCAAATGATTCTATGATGTTATTAAAATGAAGAAATGTAATGGGATGATGGTTAAAACACAGGAGTAGCATTTAGAAGAGTTAAGAAAAACATGGGTAACAGGCCACCTCGATCTGTAGCTCGGGTAAAGCTACAACGAGATGTCTCAGAAAGCAGCTTAGGAACAGGACAAGGTCAGCAGCCCATGGTTTTGCCAGTGGGACAGTAACAGACATGAAAATGAGATATTTGTCATGCTCGGTGTAACAAAACAATTCCATCCATTCTCCTTTAGCATGAGGTAGATGTGCTGTCTGATGAGAAACCATTAGGCTGGCTCTCAGCTCTCAAGCCACGTGTGCTGTGGCTGTGGCACTGTGATGCCCAACCAAGGCATAGCGAGCAGCAGAGCTGAAGAGCTGGGCATGGCTTCCACAGCTCAAGACAGATGGCTCAGTGGAACACAAGTCTACAGCTCATGCTGGAATACTTTTATATCTGTGGTGGGAGGCTCCAAGCAACCTAACAGAAGCCCAAATATAGTAAGATGCTGTAGGAGTATGTTTTATATTCCTGGTTTGATCATATCTTAAAATTAGTTTCTGTTTAGATGAGGGGTACCTTCCTTCTCCAGGCTTACCTTCCTTCTCCAGGAGTACCTTCCTTCTCCAGGAGTACCTTCTTTCTTCAGGTGGGACATGAGCTGAATGTGAAAATCACATTTTCTTGAAAGGATAAGCAGTAATCTTAACAAATAGAAGAACTTACATAAGGATTGAGTTGATAATTTGCACCTAGCTGCATGCCTGAGATGAAAAGTGGATCCCGTTTCCTGCCAAAATAGCTGAGACCTGTCAGATGGTAGCTTTTCGTCTAAAGAGAGCAGAGGCAGCTTCACCCATGAGCTCACTCACAGATGAGGAGTCATCATTCTAAATTACACAGTTGAGAAAGGCCTATAGAAAACGGGCTGACATTTTTTGTCAGTCTTCACATCCCTGCAGTTTTTTTGATTGAGGCATTTTCTTTCAGAGTTGCTTTGGGAGCCTTCTGTGGAATAAAGTTGTACTTTGAGAGATGGGGATCGCAGTGTTTGAGTGGAAATATCACTCATTTCTCATCGGGATAGAAGGAGTTGCCCCACAAGATGGGAACTATATGAGGTGCAGTGTGTTTATTGTGCTCCTATACCAGCGCTCGTTATAGCTCAACAGACTTCAACTACTCAGGCCCAAGGGGAGAATCATGTACAACAGCAATTCCCTGGTTTCATGTAAAACCAGCCTCAGAGACCATCATGTGCTTGTTGGCCAAGCCAGAACCAGCTGGAAGGGATCTCTGACAGTGCTGACACATGAGTAGTGATGAACTGAAGACCTAAGAGTTTACCTTATACTAAACTCAGAGGCAACCAAGACCTGTCCTAACAAACCTTCATCCAAGTAGGACAGTTATTGTCAGCACGTAAGAATATAAGAGACAGGACCCAGTGTCCCAGTGCACACTTCCAGCTGGGAAACACTCCTATAAAGCGAGTGTTCGGTCCTGCACCTGGGCAGGAATAACCCCCTGCACCAGTACAGGGGAGGGGGGACCTGCTGGGAAGCAGCTCTACTGAAAAGGACCTGCGAGTGCTGGTGGACAACAAGTTCCCTATGATCCAGCAATGGGACCTCGTGGCCAAGAAGGCCAATGGTCTCCTGGGGTGCATGAAGAAGAGTGTGGTGAAGGGAGGTTCTCCTCCTTTTCTACTCTGCCCTAGTGAAGCCACCTTGGGAGTATTGGGTCCAGTTCTGGGCTCCCCAGTTCAAGAGAGACAAGGAACAACTGGAGAGAGTCCAGTGGAGACTGCAAAGATCCTGAGGGGACCGGAGCATCTCTGTGCTGGGGGAAGGCTGAGAGCCCTGGGGCTGTGCAGCTGGAGAAGAGCAGCCTGAG
>JANVCC010000043.1:2568820-2597646 GCA_025345505.1 Todiramphus chloris collaris | reverse complement strand
TGCTGGATGGAGCAGGGGGTGGCACCAGAGCAGCTCCAGAGGGCCCTTCCAGACCCCTGGGATTCTGTGACCCAACCCGATGCAGCACCAGCTGTGGGGTGAGACAGCAGCAAAAGGTACCTTTGGTCTCCCCTTGTACCCTCCATGATGGTGGTGCCCAGTGTTTGGTTGTTTCGTTTTTTCCTGGCTGCTGCTGTCCCTGATAACTCTGGGATCTCCTTCCCGAGTTGCACTTACCAGTTCTGTGTTCAGCATTTCTTATTAGCAGCAGAAAAATGTACATAATAATGTGTATTAGAGATTGAAAGGTCAAAGAAAAGTGATTTCTGCTTGCGGTGGAAGGTGTCATGATTTATAAGAGTGCCTGGGGCTCTGTTGCTCGTATTTTTCCTTTTGAGATTGTGTGTTAATATTTGTTCCATTTTGTTTCTGGCATGGATGGGATGTGATTATCTTGAGAAGTGTCCTGGCAATTTAATTAGTAAGGAGTCCCAAGTTCAGAGCTCCCGACTCCCATGGTTAAATGAACTGAGACATTTTGAAGGTCAGGCTGTTAACCAAAATGTCAGTTTTGACTGGCCAGCAGATAACATGAATAAGAAAATTGCTCTCTTTATCTACGAGACTTTAGTGTAAAGTCGAAGGAAGCAGTGGATTTCTAATTCTCGTGTCACTTAGAATTAAAATAATACCAATCTCAGAGATACTGATAAATTGGAGCAGGTCCTGCAGGGAGCTGTTAAGGTGGTCATGGGCTGGAGCTGATGGTGTGGAAGGGAATTGGGAAGAGCTGGGCTTGCTCAGCCTGCAAAGAGGGTGAAGATGACCCAACTGCCTGAAGGGGACTCAGTGAGAAGGAGCCCTGGGTGGCATATTGTAAGGCCATTCTTTTGCTTTCAGTAGATGCTTGGACCAGGTGGCCTTCAGAGTTCCCTTCAAACGGGGACTTTTCAGGAATCCTATGAAAAAGTTGTTCATCAGTTAAGCACCAGGACAGGGCCAAGAGAGATCTCCATCCTTGGATATGCTCAGAATCTGAGTGAACAGCACTATGAGCTGTGACTGGCCTGTGCTGTTAGAGCAGAGAGCTGGGCCAGGAGACCTTAGGGGTCCCTTCTGACAGGAGTCTTTCTGTGACTGTAAGAAAACGAGATTCGCTGTATCCACTTCTTAACCTCAAGGTTTTCAATCCTGTTGAATAGTAATTGCTTTTGGAGCTGACTTTCTTCATTGGAATTAGGGATGCTCTGAAGTACCTTACCGAAGCTCTTCAGTCCCTCAATGAAGCAGAACTCGACGATGTCATTGAAAATGTCATTGATGCCGTTGAAAAACAGCCGTGTAAGTAAACAATTTCATTTTCTTAAGCTTGCTGAGTTTACTCTGCGCTCACAATGTTATTTAGACAGAGTTCCTGGCAGCATGTGCACCCAGGTGTCAGTCTAGTCTACAGGGCTGATCAAGATGAATGTCTTTGTTGACTTTTTGTTCTGTTAAATATTGAAGTTTGTAATGTCATCAAAAGATGGGAGAATTTTGCCATTTAAAAACTTGGCAGCCTGGTACCTCCTGACTTTTCCAAGATGAGTGAAGTGTTTCAATGCCCGTTACTAAAAGCACTGAGGTGAGTTTGTGTGGATGTCTTTGCATCTGGAACTATAATTTTCAATAATTAAATAAACCAAAGAAATAATGAGAGATGAATTCACTTGTTATTCAATAGGCCAGGTCCAGAAAAGGGTTGAGGCTGGTGGCAGCTGTAATCTGAGGAACCTTGCTATGACTGCAAGAAGGGACAGTTGAGTTCCTTTGTTCAGAAATCGCTGCCCTTGCATCCAAGTGGAGTGGGAGATGCATGTGCACCAGTATAATGGTCCAGCGTATTAAAGCAACTGTGGATGGAGTTTAATCATCACCTGGATGTTCTCTGCAGCACCAGAGCAGATGCTGATGTTTTGTTACACCAACCTGATCTCGTGATAGTAACATTGAGCAGAAGGTGCTGATAACAGCTGAGGTACTGGAGCAGCTGTACCAGCTTGACCTGTACAAGTGCATCAAATTCCATTTATTACTACTTCCAAAAGTGCAATCAAGAAAGCTCCTGGAAAATGTGCCTAGGTGGCCAAGAGCACTTGCCAACGCCGGGCTTTGTCCAGAGCGTAGTTTCGTGCTACAAATTCCCATGTTGTCCCTCTAACGCCCGTGAGTTGTTGGAGGTGAGGGGCAGAGATGCGATTGAGAATGCTGGTCCCTCTTGTGATTCCTCCTGCCTCCCTTAGTGCCCTTCTGGCATTCTGTTCATTGCTGTCTTACAGAAACTGGGATTTTAAGTCCCACACGCTGAATAAGGAGCTCAAGGGCAGGATTTCATGTCTGGTTTCTTTTCCAGGAGCCCAGCTTTTGGCTTGGCAATGCTGCCCAAATCCTTTTGTCAACCTGCCTTGATTGGCCTTCCTTTTAAATTCAGCAAAACTTGATTAGCATGTAGAAATATTTTTTAATTGCAGTTATTACTTTGAATACACAATGTGCCTATCTCCAAAACTGCGTTGAACTGTTGGAATATTTCCTTACGACAGCAATCTGTGTGATGATCTTCTGGAACAAAGTCAACCTCCGGCGTGCGAAAGCTCCGCTGTAACACATTTGTAGTCTGTTTGGCAGCTTCTCACAAACTATACTGGTCTTGTTCTCTGTGTTTGGTGAACTAACGGAGGGCACGGTAAGTGTGGGGGTTCTTTTTTTGCTGGAGACTTGTCCTTCTGGTAAGAATATGAAGCGCTCCATTTGTGAAGAGAAAACAACGTGTGTCATTGGCTTACTGAAAATATGCTGCTTTGTGTAACATGTTCCTCTGAGAAAGCCCAAGCCATTCTTTGTAAAATATTGATGACCTACCTGCTTTCTCACCTTTTTCTGCAGTTTTCATCCTTTGACATTTTCTTTTCAGTGTCATGTAACATGATTGAACAACCGATGGTGGAAGCAGCCATCCAAGAATGCAGCCAGGCATCAGATGAAGCTGTGTACGGTGACGTTGGGTTTTTGATCTGGGGTTTAGTGGAGTTGATCTGCGTTCCCTTAATTCTTCTTGGGAATTAAATGCCAGGCATTTTCTGCAGTGCTACCCATGCAGTAATTGCTTTGTGCTTTTGTCTTCCTGGTACCTTCTTTGAAGGTTAGAAATGTTCCTTCCTAGAAGATTTGTTCTCCTGGATAGGCCTCCAGGGGATTCTAAATATAATGCTGACATTTTGGAATTAAAAAGCTGTGGTTATGTGTTACGTGCGATACGGGTTGAATATTAACCAATCAAACAAACCAATAGTTACCATGCAGGGACAACTTGTTACTTCCTTTCATAGAATCACAGAATTGTCAGGGTTGGAAGAGGCTTTCAAGATCAACTGGTTCCAACCCCCCTGCAATAGGCAGAGACACCCCCCACTAGAGCAGGTTGCTCACAGCCCCAGCCAGCCTGGGCTTGAACACTTCCAAGGATGGGGCTTCCATCCTCTCTCTGGGCAACCTGCTCCAGTGTCTCACCACCCTCATGGGGAAGAAATTCTTCCTACTGTCCAACCTGAACCCACCTGTCTCTAGTTTTAATCCATTCCCTCTGGTCCTATCCCTGCCCCACAGCCTAAAAAGTCCCTGCCCAGCTTTCTTGTAGCCCCCTTCAGATACTGGGAGGCCACAAGAAGGTCTCCCCAGAGCCTTCTCTTCTCCATTTCTTTATTTCGTTTTCTGTATTTCAAAATTCAAAGGTTATTGTGCCTTCCGTAAGATACTTCTTCCCTGAAAGCACTTGGAAAACCTGGTGCTGGTTTCTGCTTTTTTTTTCCTTTGCCTAGCGGGGCTGGTTTTGGAAAGCTGAGATTGATTTTCCCTCTCTGATCACGAAGCAGAGAGCCATTACTGGAGTTTCTGAGAACGTGGTGATGGTGATGAATGTGTTTCCTTCGGTGTTTACGTTGCGTGCTGACATCGTAATGCAAAGCCTGAAAACAAATGTTTTGCTGGGCATGTAGGTTAGATCCTGTGACCCCACCATTTCTCAGGATGAAACCAGTGTGTTCTGTGCTTTTCTCCTTGTCGGTGGAACCTTTATGGTGCGGATGGTTTGAGTGTAACTTTGCTTTGTGTCACTTTATATACTTAGTGTATTTTTTTCCGCTCCTGAAGTGACATCTACAAGCACAGACTGTCAGGACAGAGTCCTGAAGGGAAGAGCTCCCATCTCACGGGGCCAGCCTGTACAGCTCTCTTGAATTACACTGCAGAAAGCTGGAAGGCAGAGTTTTGTAAGAAACACTCTCTGAAGCCTGAGACATCGGTGCCTGATAGGCAGTGAAGCTTGTCCTGGGCTTGTCAGCCTTAGCGGAGGCTCATGGGATAATTTTATCTACTCTGATAAACTTGATCCACTTACGGTAGGAGGGAAACGAGAGGCATCAGAGGAGGGGTGAACCAGTAAATAGAATGGGATGTATCAATTAATAAGCTGAAGAGTTGTGTGTGTCTGTTATTTAAACCGATTCACATTAACCATGCCAAGGCTGCTCCATGGTTGGAAAAGGCAGCAGAGGGGGGTAAGGGAAGGAGTTGTATCCATCTCTCCTTTCTAAATGAACTTCCAAAGAGCCTCCTCTTTTGAAGTAGAAACTGCAGTGGTATCCAATAGGTAGAGTGAAGCAGGGGAAATGGTGATGGTGAACAAAACAAATACAATTTCATTCAACATCTTCTGTTGCTGTTTGTTTCATCCACTTCAGGTAATGTTGTGAATTTATTCTTATTTCAGAGAAAATGTCTTCAACATTATCGGAGCCTTCGATATTCCACGCTATATTTACAGCTCAGAAAGAAAGAAGTTTCTACCGTAAGTCTTAAGTTTCAGTCACTTCTTGGTTTAAGAAAAGAGCCTCATTTCTATGTGTTTAAAAGTCTGTTTGCTCATCTCACCCTCTTGGGTCTGCTCATCTCAAGCCGGAGTGAGAAAGTGAGACAATTTTGTTTCTTAGTCTCTACGGAGTGAGTCAGACTCTGTGATAAATGCTGGCTCATAAATAAACCACTGGGTTTTTCCTAGTCCAGTGGGATGACACCGAGACGGGGGCTGGTATCTCTGGTGGCAGTGTGTTTGTATTCTGTGCTGCCTGTGACATCACTGGGCTCTGAAACTGAGGTGTTTTATCAGGTAGTAAAACATCCAACCACGTTTATGGCATCTAATGAATAACAGAGCCAGGCGAAGGGCGTACATCACCAATATAGTTTGGAGGGCTGGTTGGTTGGTTTAGTTTTTCCCATTTGGCTGCTTAATTTGTTTTTTTAATAAATTTTCTCTGCCACATGCATTTATTTCTTAGACTGTAGCTTGCAACTCCCTGACGCTGTGGGGGAGTTCTAAAGAGAGCTATAAAAGCTAAAAAAGAAAAATTAGGACCAACTGGTGATTCCAGAGGCTGGGGAAAGGAAGAATTGATTGGAAGAATTGGTTGTAAATATTTTTTCTCGCTAAAGAATTTATCCTGAACAGCAAGCAGTCCAGACTACTGAGCTAAAAAGTTAAGAAGCTTGAAGTGGTGTTAGCTGAGGAATGGATGGTGGTGTTCCTCACAGGGGCTTGCAGCAACCTCCTTGTAACGTGCGACTCATTTTCTGGCCTTGGTCCATGATTCTGCCAGTCCAGAAAATTAACTTGCTGTGTTTGCAGTCGGTGTTTCAACCCAGTGCCACTTTCTAGGTTTCTGGGCTATCAGAAGCAGAGAACCCCATGAAGACAATCTGCTAACCGAGACATAAGTGCTTTTATGTTTCTGCAGAGTCCTTTTTAGGTGGGAAGATAAATCTCAAGGACTGGGAGTTAGATGGAAATTAAATAGATGTAGCCTTCAGAATGCAGAAACACAGGATCCCTGACAGAAATCTCCCTCATGAGTAAATAAATTATGCACTAGTGTTACAACTTTGGCTGCCTTCTGCAGCTTCTAGATCAACCAGTCATTTTTTGGGTGTGAAATGTACCTTTTTTAATCTTGATTTTCTTAAACTTCCTGCAGTCTGTCCATGACCAACTTGCCTGTGCCAAATTTATTCGGAACCGCCAGAGATAAAGCGGAGCTGTTTCGTGAACGCTACTCCATCTTACAGCAGGTCAGGAAATGGTTTTCTTTGTTTAATAAAGCACACAAACCCAACGCTGGGGTTTGTATTCTTGCATGTTCCTTAGTGCTTTTCTGTCGGGGTGCTTTTGTGAGCTACAGTTGAAATAAAATCTGAGTGAGAGCAGGATCTGCACTAAGCTTTATCAGCCTTCTCAGCTGTCACTATAGAGCGTGATGGGTTCATGTGTTTCTGTGTTTTAGCAGCATGTCATGAAAGGATTGTGCATCTTTACATGTGTCTTTCTCTTTTCCCTCCTGTACTCTGGCTCTGTGCCACGTTTGATTAGCAGCGTGTCATTGTACGTAGTGCTCCTTGAGGTATTGAAAACTCAAAGCCCCCAGAAGCTTCTCATTCAGGTTCTCCTTGAAACAATGAAGTTTGCTTCTAGTTTAGTTCTTTTATCCATTTCCCAGTTTTCCAAATCCCCAGTGAGAGCCAACCACCCCTTGTCATCTCTCGGTGGCACACGTGTCTCGTCTTGTGCTGTGGGCACCTTCAGAACAGGATTCCCCAGCGTGACTTGCTCTGCAGCCACCACGAGATGCAGCTACAGCTACAGGTCCTGACGGCAGCTGTAGGTGGTGGCTCTGGACCAGGATGTGCACACAGCTGGGAAGAGTCACAGAATCCCAGCATGGTGGGGGTTGGAAGGAACCTCTGGATAACATCTAATCCAACCACCCTGCTCCAGCAGGGTCACCCCTGCTTCATTCCTAGGGAATTTGCTGCCACTTAGAAGTGTGCGTACTACAGTTTGGGAACTTCTGCCCTGGAAGACCAGTTAAACCATTACTTGAAGAAACTTTAGTTCATACAAACAACAATCAGGATTAGTGAAACCTGATGGAATTGGCACATTCACACAAAACTTCAGCCTGGAGAAAAGAAGGCTCTGGGGAGATGTTACAGCAGCCTTCCAGTACTTACAGAGGGCCTACAGGAAAGCTGGGGAGGAACTCTTCATCAGGGAGTGCAGTGATAGGACAAGGGGTGATAGTTTGAAACTGAAAGAGGGCAGATTTAGATTACATATAAAGAAGAAGTTCTTCACTCTGAGGGTGGTGAGACACTGGCCCAGGTTCCCCAGGGAAGCTGTGGATGCTCCATCCCTGGAAGTATTCAAGACCAGGTTGCATGTGGCTCTGTGGAACTTGATCTAATGGGAGGTGTCCCTGCCCATGGGGGTTGGAATGAGATGATCTTGAAGGTCCCTTCCAACCAAAGCCATTCTAGGTTTCTATGAAAACAGCTGGAAGTGTCCATAGGGTCTATACCCTGAAGCCTCCCTTTCCTAAGCTCTCTTGTGCTCTTGCACCTCCTTGCCTGATGGTTTCACACAGCCTCTCTGTCGTGCAGGTTTTGTGTTTGATTGGTGTCTGTTCTCCCTTCTGACCTCCAGAAAAGTGAAGGTTCAGGTCACTGTGGGGGTGAGGGCTGCTGAGAGGAGCTGCTGGTAGCGGTGGGTTTGATCCAAGGGGAGGCTTTCAGGCTGCATCAGAAACTGTGAAAGAAGTGACAATTTCTACCATGCATTTTTATTCACACTCTCCTCAGCTTATCCATTAGGGAAGCTTGCTCCTGTTATTAAACACAAATCATTAATTAAATAGCTTGCTTTTAATAGGCCCTGCCCTGAAAAGAAACCTGCTCGTTTCCACACAGTTAGCATTTCATACAGTTCACCTTCCCTTGCTCTCTCACCCCTCCTGCCAGGCAGTCAGAAATCCTTCTTGAAGGATTAAAGATGCTTGGGTGTTACTTTTGGGCACAGTTTTATTGCCCAGTATTATTGATCATCTATTTCTTAGCAGCAAATGCTTGTCAAAAGGGCTGACTGCACTGGAGAAATTAAATGTTGCTGGATAATATAGAGGAAGAGAAATTTAAGAAGTATTTTGTGTAGTGGTTGTAATGAAGTGGCATTTTGACAGCTCCTTTATTTTTAAACCGGATTACTTCAAATTTGGTTTCTGCAGAGGACTCACAGACATGAGCTGTTCACTCCTTCCCCAGTCGTTGCTCATCCTGATGACAGCAAGAGCAAATTCCAGGTAAAAAAAAAAAATCTCTTCTTTTTCTTTTCTTGCAAAGGGAACTGTACTCGTGTTACACTTAATGCACTAATAGTTCTTCAGTGACGTCTTAGTTCTACATCCAATATGAGTAATCAATGGAAATGAGTTATTTTGGATAATTTTCAGCTTCTGTGTCAGAAATGCAGTTACTTGGCTCAGATCAGCATGATCACCAAGCTGCTGAAAAGCAGTTATGAAGTGCAAGAGAAACCTGGCTTCCTGTGGTGGAAGGGCATTAGCTGTTCAGCTTGGTACGCTTCGCTTCCCTCTGCCTGGGGATATTTTCCCTGCTTCTTTCTTAAGCACTAAATTTACAACCCTACAATTGAGTAACATCATCCCTTCAGTCTGTTCTGTTCCCATCTCAGCTTTCTCATGGAAAATGCTCTGGCTGTATTACCTATTGTATGCAGGTTAGGGGCTGACCTGCTGGGAGGCAGCTCTGTGGAGAAGGACCTTGGAGTCCTGGTGGACAGTAAGTTCTCCATGGGACAGCAATGGGCCCTTGTGGCCAAGAAAGCCAGTGCTCTTCTGGGGTGCAGGAGGAGAGTGTGTCCAGCAGATCAAAGGAGGTTCTTCTCTCCCTCTGCTCTGCCCTAGTGCAGCCACCTCAGGGGTACTGTGTCCAGTTCTGGCCTCCCCAGTTCAAGAGGGACAGGGAAATACTGGAGAGAGTCCAACGAGGATGCTGAAGGGACTGGAACATCTCTCTGATGGGGAAAGGCTGAGAGCCCTGGGGCTGTTCAGCCTGGAGAAGAGAAGACTCAGAGCGGATCTTATCGATGTTTACAAATCTCTGCAGGGTGGGGGGCAAGTAGAAGGGGCCAGGCTCTTGTCAGTGGTGCCCTGGGATAGGGCAAAGGGCAATGGGCACAAACTGGAACACAGGAAGTTCCAACTAAACAGGAGGAAAAACTTCTTTCCTGTGAGGATGATGGAGCCTGGCCCAGGCTGCCCAGAGAGGCTGTGGAGTCTCCTGCTCTGGAGCCTTTCCAGCCCCCCTGGCTCTGTTCCTGTGTGGGCTGCCCTGGGTGACCCTGCTCTGGCAGGGGGGTTGGACTCGATCTCCAGAGGTCCCTTCCAACCCCCACCATCCTATGATTCATTGATAGTTATTATTATTTTTTTAATAGGAACATGTGTGTCACTAGGTACCAAACAGCATGTGCTTTGTTTGCTCAACTTCCCTGCTTCTCCCTGCCCTTAGCTGAGTCAAACCTGCACCTCCATCCAGGCTTTTATGTCATCTTCCTCCCTCGGCTGCTTCCTCTCCTCCCTGGCAGCGGTGGCAAGAGCGTTGCTTGTGCTGATGGCGTAAGAGGATTGTCTCTCTTTGCTGCAACTTGACAGACCAAAATAAGTGTGTCCAGAAGCTGCAGACAGTGGGCTATGTCATGTCACCTGTATTACTCTGGGATCTTCTCTGACATCCATCTGAAGTTCCTCACTGAACGTAATCTGTGTTACCCTACGGGCTGGCCCTGGGGTTCAGATGGGATCCTGCTGAGGATCTGGTTACTGCCACTGACATCCTTAGGCAAGAGTAGAAATTGCCACTTGTTCTTTTCAGTTTTCATCCAATTGTGAGGAAAATAATCCTAAACATGTACTTGCTAAGCAGTTCTTTATGCTAGCAGCCGTTACTGGAAATCTTTTCCTAAACTCTGCTACATTTGACATTCAGAAAGGTGTCCCTGGGTTTTCTAAGGAGCCTGTATTCTCTCCTAGCTCGTTTGTGTATTTAAGCAAAAACCTGCACTGTGTGGTGCTTTGTCTTGCTGGCTTCAGAACAGGTACCTGGAGAGTTTGATTTAATTCTTATTTGATTCTTTGCCTTTGGTTCCAGCTTAAAACAATAGAAAGTCTCTTGGGCAATACAACTAAAGTGGGAGAAGTGATTGTGCTTGGGATGATAACTCAGCTTAAGGAGGTAAGTTGCTTTTTATCATGAAGTATCTAGGTCACCATTCAGTCACTGTTATAATGTAGTAGCAAATGAGAAGACCTAACTATCTCACCACTTTCTCCTGCCATGTAAGTCAGTGGCAGAGCTGCCACCATCAGCGGAGTGAGATCCGTTCCCTCAGAAGAGATTTCCCACAAGTGGCCGGTGCTGCTGTGTGAGGGGAAGTGTCTTTGTCTTCTTGCTGCAGAATTGTGTAACACGTTATGTCAGCAACCAGAACCAGTTCCATTTTTTTAGGCCTGCCCCTTCTTGAAATGCTGGAGCTTCCTGTGGCTGTGTTTGGACTTGCCAGGGCACTGGGCTGTGGTTGCAGGGGGGGGCTGTGCCAGCAACCCAGGCTCCAGCGGCTCAGGGGGAAGGTGCTGAGATGTGCTGACTATAAACTGCATTGTTTCCAGTTCTACCAGCCTGTCCTAAGCTTACAATGTTAAAACCTGCTAAATTATTTCTAAATGCTGACTGACAGATGCTTCTATGTTTGGGTATATACTTTGCTTTATTAATGCATCCTGGTTTTTAGGGGAAATTTTTCCTAGAAGACCCTACAGGAGTCGTCCAGCTAGACCTTAGTAAAGCCATATCCTTTTTCTGTGATGTAAGAGTTGAAGAAATTTCTTATAGACCTGGAGACTTTGAAATTGAATAATAAATCAATAGTGAGCATTAAAAACGCTGCATGGAGAATTGCAGTTCCTGTCTCCTGCTTTTCACACTACTTGGTTGCTGCATCTCAGTGCCCCTGCACAGAGGCTCTTAGGACAAGGTCAGTATTGCTCCTGATGGAAGCAAAGCGTGTTCCGCTTTGCGGGCTGCTTATGAACTTACCTGCTCAGCTAGCACGTTAATTAATTAATTACCTGGCTGTTAGGAACTTTCAGCAGTGTCCAAATGCATCACACCGTCTGGAAAGCGAACTTTGGCTGAAGAACTAGTGTAATAAGAGTCTTGGTCTAAGAAAAACATATTCCTTAACCTTTCTGCACCAGTTCCACAGTGGTTTATACACTGAGTCATGCTTCGTTTTGGCAGAAGGTAAAGCAGACTATTTTTCTTTGCTCTGTTCATGGCTGTGCTGATGTCCTGTGTCTGCCAGCTGTGGCTGAACAGACAAGTCTCACCTTGACAGGGCTTGACCGTAAGCTGAGTTTGTGACTCCAGATTTTTGGCCGTGAGCCTTCACTGTTACCTCGTGGACTCTGGAGGCAGAGCACAGAGCTCTGTGACACTGGTGGTTTTCAGCTACGTGGGTGGGATGGGAGCATCTGTAGCAGCCCTGAGGGTTGGCCTTAGTGAGGCTGGCTGCAGCGTGCTTGGAGGAGATATGTCTAGGTTAGGAAGACAGACTAGAATAACCAAACAGTGTGATTTAACAGTTGGAAAATGCTGCTTTCTGTTGGCAAAGCTTTGGTCCTTCAGAGGCTTTAATGAGGCTTCTCATTAAGATGATGGAAGGCCTTGCAGTTTGGGAGCCTTGCTTTAGCAAAATAATGGATGTTTCTGCTTATAGAACATTACAATCCGTGCAACGTACGTAATCCCAGTCTCATTCTCTAATATCATAGAATCCTAGAGTGGTTTGGGTTGGAAGGGACCTTCACCATCATCCTGTTCCAACCCCCCTGCCGTGGGTGAGGACACCTCCCACTCAACCAGGTTGCTCACAGTCCCCTCCATCATGTATTTTATGTTTAAAATTTAGAAGGTAAATAGAAGTCAGGAGCAGAAATGGTAGCAGGGACCAGTATCACCCAATGGCTTCTGTTCCTCTAACAGCTGGGACACTTCTCAAGACAAGGTCCAGTTTGATGGAGATTCTTCCAGGGCAGAACCTGCAAAAATAATTCCTGTTCCCCTACATTCTTCCTTGGGTTGAGAAGGTTGTTTATGCGGCTGTGCAGGAAATCCATTCAAAGAAATGTCTGGGGTAAAAAAAAAAAAAAAAAGAAATTGTTTTCTTGCTCAGCCTGTTTTCCTGCCAGATAGTTCCCTGGTCTGGTTCCCCAGCAAACAGCCCAGGGACTGGTGCTATCCGAAGCGAGGGATCGATGGAGGCTGGGACTGGCACAGCTGCCAACTGCCTGACTAATGTCTGGGACGTGATGTTGTTCGTTCGAAAAACTAAAGGTTATTTTGTTGTTCCAAAACCTCTTAGGTTGGTATGAGGATGAAGTTTTTCATGTGAAGGCTTTTGGATTTCCGCCTACTGAGCCTTCTGCTACCACGAGGTAGAACACTGACTTTCAGCAGCTTCCCTCCATATTTTGTTTTGGGTTTCTAAGTGGATGCGTTATTATTTTATAGTTTCTGTGACATTACAATGTGCTGTTCTTCCCCCTCCCCAAATGCTTCAAAATAAAACACTGTTTTAAGGAAGCAGTTCTGGGACTTGCTGGTGTCCTTGGACCAGCACTAAAGGCTGTAGCGATGTCACGGTTTAGGATCAGGGTGGCCCCCTAGACCTGTAACAGATGCTCTCTGTTAACCCCGCTCCCTCCCCAATGGGAAGAGAAAGGGAATAAGGGAGAGAGACTCAGCGATTAGAAAAGGAATCTAGAACAGCTTGAATGAAAATGAAATTAATAATAGTAAAAATAATATATACAAATACATAAAAACCCAGTATGGAACCCAACCCCCTGATGGTGATTCCATCACTGTCACCACTGATGCTGTGGAGCAGGCACTGGGACAGTCCCAGCCTGGGCCCCGCAGCAGCCGGGAGCTGTGTTCAGGGGCTGGATTCTGGTACTGGGTTCAGGAACACACAGACTGGGATTGAAGGCAGAAGGGACAGAGGCCTCCTTGGGTGCTCCAAGGAAGGAACCAAAAGAGGACCCGAGCCAAGCAAAGCAAAGCTGGCCAAGCAGGGCAAGAGGGGAGAAGAGCCCAGAGACTCTTTGGATCCCTCATCTCTATGCTGAATATGCCGTACCTGGGCTGGAATCCCTCGTTGGTCAGTTTGGGGTCCCCTGTCCTGTCCCCTCCTCCCTGCAGGTGCCACCTTTCCCTTTCTGCACCCCCAATGTGGTGCACAAGACCCAGCAGTGGCCTTGGTCTGCACCCCAGCCCTTGGCAGTAACTCTACCCATGGGGTGTTGTCACTGCCTGTGAGAACAGGCTGCTGGCTGCAGACAGGGCAGGCAGTGAGAAGAACTGAGCTGAGAAGTGAAATCACTGAACAGAATTAACTCTGTTCTCCCTCAAACCAGGACAAGTGATAACATGAAAACCCTTCCAAAGGCCAGTGGGTTCTGTGTATTAATAACACTCAGGATCCAAAATCTAGATAATTATTATATGGGAACAAGAAATGCCTTGTTACTCAAAGAATGGATGTGGGAGAGAGCCCAGGATAAACATTACCCTGAGATGATCTGCTGAGTTAGGGCAGGGCAGCACCCCTGCTTTATGCCCAGGTCACAGACATTTCTCTTCCTTGCTCTCTTCATGAAGTATTAAATCTTTATCAATACCATCTGAGCTACTTGTCATCATCATCATAATAATAATAGTAATAATAATAAAATGGTTTAAGTGAGTCATAATTAAAACAGATACAGATTTGGGAAGAAAACAGAACTAACTTGAGTGTTTTAATGATGTAGAGCCTTCTATGGGAATGTGAACTTCTTTGGAGGGCCTTCTTCAGCTTCAGTGAAGGCTTCTGCAAAACTAAAGCAGCTGGAGGATGAAAATGAAGATGCCATGTTTGTATTTCTTTCTGATGTGTGGCTGGACCAAGCAGAAGTAATGGAAAAGCTTCACATGATGTTTTCAGGTAGGTAAATCCTAGAATCATAGAATCATTTGGGTTGGAAGGGACTTCTAAAGGTCATCCAGTGCAACCCCCCTGCACCCAGCAGGGCCATCTGCAGCTAGAGCAGGGTGCTCAGAGCCCCGGGCAACCTCCCCTGCAATGGTGCCAGGGATGGGGCAGCCATCACCTCTCTGGGCAGCCTGGGCCAGGCTCTCCCCACCCTCAGCACCAACAATTTCTCTATCAAATCTAATCTACTGTAACTCTGCCCTCTTCTAAGTGAGAACAGCTTTGACTCTGAGCTCTGTTTCAGAGAACTGTGACCATTTTCCTTAGCCCTTTGCAGCCTGGATGGGGGGAGCTGATGAGCGCAGCAAGGCCGTGTGATGCCTGGGCTGGTCCTTGGCCCCCAACTGTGGCCATGTCCCCTCCTTGGCATGTGCTGGGAAGTGTGACCCCGTGGTGAGCTCATTCAGGGAGTACCCCAGCAGAAAACTAACTGCCTTTTTAGGAGAATGAGTTCTATGCTGGTTTAGCTTTGTGAGCTCTTTGTCGTGGTCACTTGCATGAGCATCAGGCAGGCAGGGGAAGCTGGCCAGTGTACAGCCGACAGCAAGACAGTGGTTTGTGTTCATTTTTTTCACAGTTATGCTTTTAAATGAAAATCAGGCAACAATTTTCAACTGCTATTACTGTGTTGTGCATTTCTGATGACCTTCCCTTTTGAGAACAGGTAGAATAAATCCAACTGTTGCATTTTTGTTTGGTAGGATCCCACTGAACCCAAGCCCAAAGCCGGGGAAGTCTCACCCTAGTTTTAGTGACAGCTATTTGCATTTCAGGGTTGCTATTGTATTCCTTTTGGAGCTTTCTCTTAACAGTTTTCAAAATTGGATTGCAGCATATTTTTGCAAACTGACACTTCCTTTTCAGACATCACTTAGTCCTAATATTGGTTTGGACAGAAGTCATTTTATGTGCTGTGACCAGAGCGTTTCCCTCGCTCATCAAAGTTCTTCCTGGGCTTAGTTTAAAGAAAACTTCTTATTTCGTGGCAGGTCAGCAGTCCCTTGTTTGCTTTCTGGTTCTACCAAGGAAAAAAATATCAGTTACTTTTCAAATATGAACTGGTTTTTTCCACGCACTACTACATTAGTAATGTGGACAACATTTGGATAGCAAGCATCTGCCAGAGCTGTGAATTGCTTCTTTGTATTCCAGAGCAGTTTTGGAACAGCTTGTCCTGCCTGTCTTAGGTAGAATGGAAACGTGAGAGGGTGACTGATTTAAAAATCAGCAACAGAAAATCCAGGGTGGGAAACTGCTACTCGCCTAAAGAAAACTGGACACAGATTACCAGGCTCCTACCCAGGAGTGACAAAACCAGTTCGCTATCTTGATCAAAGTTGGCAGGATCCTGGAAGCAAGCTGAACCTGACCTCAGATGGCCCGTGCTGGAGTACTAAAGGGCCTTTGGTCAGCGAGGTTGATATACTGGACTCAACTGGCAGAGAGGCAAACATGCCATTTACTGTTTTGAGACTTGATTTTTAACAGGCAAGTAATAAGCTTCCTAATTATATACTAAAAATAATCACCAAATGGGATCGCAAGGTAAAAAACATCGCTGAGCCATTGAACAATGTAAACACTTCTGTCCTATTTACCAACTAGGCTGAAAAAACAGCCAAGTAAAACCCAAGTCTGGTGCTGCCTGTTAGGAAAATGGAGAGTAACCTGGAACATGAGATGAAAGCCTGAGCAGACATCTTCAGTTTTATTTTTGGGATGGGAATCGTGTTTCTCTTTGCTATGAAAGGTGTTTCTGGGCGGTCAGTGAGGATTGTGAGGATTCATCAGATTCTTACAATGCTCGGGCAATTCCAGTTCCTGATGCTTTGTAATGTCAAAGAGCAAAGTAAATGTTGTTAGAGCCCTTGAACTGGTCTGATGCGTGGAGGTTAAGAGTAATCCATTGCTACCTACTCGTTGTTTTTTCCCTTTAAGGAAAGAGGGTGTTTTTAAATAGTATTGTTTGTTATAAATGCCCTTTGTGTGATTCTGTGCCTGGGTCAGTAGCTAGCTGGATACACACAATGTTGTTGGAACTGGGCCTGGAAATAACAGAGGGCTTCCTTGAAGTGACATTTGTACATCACCATCACCCTTTTTAAAGCCTGTATTGAGAAGATAGTTCAGGTGTCTTAACAGCAGCAGAGCTTGAAGTGCTGTTTCAGTTTCTGCCTTTCAGGGAATGGACTTGGGGGAGGGGAATGGGCCTGAATGCTGAAAGGAACTGCAGTGAGTTGCTCTACTCACGGATACTCTTGTTTTCCCAGGTTATTCCTCTGCACCTCCCACCTGCTTTTTCTTTTGTGGAAATTTTTCATCTGCACCGTATGGAAAAAATCAAATTCAGTCACTGAAAGGTAAGGAAGTCCTGGCATGCAGTCAGACACGTCCATTCAATTAAAATAATGATGGCAAAACAAAGGAAGAGAGAAGAGAAGAAACCCTAATTTTCTAAGTGACACAGTTTTTTGTGTGTGCTGGAGTATAGGGGTGATTCATGTAATGGCTGTTTGTTGTCTAACCAGGTGTTGTGTTATAGATTTTAATTTCTTTTTTCCTGACTCTAGGTTCTTTAAAGGCTCTTGCAGACATCATATGTGAATATCCCAGCATTCATAAAAGGTACCCAGCAAAGGGATAGGAGAAGGGAAATGGTTTCTTTTGTGAAAGCTCTGCTTTAATTACTTTAAGAGAGTAACAGATACCCTGTTTTGTTGTTACTGTGATCAGATATCAAGCCAGTCTTTTAACAGGCCTGCAAGTTTGTTTTGGGAGCAGTGTAAGGTTTAGATGTTATCTGAAATAATTTGGTCATGGAAGCTGCTGTTGAGTGGGCAAAGGTGAAACTGCCTCTCGCAGGAACGTTTTCCACAGGGATTAAACATGGCCTGTGATTCTCCAAGAGCAGGCTCCTTGGATGAGCCCTTTTCCCCTGGAATCCCCCTGCAGTCACCAGGGTTCTGCCCGAGCAGTGCTGCTTTACAAACTGACATTGAAGCCCTGATGGTTCTACGAGCACCTACAGACCAAATAACATCCCCTGGAACTCTGACAGCTGAGCACACGGGGGCATCTCAGTTTTGTCTTCTCCGTACGCCGTTCTCCACGGCTGCTCGTCTGAGAACTAACCAAAGCCACACCACCCTGCAAAGGAATCTTTTCTTTCTCCCTTCTCCCGTCCCCTCCCCGACGTAGGTTATTTGCCTGCATCTGTGGAATAACCACAGTACATAACGTTTAGATGCTTCCAGGATCCTTTTGTGTAACAGCAATACGTTGAACTTTTTACAGCAGTCGATTTGTGTTCGTTCCTGGCCCTGAAGACCCTGGTCCTGGTTCTATTTTACCAAGGTCAGTTTGTTTCACTTTGTTAAATGTGGGCGTTTTGAGTTAAACCCTTAAAGAAAGTAAGAGCCTTGGCTAATACATTTGTTGCTATTCATTGTAGACCTCCCCTGGCTGAAAATATTACTGAGGAATTCAGACAGTTGGTGCCATTTTCCGTTTTCACCACAAATCCTTGCAGGTAACAGTGGAACTTACTGCTATATTTTTATATATATATATTTTTTTTTAAATGGACTCATTTATGTGCAGATGTAATGTTGAAAAATGTCAAATTTTGGCAAAATTTGTCTTAAAATTTTCAAATTATTAGAATTCCACTCTTGCATTAATTGTAACTAGCTTTAAATACATTAATACATAAACAAAATAGTGAGGAAATGAAGTAGTGCTGAAAGTTTAATAGCGAGTATCATATTTTTTCTGAATCTGGAGAGAATGAAGGGAAGATGGGAAAGTATTATTTTAATTCACAGACTGGTTTGGGTTGGAAGGGACCTTTCAAGGCCATCCAGTCCAACCCCCCTGCACCCAAGCAGGGCCATCTGCAGCTAGAGCAGGGTGCTCAGAGCCCCGGGCAACCTCCCCTGCAATGGTGCCAGGGATGGGGCAGCCACCACCTCTCTGGGCAGCCTGGCACAGGCTCTCCCCACCCTCAGCACCAACAATTTCTCCTTCTCTCCACTCTGAATCTCCCTCTTTTAGTTTCAAACCATCCGCCCTTGTCCTGTCCCAACAGGCCCTGCTCAAAAGTCTGTCCCCATCTTTCTGCCAGGCCCCTTCAAGTCCTGAAAGTCCCACAGAAGGTCTCTGCAGAGCCTCAAAATGTGTTTTTTCATGTTGCTGTATTAGAGATAAACTTTATAATGCAGCTCCCTATCTTTTTTTTTTTTTCCATCTCAATTTATTTCATCTCATTGATGTTTTCCATTTAGGATTCAATACTGCACCCAAGAAATCATTATCTTCCGTGAAGATCTGGTGAACAAAATGTGCAGAAACTGTGTCCGTTTCCCCAGCAGCAACATGGACATCCCCAGCCACGTGAGTGACTTGCGCTCGCCACTGCTTGCTAAGACAAGAGCTCCGTGACTTCTTTTTTGATCAGCACGCCCGCATTTAGGGTGCTCTGCTCCACATTCTCAAGACACGCTGCTCGAGGACCCGAGAGGGATTCTGAGAAGCAGCTACACCTTTATTATTTTCACCTTCATTTCCACCTTTGCCCTAAAATAACTGAAACTGTGATGCTGACTGATGGCATCGAGTGATTCTGACTGCCCCGCTTGCCCTTGAACTCAGAATTTCACAGCGGTTGCCTCTCGCTGGTTGTCCACCAGTAGTAAACATCACGCCAAGAAACCCTGATTCCTAAAGGCAACGTTTAATACAAATTACTTGGGTTTTTTTTTTTTCTCAGATGTGATCAATTAACCAGCAGCATCTGCAGTAAAGCAGCGTGTCGCTTTTCCAAAAGGTCACCTGCTTCTTCTGCCTTCTCCCTTTGAGTCTTAATCCTGCTGTTGATGCATCGTCACAGTTCTCCCAGTTGATTCTAGTTAATGAATGCACAGCAGGAGTTGATGGGCTTTACTGGTATAATTGGATGAGAAGGATCCAGGCAGTACTGGCTCATCGCAGTGATGGATGGAGTCTGTTCCCATTTATTTTATGGAGCTGGGGTGGTGGTTTGTTGTTAGACTCAGAAACTTCTTTTAGCTCTTCCTTCCTTTGCTCCAGCACTAACAGAGCTCAGTACAGGGCTTTCTCGTGCTTGGAAGAGAAGGAGTCATGAAGGAAACACGGAATTACCTATTTCTGCAGATAAGAGTCCTGGGTTGCTTTTGCATACTTCAGTTTTTCTCTGCCTGTCACTAGTATGTTTTTAATTAATTTTAAGAAGATGAATGAGAGGGAAACTTTGTTAATTGAATTAATAGTGCCTTTAAGCCTCAGACAGTATTAGTGGAATAACTGGACCTACACTTGGTACATCATTTTCTTCCAACAACAGACCCTTCCACCAAGTCACTGTGGTGATTTTGGCCCTTTGGGGAGAATGTAGCAGCAGCTTGAAGATAATAAAATCTTTCAAGGGGCTTGAGGAGGGAGTTTTAGGAATCAAAATTCCCTGTCTGGAATTCACCAGGTGAAAAAGGGAAATTCAGGGAGCAGCTGGTTTCTGGAATAGGGCAATTCTCAGAAGAGTCAAAGGAATCAAAATCATTTGGGAATTAAATTATTTCCTCAATTCGGGGGAAAAAAAAAGATAGTGCTTATGTGTGTGTCTTGTAGTTAATAAGAAAGGGAAAACAAAAGCCCACAAAATGAAAGTTATGGCAGCATTGGGCCTTGCTGGCTTGGAGAAACAGGTCTCTGTTGGACTGTGATCGAAGAAGTAGTTCTGACACCTTCAAATGTTGCCTGATATGCTTTAGAAAGGACTTTGTGTATTGAGAAAAGACCCGCAACCCAACAAACAACCCAGCAGCTGACAGTGGGAGTTGCTGCTTTGCTCTAGAAATGGTTAATGATCAGAGTGAGAAACACAAAACATCTCCAGGTTCAAAGCTTCTTTATTACCAGGGCGTTACCACCTGCAGGAATGAATCTGACTGGCAGAAAATGACTCAAACCCAAACCATTTATGTTTATCTTGCAGTTTGTAAAGACTATATTATCCCAAGGCCACCTGACGCCGCTTCCGCTGTACGTCAGCCCGGTGTACTGGGCCTACGACTACTCCCTGAGGGTCTACCCCGTGCCAGACATGCTCGTCGTCGCAGACAAATACGACCCGTTCACTGTCACCAACACTGACTGCCTTTGCATAAATCCTGTAAGATTTCCTCAGGCTTTACCCTTTCCAGTGTGTCTCTTACTACTGTACAAGATTTTACTCACGCGAGCGCGGTGTCGGTGGTTTTCTTTGCAGGGTTCGTTTCCAAGAAGTGGGTTTTCATTCAAGGTGTTCTACCCCTCCAACAAGACAGTTGAAGACAGGTAAGTCTGTTCGGTTTCTTGCTTAAAAGGAAGCATCTTCTTATTTACTGGACTTTCTATTGGCAGGAACGTAGAAAATGGGTCATGGAAACAGAGTGAATATTCTAGTGGCTAAATGTAGACGTGCGCTTCATACATAGGCAGTGTGAGAAATCCAAGTGCCCAGGAACCAATTCTTGGCTCATTTTGTGATCATCATCAAGCCCAGAAGCCTCTCTTGTTCCAACCTTTACTTTTTCTACTTGAATTTCTGCTTGTTCCAACTGTGGTTGTCCCACGTCTGGTAAAAAAGGACGTCAAAAAAAGTATTAAAAAGTATCAAAGGCCTTACAACTGAGGAAAAATTATCTGTTTGAAGGAATGATGGTAAAAACCCAATAGGAAAAGTGCAAATTTACCTGGTTCAGTTTCATGCCCTGTGCTTTTCTCAAGGGAGGGTGCAGAACACCCCCCACCTTCCCAAGGGAGCTGATGACAGCTCGACACACACGGCCTTGGATACAGAAAATGTTGTACCAAGGGATGCTTTGGGTCTTCCAGTAGCTTAAAACGCTATCGGGGCTTTCACAGATAGAAGAAATAGTACAGTACTGTGAACTTGCTTCTATATAATCACCTCAATGTGGGTTTTGTTTGGTTTTTTTCAGCAAGCTCCAGGGACTCTGAACCTCCACGAGACTGCAGAAAGGGAGCGAGGCTCTGCAAAGCCAACTGCAGCGCTCGCGGGAGACTTCTAACATGTACTGCAGACTGTTTATAATAAACAACAAAGACAAACGTGGTGTGCTTTGTACACAGATAAACTCGAGGGCTGTCCAGGGCTGTGCCAGGCTGCCCAGGGCAGGGGTGGAGTCCCCGTGATCCCTGGAGGGGTTTCCAAGCCGTGGAGCTGTGGTGCTGAGGGACAGGGGGCAGTGGTGCCCTGGCAACGCTGGGGGAACGGTTGGACTCGATGAGTTTAAAGCTCTTTTCCAACCAAAGCGATTCTATGAAGCGGGACACTCGGGAACCCGTGGGGCAGAGCTCGCCATGTTGTTTGGCGTCTCCATAGCAACCGACCGGAAGCGCCGCTGCCGCCATTTTGTTTACCATCACCATAGCAACTACCCACGGCGGGACGGACCCGCCATCTTGCTCGGTGTCTCGGCAGTAACCGGAGCGGCCGGACCTCACCGGACCAGGGCGATGGCGCACCCGGGGCGGCTGGAAGAGCTGGAGCTCAGCGCCGAGGAGGTGGAGCGGCTCCAAAGGGCCTTCCGCGACGAGCAGTTCCGGGCGTTGTTCGCCGAGTACGCGGCGGAACTGACTGACCCGGAGCAGCGGCGCTTGTACGAGGAGGAGGTGGCGGCCCTGGAGCGGGAACGCGGCGTGGAGATTCGCTTCGTTCACCCCGCGGCGGGCTACGTGCTGCGGACCAGCCAGGCCGGCTCCCGACGCTGCTACCTCAACGTCTGCAGCAACCCGCACATCGCGGTTCCGCAGGCCCGGCCCGAGCCCGGCGGCCACCGCTGGGCCCTGCCCTACAGCCTGGCCCCGGGCCGGGAGGAGCTGGGCCGCGACGGCCGCCGCCGCTTGGTCTACGACGTGGTTTTCCACCCGGCCGCTCTCCGCCTGGCCGCCCGCAGCCCCCGCTTCCGCCGCCTGCTCAGCGAGACGGCGCTGGAGGCCGTTGAACGCCACTGCGCCGTGCAGCTCGACCGCGCCAACGCCGCCGTCCTCCGCAGCACCAAGTACAAGGGCGTCCCGCAAGCGCCCGTCATCCGCACCCCGCTGCCCGGCGGTGCCTCGCCGCCTTCCCCCGCCGACGGCGACTCCCCGCTGCCGCCCTTGCCCTTCCCCTCCCCGCCTCCCGCTCCGCCGCCGCCCGCCGCTCCCCCCTCGGAGGCCCGGCCCTCCGGTCCCACCACGCCGCGCTGGAGCATCCGCCACCGCTCCTACGTCGACCTGCAGGATTACCGGTGCTGCCGCGACTCGGCGCCCAGCCCGGTGCCTCGGGAGCTGGTGGTGACGGTGGAGCTGCCGCTGCTGAGCTCCGCCGCCCAAGCCGCGCTGGAAATCCGGGGCCGGGAGCTGCGCCTCGACTCGCAACGTCCCGCCTACCGCCTGCGCCTCCGCCTCCCTTACGACGTGGACGAGAACGGCGGGCGGGCCGCTTTCAACAAGGCCCGGCGGCAGCTGCTGGTCACGCTGCCCGTGGTGCCGGGGCCCCAGGAACCGCCAGGCCCGGGCCGCAGGGAGCGGCTGGAAGAGGCCGAAGCCGGTGCGGAGGGGCTGGGCGAGCCGGCGGCGGCTGAGAGCGGGGGAGCGGCTCCTCCCCCGGAGCCCGGCGGTGGTGGCAGCGAGGATCCCGCCGGGGGGGACCCGCCACCTGCCCCCTTCGAGGGCCGGCCCCCCGGGGAAACCCGGCCGTGCCCTGCCGAGAGCCCGGTCCCACCGGCTGCGGAGGGCGGCCCCGGGGAGATGGCTCTTGCCCAGGCCGCCATGTGCCCTCCCTTCCAGTGCCGGCAGGATGAGGCCTTCCTCAGCCTGCTCCTGCATGTGCCCGGCATCCAGCCCCGCAGCCTCAGCGGGGACGTGGGTACGAACCACTACAGCCTCCGCTTCTCCACTGACACTGCCGCCTATGCCCTCTTCTTACAGTTTCCTCCCCAAAACAGGCTGGCGTGCCCCGAGAGCAGCGTTAGCGTGTCCGCCCACAACGCTGCCATCGGGCTGGCCAAGGCCCCCGGCAGCACCGGCCCCTGGGAGAAGTTCAGCTTCGGTCTTGACTCCTCCGCTCTGCAGGTAAATGGCTTCCGAACATCAGGGGCGATGCGTCACGTTGCCCCGAGCGCTGCCGCTTCGTTGCGGTGTGTGACTCTGGCTGTTGAGGGTCATGTCTGAAAGGTGTCTCAGGGAGGTGTTTGGTTGTGGGTCTGAGCTGAGGAGAAGTTGGTGGTGGTGGAAACTGCTTCCTTCAGAGAGCTGTTACTGGATGGAAGTGGCATGGCCTAATCAGCACTCATCTTGTACGAGCGGTACGCAGGGTCACATCACGGAGCTGACGTCTTTGTCCTTGGAATTGAAATGACTTTTGCCTTCCACACGCTTTCTAAGGGAAATTGGGATGAGCGCTGAAATCAGAGCCTGCCCTGTGTCCCTGCACAGCCTTAAAAGCTAAATCGCTCATGCAGCTCATCCGCATGGAGAAAGGAGATGTTTATAATGCACCAGACATACACAGACCCCCGTACAGTGTCATGGAGTGAAAATGTGTGAGTGGCCTGTGCCTGTGCCTGTATCCGGGACCAGAACTCCCATTTACAGCACAGGAACACACGTTAGTTCCTGGAGCGTGGCCAGAGAAGGGCAATGGAGCTGGGGAAGGGGCTGGAGCACGAGGGTGGTGAGGAGCAGCTGAGGGACCTGGGCTTGTTGAACCTGGAGCAAAGGAGGCTGAGGGGAGACCTTCTGGCTCTGACAGCTCCTGACAGGAGGTTGGAGCCAGGGGGGGTCTGGCTCTTCTGTCAAGGAACAAGCCTTGGGCAAGAGGAAATGGCCTCAAGTTGCCCCAGGGGAGGTTTAGGTTGGACAGGAGGAACAATTTCTTCCCCTTGAGGGTTGTCCAGGGCTGTGCCAGGCTGCCCAGGGCAGGGGTGGAGTCCCCGTGACCCCTGGAGGGGTTTCCAAGCCGTGGAGCTGTGGTGCTGAGGGACAGGGGTCAGTGGTGCCCTGGCAGTGCTGGGTTAATGGTTGGACTTGGTGATCTGAAAGGTCTCTTCCAACCAAAGCCATTCTGTGCTTAGTTCAACCAGAGCAGTACAGCAAACCGCAGCTGCTGCCGACTGCCATTTTTCTGGGCGAGTTCTTCATCTTCTTACCGGTCTGAATGCCACTGTAGTCGAGATGTTTTATTATGGGAGGGGTTGTTAGGCAGCAGTGCTCCCTGGGGCGGGCAGAGGTTGGCACTCCTCCTGCACACTCGCAGCCTCCCCGCAAAACGACGCTCACCTTGCAGCATTCCCACCGTCAGGAAGCGCTCACAGAACTTTTGTGGAGAACAACGTTCTCCTGTAAGCTCAGAGTTTCCAAGTAACATGTCACGAGCCAGGATTAAGGCTGCTCAGTTCTTGTGTAACCTTCTAGGCATGTGATTCTGGAGTTTGTCTTTATTTTAGAACAATAAAATCCTTTGCAAGTTGGGAGTACAAGTCCAAAAAACCTGGCAGGCTTGAAGCGTATCCACTGGCGTGGCTTGGGAGTAGCTTAATTGCTCAGTCCCTACAATTAATAAAGGCTGCACAGTTTTGGAAGCTGTCCAGTGAGTAGATGTGCAGCTGAATCTTCATGTTTTATTTCCCCTGTAGCAGGCAGCTCACCTCTCCTTTGGAGGAGGAGCTGATCAGTTTGGGTCCTCATGAAAGACAAATTTATTGAGAACCACCTACTCTGAATCCTTGGTGTCAGGGTTACTGGAGCAGGAGCCTGCAAACCTGTGTGAGTGGGGCCACAAAGATGCTCAGAGGGCTGCAGCTGAGGACTGGCTGAGGGAGCTGGGTCTGCTCAGCCCGGAGAGGAGGTTCTGGGGAGATCTTATAGTGGCCTCCTGGTATCTGATGGGAAAGCTGTGGAGGGACTTTTTATAAGGGCATGTGGTAATAGGACAAGGGGTAATGGTTTTAAACTAGAGCGGGGTAGATTTAGATTAGACAGTAGGAAGAAGTTCTTCACTCTTGAAGGTGGTGAGACACTGGCACAGGCTGCCCAGAGAGGGGGTGGAGGCCCCATCCTTGGAAGTGCTCAAGCCCAGGCTGGATGGGGCTGTGAGCAACCTGCTCTGGTGGGAGGTGTCCCTGCCCATGGCAGGGGGGTTGGAACCGGATGATCTTGAAGGTCCCTTCCAACCCTGACCATTCTATGGTTCTGTGAAACCCTCGGTGCTGCTGTGAGTCGATGCGATCAAGTAGCGGTTGCTGACACGTCGTCAAATAAGACATCATAAAATAACCAACCCAGTGCCTGTTTTCTGTGGGGGTACAGGAGGCACGGGGTGGGAACTGCAGGCCTTCTGGAGAGTTGGGACACCTTTCATCACATGCGGCGGAGCATCTCCTCACGGTCCTGGAGCATCTCTGTGCTGGGGAAAGGCTGAGAGCCCTGGGGCTGTGCAGCTGGAGAAGAGCAGCCTGAGAGGGGAGCTGAGCAATGCTGAGCAAGAGATAAAGGGACCTGGGGGGCAAGAGGATGGGCACAGATTCTGATTGTCAGTGGTGCCCAGGGACAGGATTAGGGGCAATGGGCACAAACTGGAACCCAGGAGGTCCCATCTGAGCAGGAGGAGAAAGTTGTTCCTTGCAGGCGTTAAGGGAAGCCGCTTGCTGTGAGCTTCTGTGCGGATATGGCTGAGAATTCCGTGTGGGGACAGGAAACTCTGGTGCTGTTATCTCTTCAGTAGGATGATTGATGGACGTGTCTGCATGTTTTGATCGCACTCTAATGCTGGGAAGTGTTTTGTGTGTGCATTCCTGGCTGTGATCAGGGGAACATCTCTGCGTTGAAAGGCTATCCAGTAACGAGGTGTTGGTCCATAGTACTGTTTGGTGAGTTGAAAAAAAACCCCCCACAACCCTTTGAACGTGCTGAATTTATTATACATTGCAAAATATTTAGGGTGGAGTAGGAGATTGGACATTAGTCATAACTCTCCCAGCCACTCATTCATGTAGCAGACTAGAAAAGATTGATTCCTTCTGGGGTGCAGAAGGATCCTGGGCCTGCAAATTGAAGCAGCTGAAATAATCCAAAGTCATTTGTTCTGTTTGCCCTTTTTCAACTGTGCTGTTTCCCAACAGCGCCCGTGCCGGCAGCGATAGCCCCACTCGTGCGGAGCGGAGTGAGAAAAATTACTATCTAATTAGAGCTACTATTATATGCTGTCTTCTGTCCATTAACTGTTTTGCTCGTGGTAGCTTCTCTTCTAGTGGCGTTGATTTCTCCAATTTGCCTGCTGTCACCTCTGGTGTTTGTCTCCTTTGAATCTCTTTCTGTGAAACAGAGCTATGGTTCTTGCATTGCGAGCTGCCTGGAGTTGCATCGGGGAGAGAAGAGTTGTTCTAGGAGCACACCCGGGGAGCTTTCGGTGGCCTCGGTGAGCAGGAGTTTTGTCTTGCACCGCCCGGACACGCTGCTGTTTGTAACCTCTTCCCCCACAGCAGCACTGCCAGAGGATAGTGCACGGTGAGAGCAGAGCCTGGTGGGTTTTACAGATAAGAAATTCCTACCCTGCTCTCTTCTGGGAGGTTGCTGCTTACTGCAGACCAAGGGTTTCTGTCTTGTTTCAGGGAACAGATTCCTCGCTGGGTTGGTTAGTTCAGGAATCTGGTACTCTGTTCATGAAACCATAGAAGCATTGTGGTTGGAAGAGGCCTTTAAGCTCACAGAGTCCAACCCTTCCCCCAGCACTACCAGGGCACCACTGACCCCTGGCCCTCAGCACCACAGCTCCACAGCTTGGAAACCCCTCCAGGGATCACGGGGACTCCACCCCTGCCCTGGGCAGCCTGGCACAGCCCTGGACAACCTTTTTGGGTTGGAATCTTTCCTAATATCCAACCTAAACCTCCTCCTGTCAGGCTGCCTGTGTAATTGTCTCCTATTAGCTCTCCAAACAGCCAGGGAAAGTGTGTAAGGGTAATTGTTCACCGCGTGAGCAGAATGTGTCTCGTCAGCAGCCTCGCCCCTGGACTGTGATGTAGCTCAGCGCGTGTCGCTTGGTGTCGATCCTGTGCTCCTCTGCCCGGATCCACGCGTACGAGAACGGCGCTGGTAATGGTGCAGCCCTGCCTCGCGTGCTGCTGATGTTCCTGTTGTCTCCCCGGGCTCTTTTCTCGTTGGAATTTGGTCTGATGTAGATATTGGTAGAAGAATGAGTTGAGCTTGTCCTTAGGACACCGTTCTTGAAACAGAATTTCAAGGACTGGTTTTTCTTTTGTAGTCGGATCCATTTGAATCCCTCTGCTGAAAGATGATCTATTTAGAGCTCAGTTTCCATAGATGCTGAGCAGTCTGAATTCCCACCCCAGCAAGTGCTTATTTTCAGCAAGTCTTTACAGTGCAGCAGTCCTCCCTGGACTTCAACTGTGTCATTGCAAGCGTTCCTTCATTTGATAGCTCTTGATGTTGCTTTGGTTTCACCGCTTTCCCACACAATCAATAGTCGGCTCCGAGCCCTCACTTCTTATCAGCAGTTGCAGCCATTGCTTCTCTGAGTACTTTTGCTCCTTGGCTAAGCCATAATATCCATACACATCTTAGGGTGAGCAGAAAGCCTATACAAAGAAAGATTCTGTAACTTGGGACTCTGTCGACTGGGATCACATATTTCAGGCATTTTAAGTCATCTTTTGTCACTCATCTTGTGCTCAGTCACCACAGCAGAGACCACAACAGTGTTGATCTTTCTGCAGGGCTTGCTCCAGACCCTGTTTTTCCATGGGAATAAAGGGAAACGTTCCCAGCATCCCCACTGCCAGAATCACCATCTGCTCTTTGCCACGAAGGACCAGTTGTGGGCTGGGCTTCCTCCAGTTCATCCTCTAATACCTTCGACATTTCTCACTTCCATTTATTTAAATCCCGGGAGCTCAGACCTGGGAAACTCCTGCATCCCCCTCCTTTTAAGACAACAGAACCTGGGAAGCAGCTGATGAGCAAAGAATGGTTGAGAGCTAAATAACCATTAATGAAATCTGGAAGCCTGCCAGGCAAGGTTTCCGAGAACAACACGTCCCAGAATGTCCTGGTTTACGGCAGGGCTGGAGCTGAGCAATTGCAGGAATCATGCCTTTGTGAAGCGCTGTCTTTTCATGGTTGGTCTCCTGAGGTTAAATGCTCATTTTTGAACTGGTTTTCTGGTGGGTGTATCTGACCTACTGAGACTTGGAGGCTTAGTTATCCGAGCGTGTGAAACACGTTTGGTAGATAATGAATTCTGCCTGCGGAGTCTGGCTCGCGTGTGCTCAGTCGCATGGGATTAGGAAAAGATTGGTTAAAGTCCTGATTCCCTTTCATGCTGATCCCCACCCTTCCCAGTGGACTGGGGTGACTGGTCAGAGGATGTGTGCTCACTCTCCTGGTCGGCGCTTCCCTCCCAGAGTCCCCCTCGCCGGGGAGGGGATTGCTGCAGTCAGCCCATCTCTTTTCTGATAAAAAGTCCATTGTGGAGAATATTAAGATTTAACTCATGTAAAACTCCACAGGGTTCCAGAGAACAGCAGGGAGCAAAGTATCCTCTGCTTTACTGTGCACTGGGATTAGGGCTTTTCTAACATTTACAGTACAAAAAATATTACACTAAACATTCATGGTTTGAACTAAGACTGAGCTACAGAATCCCTGGGTGGTGGGGATTGGCAGGGCCCTCTGGAGCTGCTCTGGTGCCACCCCCTGCTCCATC